>CM046840.1:3489471-4089471 GCA_025618425.1 Heliocidaris tuberculata
TTTCCATTTTCCCTGCGTATTAGGCGAATTCACGTAGTTATACGAATGACTATAATTGTAGTCTGTTTCACTGTTTGAAGCATGAAAGCTTACAAGTCAAGAATAGTCATTCCACATAAAGTGAATAATTTCTTAACCATTCCTAATTCTTCTTTTCTTTCTCCTCCCATTACTCCTTCTCCTCCTCTTCCATATTACTATCACCTTTGTCACCATCACACTCACCCTGTCTTTCATCCGTTTGACTTCGCTCTTCGTGAGGCAGTCTGCTTTTGCGATGATAGGTACGATGTTGACTTTGTCGTGAAGTCTTTTCATGAATTCAATGTCGATTGGTCTTAACCTGAAATGATTCAAGATTCAGAATGCATTTTTTCTTTACTAAAACTGTTCATCAATCAGAATTTCTTTATAAAGAAATTATCAATTTCATAATGCAAAGTCTTTTTACGTAATTCCCAGCAACAACAATATTATGGGGATACCAAGACAACCTAACAAAATTCCATGGACAAAATGATTATTGTGTCAGGAGTGGGATTCGAACCCACGCCTACAGAGTAGACTACGACCTGAACGTAGCGCCTTAGACCGCTCGGCCATCCTGACTTCGCATGCTGAAAGAGAGTGCTAGCGACCCCATTCAATAGAATATTGAGGTACTGTATTGCACAATTTCCCTGGTAAATTGAAGTAAACTGTCGTAACTCGAATAAAATAATCAACACAAGACTATGTAGGCCTAGGCCTACCGTAATTTCAGTAAAAATGACAATTTTAAACCTTTAGACCGCTCTGCCACCGCGAAGCCGGCCTCACTGAAAAACAGCTTTTAGCTGAATGCGGCCACAATTGTATATTGTTTTTATCCGTGAATAAATAAAATAAACAAACAAACATACCCTGACTCTGTAAGCAACATACCTTAGGAAGCACTGCTTAACCTTCTAACGCTTTCTTAAGATCAAGGTATTGGCATACAAAAAAAAATCCCATTCAAATCCGTAAATGACGAAATAAAATCACCTTTAAAAAAAAAACTAAGCTTACAGTCGATGGTCAAGTTTAAGGATATAAAGCCGCGGTCAACTTTTGATTTCCCTTTTAAAAACATAATTTTGTCTGTCTCTTCCACATCCATGCATGATCTCCCATTTCAGTAACATATGGACTAGTATTCCGAAATCTATATTGTGATCACGTTAGAGGTATAAGAATACCTGCATTATCTCTATTCATTCAATATCGTGTACGTTAAAAAAGTGTGCTAACAGAAAAGTGTTAACAAAGATGCTTGCATCTCCAATTTTTGAGAAATAAAACTGAATATCTTACCCATGGCCATAAGGTGAGATGAAATAGAGGCAGCAGTGAACTCGATCATCGATGAGATTCTTTCTGTTTAACCCGCTTTCATCTCGGTAGTATTGCTCGAACTTATTCTCAATGTGAGAGATAATTGGACCCCAGCTACAAAAACAGAGAGAAAATAAATCATATCATTTTAATACAATCATGAAATGTGATACAAAATGCAACTACATAATAAAACCAATGAGTATCAAAACGCATTTCCTCTTGACTTCCATACAAAAATCTGATGTTATAAACCCTTGATTGGGTGAGCTTAAAGATCAATGTCCCTGCCGGAAAGAACACAGTGTCCCACAGTGTGTTCACAGTGTGTTCACGTAGTCGACTCTGTGAAGATGTGATTCACAATGTTAAAACGCTCGAATTTAACAGTGTGAAGATGATTTCACACTGTGGACATTTCCACAGTGAGTGTTCAAATAGTGATGTTAGATTTCACAGTGAATTTACTCGCTCACAATGGAAAGATGTGATTCACAATGTTAAAACGCTCAAATTTAACAGTGTGAAGATGATTTCACACTGTGAACACACTGTGGGACACTGTGTTCTTTCTGGCAGAGATTCTTATCAATATATCTTATTTTACCACTACTCGCCATGAATATACAGAAAATATATGAATCAACCAATCACTGCTATATTCTTAGAACTCTACACGAAATGATCTAGGCATAACTCTTAGTTTTCCTGGGTTACAGCGGAAGTCGTGTATACGCAAATCTGACTGGTTAAAAGTCAAATGTTGTTTATGGTTTCATTCACAATTTTTAATGCCAAAATCACCTCTGGATTTCACCAAAAAAATAATGATATATATCGGATTTTATTGAGCTAAAAACTATCAAAAACAAGGACAAATGGTCCAAAGGCCGACATTTGTCTTGTGTACAAATTAAAATTGTATTCATGTACAAATAAAGATAACATGGTAAATATAATAAAAATAATGAATTACAGTAAATAAAATAGCAATAACATGTAACAATACATTAAGTTACTCCCAAGTATATAGTAAATTGTTTAGGGGAAGAGAAAAATGGCAGAAGGAGGAGGAAAAAAAGGAGAGAAGGAGAAAGAGAAAGAAAGGGAGGAGAAGAGAACACAAGCTAGGAAGAAGGGGAGTAACTATCAAGTAATTAAAAAGAAAAAAGGATAAATACAAGTATACGTATAAAGTGCTTACAATATTTTAAGAAATCATTGGAACTAAGCACATACTGAGGTTTCATGCAGAAATGTGGCACCTTATATATTCACATAGGGTGTTCTTATTGTCACAACTATTACTACTACCTGCCTGTGCCATAAAAGAATTTTGAATTTTGAATTTACGGCAAGGTAGTGGGCATAAATGTCACTATTTCGAAGTTCCATTTATGACATCATAATCATCGTCTGAATGAACATACCTGTTTTCACTATTGACAGAGTCTCCAAAGCCCGGCGTATCAACAATGGTTAGTCTTAATCTCACACCCTGCTCTTCAATGTCTACTGACGATCTCTGGATCTCGACGGTCTTGTCTATGCGCTCTGTCAAGATAATACATAACAACTGGAAAGCTCAGCAAACAACAGTAATCAAATTAAAATCAACAGTCAACAATGTGTCAAAGATTTCATTCAAAAGGAAATAATCACTTAAGTGTTTGATATGCAAAGGATCCCTTCATTGTGTTCAACATTAAATTACTATGGACTAATATTCTTCTACCTCGTGTTGTTGTTTTTCAGTTTGGTTGCATGATATTTCTCAATAATGACTTTTTAAAACAACAACTTAGGACTACCTTCTATACGTAAAACAACGTCTAGAGAAAATAACTTTGAAAAGGGAATCAATGGCATTTCTCATCTGTTCTTCAGTTACAGTATTTCATCTACCTCGAAATACCGGTGCCCCCACCCCATGACACTAGCGCCCCTCATAGGCTGGACCCACGCTACGCCACTGTATATGTGAGCTATAAATATTTCAAAATGATTTAAGGACTTCATAACTGGAGGCTGTCACATTTGATGAGTTCATTTCTCTTAAAATAGCTTTCACGCTCTGTGAGCTCGTCCTAGATAGGTTTCCTGTTTATATGAATGATCAAATCGTTCATAACAAGGTCATGCAATTTACCGAATCCTCCTCGCTCGTTGACATTTAAAGCAATATTAATCTTTAATACTTGTTATTATCTGATTTTAGTTTTTATTTAATAATGTTCAAGATGAGGAGTTATGATTATGATTATCAACAGCAAACCTACATTAATTTTAGACGAGAGCCCTATTTTTTACAGGCTATCAAAAACATAAGCAAAAAACAAGCAATTGTATCAAAGGTTCTTACTCCTGATTGGTTATAGAAGTGTAGATTAATTGGAAATGGTATTTAATTGCATCCTTTACGAAACAAGGACACTACATTATGATACATATCTGCAGTCTCTCCTCTGTTTTTCGTCCGAAGTATAGAGATTAAACATGTTTTTCGCATCAATCTAATTTTCAATTAAATTGACCTATAAAAATGAATGCTTTTAAAGAAATTTGCACGTCGTTAATTTGGTCTCATATTTTGTTCAAAAGTTTTTGCATTAATTCTAAACACATTTGGACATTTATGCATGCGATTCTTTTTAAAAATCTGAAACAGAACCTAATAGAGCATTAAATGAGAAACAATCTAGTTGCCAGACTGAATAGCCTAATCAAATAAAAATACTAACAAAAGAACTTTAGAAATTAAAAATCAAAATGGTCCACTCAATGCTGTTTACAATAACAACGGCATTATATTATAATGTGTCATGTGTGAGTGAAAATCATAATGAAGCAGCATGGGAATATAACATGATAATCAATGCATTGCACTGATTATATGTCTCATTGATCTGATCAAAGGTCACAGTAATATGATATACAAGTCAGGATGGCCGAGCGGTCTAAGGCGCTACGTTCAGGTCGTAGTCTACTCTGTAGGCGTGGGTTCGAATCCCACTCCTGACATACCTTTTTTTTTTTTTTTTTTTTTTTTACACCGATTCTATGAACCATCTGCTTATTGATTCATTTTCTTCCTCCTTGTATACCATCTGGTTTCTTTCATAATTTTGATTTTGATCAGATTGTGAAATTATTATGACATACATTTTTACAGAAGGAAATTAAGGTTTTATAAGAAAATCTATTAAGCCCATTCTTCAGTTTGACAGAATACAATTTTATCACTCAAAATAGTTTTTTCAAGAAACTTCTTTTCAAAACTTAATGGTTGTGTTTTTTAGGTAGACCATTATCAATAATGCAAGCATTGAACAGTTAACAACACAGTGTTCGAAATATGTATACATTTTACAACAGAAATAAATAAATAATACTTCTTAAAATGAACTCTGTCCCTTAAAATTAAAATGGAAAATGGATGGAGAACAGAAGACGGATAGCCTACAGTGATGACGAAAGAACATCAATTGTATTATGATATTGTTCTTACCTTCTGCATTGAGTGTTGCTCTGTCTTTGTAGAGATCAGTAAGGAAGAGACTGTTGACTAAGGTTGATTTACCAAGACCTGTCTCACCTGTTTACATGTAAAGAAAGAAAGAAAAAATGAACCTGTTATGCTTGTAAATAAAAGTATTATATAAGATTTTGAATTCGCTATGGAAGTGGTAGTTGTAGGGGGGGGGGGGGAATCTCTGAAAATGTTACGATAAAGGTTCAACGTTAAGTATAGGGAAAATATATGTTCGTTTTCAGTAGAAAATTATCAGTGGCGTAGCGTGGTACATTTGGATCCATTCATTGAGGTGCACTGGGGTAAGGGGTCAGGGGCGGGAATATTAGGTCGATGGAATAAGAGGTAACAACGCCATAGATTGAGGGGAGGATGATTTTGTATCATCTTCTCATACTTTGCACGTTGGCTTTCCCCTCACCCTTCCTCTATCTTTATTTCTCTGCCCACCCCCCCCCCCCTTCGCCATTCGATGGGGGGGGGGGGGGAGGAGTATGCGCTACCCCGTATCTCCTGTAGCTACGTCATTGCAAATAATAACAATTATATTCTGTGGTATGAGCATCCCTCAAATTAAAGGTATCATGACCAGAGGAGGATTTATAAAAAAAAAAAAAATCGATTTAAGTGTCATGCTATATATTTTCAAAAGATATACCTGTAATAGGTATGGGTGCGCCGTAGAACAGGTACAGATCATTTAATATACTATATGTTTGTGTTTATCAAAACGGGGACGTCTTTACGGTCAAGTGCATCAATATATACGTGCCCGTAGGGAGAGGAAATGGCTAGTTCCCCGAGAAGAATGGTTGTTTTGAGTGTAATTCTACAGGAATTTTTTACAAATATGGGGGACAAAACAAATCTCTTACTTGTATGCAAAGTGACAGGTCTGTGGCAATGGAATAAGAACAACGGTCATTTGAATGAAAATATTTAGTATCAAAGCAAGAAAAGGAATTTAGTTCAGATTTAATACGCAAATACAACTAATAAGGTGGTACACTTTCATTCAATGAAAACATTAAGTCCTTTTATTATAATTTTATTCGAAAACAAAATTATTTAAATCCTTTGCTTCGTGAATATATTGACTAAATATGGAAAGCATTTTTTGTCTTAATACCGACTCATCATGATGATGATATTCCATGCAGTAAAGGTATCCTCCGGTCAAACATTATACCAACATGAGATATATTGATCTAATTTTACACGACTATTCCCCCTTTAACCTTGCATGAATTTCAGAATAACATACACCATTGTGGGATTTCTTTTTAATACTGAAATATCAAAATGCTATCTGGTTTTATATCCATTGATCATTTCAAAGTAAGAGATGAAAGAATGCGGAAGTTTATAAGTTTTTTGAAAGGCGAGAACAAAAGAAGCAACCATAGTTATTATGATTGGACATTGTACAATGTTATACCGGAAGGGATATTACTTACATATAGAGAGAGAGAGAGAGAGAGAGAGAGAGAGAGAGAGAGAGAGAGAGAGAGAGAGAGAGAGAGAGAGAATGAAAGAGATAGATATAGTGAGAGAAAGAGAGAGAGAAAGAGAGAGAGAAAGAGAGTGAATGAAAGAGAGATAACAAGAGAGAAGAGAAACTCAGAAAGAAGTAGCGAGAGAGAGATGGGGGAGGAGCAAAGAGAGGGATACGTACGGGAGGGGGTACAATGGGGCTATAGAAGAGAGGGAGAGGAAACAGAAGATATAGAGGGCTATATTAAGACGTTGCCTTCTGGATTTTATAGCAGTGTGCCACGGAGAGTGCAAAAGTTTCTCTTGATTTATTTGATGAATCAAATCTATCTAACTCAACTGAGAGTTGATATCAAGTACAATGCCCCTCAAACTATTGAAATCTATTTCATGGTCCATTTGGAGAACCGAAAAAAAATGCCTTGGTATTGTAATGACAACTCTATTTTGAGATATGGTTATATGGATGGGAATTTTGACCCAGAGCGGATTATTCGCATTAAGAATAAATAGGTACATTGTTGATGTGTATTGGAATTTAGTTTCGATACGAGGACCTCACAGTATAAAAGTTATAATAAAATTATATAACGCTGAAGTAATTGCAGTTTGGCATTAACTTTGTTATGTATATAAAAATGGTATGAAGTCCGTAATAGCAAACTAGTACATTTGTATAATTTAGTTATTTTATTACCTTGTAAAACGTTTGATAGAAATATAATATGAGCACTACACATCACTTTATTGTCATTATAAATGGACAAAGAAAATCAAAAGTATCGGAATATAATTTTCCATTGTGCAAATAATATATATTTAGGTAATGACAATTGATTTAAAAACCAGTTTGCAAAAATAACAACTTTAGAAGTGATTGGAATCAAAACTGATTCCGATCTAAGTATAATTATATAACTATAAAGTAAAGACAACCAACAACAACAACTACAACACAATTTTACTTTGAGGGTTGCTCTCTCTATCTTTTCTCTCTCTCCCTCCCTCTCTTATCTCTCTCTCTCTCTCTCTTTCTCTCTCTCCCTCTCTCTTTCTTTCTCTCTCTCCCTCTCTCTTATCTCTGACTCTAACTCTCTTTCTCTCTTTCTCTCTCTCTTCCTCTCTCTCCCTCTCTCTCATCTCTCTAACTCTGTCTATCCCTCTCTCTCATTTCTCTCTCTCTTTCTCTCTATCTGCACGATATGGTGTGTGTATCATTATATTCATGTAGAGATGAATAATAATCTGAACAGGTAACAAAGGAATTCAAACTAATTAACACATTAGAGTAGAAACAACATGCCAAATTTTAGGGGGGAGTGAAGGGTAATTCCCCACTAGGATGTGTCTGTTAAGTGCTTGTCTGGAAAAAACAGACTGCGTTGATATATGAAAATGTCATTTCAATAAAAATACTATTGTGATCGATACCTTTGCCCATTTTTTTTTTCTCACCGGCCTACATTTTTGTCTCGAAGTTCTAAGTCGCAGTTTACAAGTATGCCTAATGATATTGGTAAAGTTCCAAAGTACAGCTATATTTGCGGTCAATATATACTATCTCAAAATTTGTCAATATTATTCAGAAAAAAGCAAGTACACGTTGCGGTGTTCTTTGTACTCAACAAGCAAATAAGGAATGTAAGGAATTTAGGCATACCAAAACTATTTATAACAATGCAATGATGGATTCAATATAGTGAAGAATAGGCTTATAGAGTATTGAGGCATACAGTACAATAAGTTTTGAAGCGGTTACCGATACAAGAGTTGCATGTACATTTTCCATATATTTTCCTTTATATTATGTGCGACAAAATAGCTATATATATACTTTAAAACTTGTGTTGGATTCGTTTGGGAATACTGATCCCACTACAGCTATCCTATACTACATAGAGAGCCTGTTTCAGTTCACTCGGTAACAAACAGTTTACGATGAGTTTATATAGTAAGTCCCTTCTTAATGCCCCTACCCCCAACCAGTAAATGACATGCCTCGAGGGTAATTGAGATCTATGTCATGTATTAATTTCAGGCTCTGATCACTCGTTTGTTGTTGTGTTACCAAATGGTTTCATTAGGTTCAAGTTAACATTACCCTTTCCCCGTCCCAGTATATATAGCTCATAAAGATCAAAGGGATTTCCAGTGGCGTATCCATGAATTGATAAATAAGGGCGAAAAGCCGAAATGTGCTGGAGTTTCTAAAGGTAGCCTAGTGTTCCATGAAAAAGGCACACCAGTATTTCTGGATTATTAATTCCCAAAATTATTTGAAAAGTGTTTAGTCTGAAGTAATTTCTGGAGTCTGAGACATACTTACTGAGAGTCATATATTTCTGCTATATCTGTAAAAGAAAAATGTGTTGATTACTTTCTGGGTTTGCATATGGGGGAGGGGTTAGGCCGGCGGTCCACTTTAACCCTAAAAAGGCCGGGTTATTTTGGCGCTCTCTCAGCCGGGGGGGGGGGGGCTGATTCGACCCCCCCCCCCCGGGATCTCGGCCATGGAGCGACGAAAATTTCTGCAACTTGGCACGCAGATGGAATATCTTATAAAGAATTACCCTGTATATAAAGTTTCATATCTACATGTATATGTCAAAAGGTTTTTGAATTATCGCTAATTGATCATTTACATATTCACGAATTGACAATTCTGCATTATGTTATGTCCATTTTGGCCGCGCGCAGCGTGACGATTTTTGATGCTGCGCGGTACCCGTTGGTTGAAATTTTATAAAAATTAGGTATCAAAAGATGCGCAAGACTGTAGGCGATAAATTCATGAAAGCTCGGGGCGCCAAAAAAAAAAAAAAATTATCCTCTATCGCCGCAAATATCCAGGAGTCGAATCAGCTCCCCAGCCCTTTTAGGGTTAATGGACTCGCCACAAATGTCCAGGGGGGGGGGGGGGTCGAATCAGCTCCCCAGCCCTTTTAGGGTTAATGGACTCGCCAAGATATCTATATAAACCTAGTGACCTTCAGATGTATATAGATGAGAAGAAACTTCCTAGCTCTATGTCATAATTTTGTGTGACGCGATTGCACTATAGATACTAGATAGAGGCATGGTTGTCCCAAGGACATAGTAACTTCCTTGGTTGTCTGTGTACCCATGAACCTACTAGTACGTTTATGGTTCACCTCAGTCTTCCAGACTTCCAGGTATCATCGTGAGATTAAAGTAAAGTAAGTAAAGGTATCTTAAGATGACCCTGGATGTTTGACATAGACGGGTGTGATGGATGTACGACAGGTGACGGGATGCCTTCAAATGATACTCACGTACATCCCTGCTTGACTGTTGACTAATTAAGAACCCTATACAGAAGGGTCTAGTCAAGTCTAGTCAAGGAGTGACGTTGGTCTAATGGATAAAAATGAATATGATAGAGAAGGTGTGTAAGCGTAGCCAGATTGGGAGGGGGTAGCCCAAGTCATTGTACAGACAACCTGAACATGAATGACAGGCTCATATATGTCAGATCAAGGAGTTGAAAAATGATGGCTAAATATCCACTGCCCCCTTTCAATTGCGGGGGTTAAACGACAGTTTTAGGCCAGTCATCATCAAAATTCTTCAAAGTTGTCATTTCAAAAATTATTGACTTTGACTAAACGCAACTAAAATGCCTTTTACGATCATCACTACCACCACTATCATTCCCACCACCACCAACACCACAACCACCACCCCCCCCCCCCCCCCCCCACACACACACACTGGAGGCTAAATCCTTGGGGCCCGTTCGACTTACCGACCACCATAAGCGTGAACTCGAATCCTCTTTTGACCGATTTCCTCTGCATCTGTTCTGGTAGCGTGGCGAAGCCAACATACTCCCGCCCCGAGTGACCCTGTAAGATGCCATGAAGAATAAAAATGGAAATTCAATTCCAATTTGTATGTAACACTGCTAATACAATATAAGATATAAGTAAATGGTGGAAGCGAGAATCAACTTTTCTTTTAAAAATATACAAAAGAGAAAGAGATTTGAAGATAAGTAAAACCTTTCTTACCTTAATTTTGCATGTTTGGTTCTGTTTGGACATAATTGTCACCCCTTTAAGTACTACGTATTTCTTGACTACTTTTTATGAATAATTGGTAAATATGTAAGGATATCTAACGCCCCCCCCCCCAAAAAAAAAAAGGAAAAAAGGAGGGGAACAAAATAAAAGCAAGAGACAGAAGGAAATAAATGTACGCATTGAGATGTTGCAAAGGCTCTACTTCGATTAAATAATGTGTAGAAAATTAGGGGGCTCTTGAAATTTCTTCTCATTGATTTTTTACCATATTATGCTCCTCATTTAAAGGAGAATGAAACCCTGGGAAAATCAATTTTAATGAAAAGAGAGGATAGAGAGAAGCAATTTTTAAAAAGTTATATCAAAATCAGTTACGAAATGAGAAAGTTATGAAAGTTAGAAAAGTCTCAATTTACTTTCTATGGCGATCCTCAAATTGGCGATGTTGCTTCAGAGTGACAGGTTTAGTAGTACAAGTCTCCATATGTTTTGTACACAAAATTTCATATTTTCCCCATTATCTCTCCAGGTACAGCTTGTTTCCTTCTTAGCTCAAGATATATCATGGGAAAATGTATTTGACACAACTTATGTTGAGTTCACAAAAAGACAAGCAGCATCTTTAGAGATAATGGAGAAAATATGAAATTTTGTGTACAAAACATATTGAGAGTTATACTACTAAACCTGCCATTTTGAAGCAACATTGCCGATTTGAGGTTCGCCATAGAAAGTAAATTGAGATTTTTCAAACTTTCATAACTTTTTCATTTCGTAAACGATTTTGATGGAACTTTTTAAAAATTGCTTCTGCCTATCCTCTCTTTTCATTAAAATTGAAATTTCCCCAGGGTTCCATTCTCCTTTAATGTAGGGAGACTTCATCATTGTTGTGAAGCTACTGCATGAGTAGAAACTGAAGAATTAATGGAATCCCTTCGAGGATATGTTCCCTATCGTTATTAATAGCCCTCCAAGCACATCTTGTATCCATTGAGCCGTCCCACCTGAGTGTGCTATATATTGTGTATATTTGATTGGTTTCTACTCGTTCAAACGAAATGGAAAACGCAAAGAGGGAATTAGTTTCACTGTGATTTATTTTAAATTGAATGGCATTGTCTAATATTGTTGTAAACCCATAAACGTGAGGCAAAATAATCAGTATTTACCAACAACAATAAAATGTCTACAATATCAATGCATGATATTATACAATTATTATTTACATTCGGCAGGGGGGAAAATAAATAATCGCAAATGGAAATACATGTAAAACAACAATGAATATGTTTTATTTCCAGTGTCAGTTTCAATCCATGATGTTTGTGATAATTTTCACGATGGAACTACAGCATCTGTCATCTCACACTTTGACACCTAAGATAAACTAAACAAACATACTCTAGTGCAAAATTACTGGAGCGGTAGCACAGGTAATTATTCAGACTATAGAACACTTCAAATAATGAATAAAAGAGGTATATCAGCCATGTCATTACCCAAATTCCTTTTGGCTACATTCAGAACGAATAAATGTAGCCATTCTACCCATTCAAGTGCGGAAAAGGTGTCATCATGTTGGTTAAACATTTTTCAATCTGAAAAAAAAGTTAATTTTAGCGACAATATTAGACGATCTACACATAACTATATCGACGATCCACACACCACGCTTTTCGCTACCCTTCCTGTCTTTATTTCAGTCTACCTCTGTCTCTATGCATCTCTCTTCATGCTCTTGCTGTTCTGCTCTTCTCTGTTTATCTGTCTGTCTGTCTGTCTGTCTCTCTCTCTCTCTCCCTCTTTCTCCCTTTATTATTTACTCCTCCTACTCTCTCTCTCAAAAAAAATCGAGTGATCACGGACGTCACTACCTGCATGGGAGAGTGAAAATAGAATGAAAAGAGAGTGAAAATCCACTCTTTTCCTCTTAGAGAGCACTCGATATCACTCGATATTCACTCCTAAACAAGTGATCACTGCGTGACTCCCGGAGGAGTGAAAACAGTGAAAATTCACTTTTTTGAGAGTGAGTATGATGTATTCTTCTCCTTTCTTTCCTCCTTTTCAGGTTGACATGTTTTGGAAGTGTGACGATGACAATTGGAACGTAATTCCCTTTGAGGAGCGGACACGTTAGGAGTCAGTGGGGCGTGTATTTCTGAACTTGGTGTTTATATACCTGTAAGGTGTAAGTGAAGGGCTCGCTCAATACCTGTATGGCAGTACAGTATGCGAACAACAACCCCAGTAAAAAAAAAAATCTAAGAATCACCCACCGAGAATACTTTGACAATTATGAGTCATATACTTTGATATATAATAACTATTATTGTGTGCAATTTTGGTATTTTCTGTATTCCAGATTTCTCGCTCTTTCTTGAAAAGTTCCTGAGCTTTCGCCCTGGACCGCATTTTGTTCTATTAGGTTTGCAGAATCCAACAAATGAGAGAAATAGTTTTTATATTCCAAAAATCGTATGGGCTATATAGTTTGTATATAAACTCTAAACTCTAATTTGAAATTGCCGAGAAGTGATACATTTTAATATGGAAGATTTAACACTATTTGAATATATACCATTTTAACCTTATTATAGTCTTTGATCCAGCAATAAAGAATTGGGTATTTTGAAAATGTTGTTACTTCTAGGCGCTTTTAATGTCAGGTATATTTTAAATGAATTGCATTGCACCGACAAAGGTTAACGAACTTACATCGTCTTCTCGTTTTCCTAAATACTGAAGGTAGTTTCTCATCCGGTCTTTACAAACGTGAAATAGTTCTCTGACAATAAAGTCATATCGTAAATGGATAAATATTGTGCCTTTGGGCAGGACTGGATCCAAACAGGGTCACGTGTGGGCTAACTTTAGAGAAATGCTTTATTAGAATATGTACCAATGTTCCAGATAGCAGTTATTGAACAAATAAGCCGAATAGTCATCATACTTTATTCAAACGTGAAAAGCCATTATCTCTACTTCAGACGATCTGGGCCTTGTTTCATAAAACTTGTTATCAATAACAACTGCCAAATTTCTATGACAAATTTGCTCTCAGCCAATCAGATTCATGGATTTCAGTAGCTTAAAACAATTATTGTAACTTGTTATTGATAACAAATTTTATGAAACGGGGCCCAGATGCATTAGCATCATCTCCTTGATATCATCGAGAAGCATTATAAAAGCAACAACAACAACAAAAGTAAAAACATAAAGCTTTCAGCTGTCACTGAAACTGAAAACGATGAACGGGTTATCGTGGTCATGGTGGTTATTCTGGATCACCCACAATGTTATTACCATTCATAAGATTCAAAAGTCTAATGTACGAACGGGTACGATGTGAGGAGCGAAGGAAGGGACAGGGGGTGGGGGGGGGGGAGTGGTGGGAGGGTAATATATTATTCGTAGTAAGAGAATGTGTTACTGTAGTGTTATTACACCCCCCCCCCCCCCCCGGCGAAATGGTCAAACTTTACAAAGAGAGCAACAACGATGATGCTTTACAATTATTTACGTGACATAATTCCCACCGCCCTCCCCATGGTTTTAAATTATAAAGGAATAATAGTCAATGATTTGTAGCCACTTGTAGATTTTAAAAATGGTAGTTATTTTCTTAATAATTATATCCTAGTTCATGGCTATAGCTTCAATAATAAAATAAAATGTTTACTTCAAGCAGGGAAATGTTGCCTGCTTCACTGATTTCTTAACAGTCGTATAAGAAGTTTGATGATAAGGTCCTATTGCACAATGCTGCTTATAAGATTTCAGCAAACTTAGCGATTGTAATAATGCATACACCTGCAATGTTTGTCTGATGTTCGATAAGAATGATGGTACTCCGCGTGGAGTTGAAAGTCCACATAATAATACTTTTTGCAAGAAAGGAGAGCCAGCTCACCTGGGGCATTGTCACAAAACATGAGGAAGTGGGTGTCTAAATTGGTTTGAGGAAGTTTTAAAATGTCTGAAAAATATGATCAACGATGTGTAAATTTGCCATAGAATTTAATTTTCAGCAAAAGAAGGAAACCTTTGATCATGAAAATCACTAACAAAAGACTTTACCCGGTTAGCTTAGTCAACACATCCTCCTCCTCTATATAAAGGTTGGTGAGCTATTGAAAACCCTATTTGGTGAAATTCTGAGATTTGATGTCATGAAATGAACATGATGAAAATGAGAAATGTCTTTAAATTGTCGTCAGCTAACAAATACTTCAATCAATATTGAGAGACGATTATCAAAAGTAACTCATTTCCCTTCGGCAAAATTATCCTAAATTCTAAAGGAGATGAACGGTTTTCAAGGGTTCCTGATAAAGATAAAGATTTCATTTTTATTTGAAAAATACTTTTGTATTCCATGATTCGACTATTGGTTTTCATTTTGTTCTCGTGATATTTTCATTGTGTTTATGATGTAGCATTCTGCCTGCATCCATTGACGTGAAAAAACCAAAACCAAAAACAGATACTGTTTACATGATAAGGGTAATCAGGGCCCTGTTTCATAAAACTTGTCATCAATGACAAGTTGCAATAACTGTTAAAAGCTACTGAAATCCTTGCATCTGACTGGCTAAGAGCAAGTTTGTCGGTAAAAATCACTAACAAGACACTTGATGAAACGCCCCCGCCCCCCCCCCCCCCGCCCCCCAGATTAGGAAGCACTGGTCAGGAGAAAACACAACATTGAGGACTGTTACCAAATGTTTATATTCTAATCGCATTTCTTATCTCAGTTTTAGAACCTTTTTTTAACCAACTTCAATTCAGCTCGACAATATTCTTCGACTGTCAGCAGTATTTATCAGTCTTCTATTCTTAGAATCGAACTGATAATCATGTCTGGCCAGTGCCTTCTGAACTCTAGCTATGAATCTTGTTTTAATATATTTTGGGGGGTCAGAATCAGTAATGCTTCATGATGTTGTGAAGCAAGCGGACATCCTCTTGTTATATACACTCGAGGTGATGTGGTTACAAATCACAAAGTCTACAAAGCTATAGGCTAACCCTAGTGCACTCTGTATAGAAACTGTACATTTTGTGTTACCAAAAGTCTTCGAGGAAATTCCATTGAATTCTGTAAGATTTGAACTTTTAACAACTTAACTTACCAGCTGATCATGTTGATCGAGTACCAGTCTGCATTTGATTGTAACATAATATTGGCTCACATGAAATGATCAAATAACGTCTGGAAATCTACTTCACCTAAAATATTGCCTGTTTCAGTCGTTTCCTACGCTCATGCCTGAGTTAAAAATATCTTTTGGATGTCACCGACATTTTCAGAATTGATGCTTATAACGACCATTTACTAAGTTAAGTTAATTTAAGTTAAGTTAACATAAGTTAATGTAATTTATATCGATCTTACTTAAATTCGTCAATATGAGAGATATGCTTTGTATACAATGGAACATGGTTACATTTCGTCAAAAAGTGGAGTCCAAAATAATGTTGACATGCAATATTATGTACGAAGTTAAGATGTTAGTACAGGTGTGTGTACTTCAAAACAAGCCGTTATATTCATCGGTGGAGAGATTCAGTATACCCTTGTACTTTTGTGGTTATATAAGATGCCTTTCAATGGATTGTGTATCTATTCTGTGATGCATCCTATAATCTCATTGGACGTGAGCAAGAAGCAATAATAGTACACTAGATCATAGTTAATACATGCTGCTCTAAACGAGGGTACCTCAGATTTGCAATGCACGTGCGTCCGTGCTACTACGATTCAGAATGTAATTTGTCGTCATTAGTTTGTTCTCCTGGAATTTAAGTGAAGGGGGTTTATAGCTCCAGCAGGGAGAGAGATGGGAGGAAGCTGTGCCCAAGGAGTTCTGTGATAACTCCTTGCTGTGCCTAAAAGTTAAGTTGAGGATCTCAAACTTAGTACTTGTGAGGCTTCCTTGAAAACACGCATTACGTTACATAATAGATTGTAATGGGAAAATGGGGAAACAAGGTAGGGTGAGCACTTTTAAATTTGTTTGAGCGCGTTCTTGCGAAAACGCTCGGATCAGCATGTCAATGGCCTTATGAAGTAGGGGAACTCCTTAACTTTCTAATCCAATTTTGGACCCCAAACTTTGTGCTTATAACCGTCAACGCCAATACTGCGATGATTTACTTAATGTGCATAGAGAATTGAACATGATGTAAACAACAATCATGAATCATGGTTGGATATAGTGAAGTGGTTTGTCAAACTCAGGGTATTATATGGAGGCAGTCATAACACGAGAGATGAGCAGGAAACGTTTAATTTCTGACAGTTCTTATACATGACATCCACACTGGTCTAGCGTCGCAGACCCTTAGCCCCTTGCCTATATTAAGTTTCCTTTCAGTTTTTGCGTGGTGTTCGATTTGTTTAGTCTAATAGTTTCATAAGATTATTTCCCTGGATTCTGGAAAATCTAGTTTGTATTGGTAATCAAAACAGTCGGGTAAATTACTTGTTGTATGTGAATCAAACTAGCGATATAACAACTCTTGTAATCATTATTGAAATAGGAGTGATATCATATTAAAAAAGGATTGGAGAAACAGACTACAGTCTTGTATGTTGCAATCGCATTGTGGTGAAGAATGGATGTGTATATTTATGATATATTATTATAGATTTAGATATCAATCTTTTCGATCTGTTTAATGCCTTCATCTTTGTTTTATTTTGATGTGATGTCCGTCCTATACAAGGGTATATTTGTATGCAAAATACAGCCAATGTTTCAAAGAGTGTAAAACTGAAAAGAATATTTTGTATATTTAGTAACAGGATATTTAGTAGTATATCTCCTCGGTTTCATTATCGATTATATTCTCAATGTAAATGTTATTAATTTATCGGTCGTGAACGTTATAATTATCTGAGTCTTTCCAACTGTCCTCTACATCAAACTTTTTAAAAGGCACCTCTTACAATAATTATTGTAGGCATATTGATATTGGTTATAGTAATGCTTCATATCATTAGTTGAATAATTTTCCGATATTTCTCTAAAAGTCCATCATATTCCTGTTCAATGTTATCTCATTTCATTCTTGCAGATATTACGATATGAAAACAATTTATTCATGACCCATGTTATGAATAAAAATTCAAAGTTTAGACATGTTCCATGCTTGCTTTTGTTTTTTCTCTCTGAACGTGTAATTAATACACAAATGAATGAATGAATACAGTTTAATGTATCAGTATGATTTTTGTGATTTATGGAGGATCGTGTTCAACCTCCTATATAATTCTTTAAACCTCAGCTCTGAGACGAAATCATAATAGTAGTACTATTTTTGTCCGCCATTCCGACTAGCTATCCCACGGACTTGAATAGTCACGGAATACAATACTATGTAAACATCACCCTGACAGTAAATACTCACTCATACAACTCATTGTTAATGTCTATTTCTCTCCGATACAAAACAAGAAAGTCTTATGTTAACAGCATTCTTTCCCAGATAACCACTGAAAGAATTGAACCGAGTAATCACCCGTCTTTCCCATTTCTGACGTCACTGTGAATTCATCAATATTCTGTAGTAACTATATATAGGAGAAACTAATTTGCATCGCGTTATCATGCTTGCTGCAATTATCATTGTATTTTGTTGAATCACTTGCAAAAATTGACCAAGTTGAAAATTTATTCTACACGCATAATGATTTTCACTTATATAGAGTCACTGCACACTCGAATTCTTCAGGAATAATTATGATATGATTTTCTATTCTAGTTTCCATTTTTGTTTGTCATAACAGGGTACTGATGGGAAAAGGTTGGAATAGAAAATAACAACACAACCATTCTACAATTAAGTGGCTATACAGAGACCGGGGGGGGGGGGATGGTTAGGAAATTTTTCAGGTGCCTTTTGGGTCGAAAATTTGAAAGGGGGAGGTACATCTTGTGGGTTGTGTACTAAAGGTATGCCCCTTGGGTTTCAAAAGGGGGCACGGGCCGGCTGTGCCCCCCCCCCCCCCATAAATGCACCAGTGCCTTTAGAAAGTACCCCCATTTTCAATACATCCCTCTGGCCCTCTATAATGTACAAGGTTGGTACATGTACGGTAGTAGGGGTATTTTTCCAGGGGGTAGTCGTCCGGGTGAATTGTCTGGATGTAATAGTCCATAGTATAGTTGTTATAGAACCATCATCGGTATATATTTAGAGCCTAATTAGCCTAAACGGGCAACCAAAATCTCGTGAGGCAAATCTCGTTAATGAAATCATATCGATTGTTCATGCTATCGATCGCAGCTTACTTATCGCCTGAACTGCTGAATTAAACATGGTTCTCCGCTTGAAATACCAAGGTATACGTACATTATGAATATACTATGTGACTCACAATATGGATGAACATTGCACTACGTAGTCAAGCCAACTTCCAGCTAAGATTGTCTGGCAGTGGTTCTATATTGGGGGCTGTGAAGAAGGAATTTTGCCTAAATATAGATACAAACTAAAGAGGAGAACAGTGTGTCATGAAATGAGATTAATTGATAGAACGCAGTGCCATCAAAACATGGTGTTATAGCTTCGCATTCAACATAATGCCTTTGTCATCTCGTATGTGCTTTGATGAATAATTTCAAACTATGTTGGGGGGGGGGGGTCAGGCCTGTATGTTTTCGTTAAAAAAGACGGTATCTTGCACTCAATAAATGGGGAAATAAGCAAGGTGACAAAGGGTCAGGTATGTTATGGATGGTGAGAGATGGGTAGAAACAAGGGGAGATAGGTGAAGAGGAGAGAGGGGGAAAGAGGAGAGTTAAGAAGTGATAGTGAGATAGAGAAGAGAGAGGGAGAGGGAGGGAGGGAGAGAGAGGGGGAGAGGGAAAGAGAGAGGGAGGGAGAGAGGGAGAGGGGAAAAGAGGGGAGGGTTAAAAAGTGATAGAGAGATAGAGAAGAGAGAGAGAGGGAGGGAGAGAGGGGAGGGGGAGAGAGAAGGAGAGAGAGAGAGGGTGGGGGGGGGGGGGGAGAGTCTGTCACGCGTTCCCCCTTTAACCTTTTACAAATTAATACCTCTTAAATACAATGGACATGATCGATGGATAATGTATGTGTATATATCATGTTTATCTGGTTACGAATTAAACGGATTATTATACTGTACTTTTTCAAGGATAATCTGTGTCCCATCATCATTGTACTGTGTGATAATAGCCCATGTCATCGAAACTTGCTTGAATTATATTCTTTTCTTGTTTCATGACCATTTGAGTGACCAATCAAGAGCTACCCTTGACCGTAATAAAGTGCGATCCTCTTTTCAAATTATATTACTATGGGCTACCCATGTGTGAAAGGGTTTAAAGGTGTTCATGCTTCCACGTACATGTATATAGGTATAATTATGTCAACTGTATCTGAAACAATTTGTGCAGATAAGACAATAATTCTTAGAACAAAAATATAAAGAACAGAGCAAAATATATTTACCCTCGATATAAGTCATATTCTACATATATACTGACCTCCATTGCTGTGTATAGAGAAATGTATTCCCGGAAAACACAGAACCGAAGCCAATATCCAGCCTGTGATTTATATTCCAATATATACTAGTTTCAATATCCTCCATAAATTGACAACCAGTAGGGCGTAAAACGCAATAAAGACATCAGATCCTTAATATAAAAGACATCAGCTCAATATATTCACAGAGTGCAGGCAATGAACGTATCCAACAAACGGAAATTGAATATAGCGGGTTCCCTGACAGCTATACACAGACTACACGAAGATATCATCCGCAAAGTTTTTGGCGTTTTTTGATGTTCAGCTGCGACCTGACGTAAACTTGGCACATGCAAGGCTACATTCGATAAAGAAACGCAAATGCAACCTCGAAAATCATTTTTTAGAAGAGAAGATCATACTTGAATACGACAACGAAGTGGGAGGGACGATTTTTTCGCCTGTATCTAAGAGCATTTACATCCAAACTACTCTTCCGTAAGTCCACTGAACAAATGAATTGGACTATTGTTGATAGGGTCGTAAAGCGTACGCAGAAGTCCCACTTACTGGGTATACTATTAGGACTCTACAATAGTAGTATGCGCGTGAGGTTAATAGTTTTTAAAACGTTACTTTACGTCAAAACGAGCTATTTCCCCCTTTTAGTATTCACTTAATACAAACTTTGTATTTGTGAGTAAACACTGCATTGTGTCATGCTTTGGACAAACTTTGCCTTGTTCCTTGGGTTCGTGTGAAGTTGCAATGTCAACCAAGCTTTCGCCGCTGTTGTCCTACACCAAGACTCATCATGCTCATTCGGCATCCATGGACAAGGCGGGATCTCGTCTGATAATTATCAAAAGAGAAACCAAATTTCATGATTTCCTATTCATGCGGAACACTAATGACGCCAAACACTATAAAATTTACATTGTTCGATGGTTTATTTTTCTTTTTCATTTTGTGTGTGGTTTTTTTTAAAAGCAGCAGTGCAAAATGTTTGTTTCTCAAAATTTCCGGTTGTTCCATGCACTGTCCTGACTCCTGACAGAATGAACTCTGTAATTAAGTACTGTCTGTTCATTTTTTGTTGACTTTTTACGCTGTTTGTCGAACAAAGTAAAAAAAACAATATCATTTTGATTACGCTCAGTGACTTCAGACATTGTTTGTAGATTGACTCGAAATTAGAATATTTGCATCAGTCTGGTTATGATGGCATTTGAAAATGACGTTTCCACATGAAATACAAACTCCAATTCCACGTCTACCAGCGTTTAATTCCATTTACTGAGCCGTTTTATTTTCAAAGATGCACATTCATGTATTTTCTTGTATTCATATAGGAAATTCCTATAGGAAATGTTATTTTAGTTTATCGTGCCTGTAACCCTATTCAAATTTCCCTTTCATAATTCCAATCATTTCGATCACTACAGATGTCAACTTCTGATGTCACTATTCCCGCTTTTATATTGATTTTTTTTTAGCATACCAACAAATTATACGTTCCAAGCAATACATATTTTACATATTTGAATTGCTTATCACTAATAATAAATGACACATAGGGCCTACAATTGCCAGAATATATTGCATTGCCCAAATGAATGACCTTTGAATCACGCTATTCATACCCCACCGCTGATAAACAATTCCAAGGAAACGACAACAAAAAATGGTGATTGTCGAACAACAATTCGACAAGAAAGGGCGCTATGAAATAAACCACAAACATATACCACAAAATAACGCCTCCATCTTTCATAGTAGTGTCGCCATTGAACTCGACATTGGTAAGTTCACTCGCCGAGTAAAGGGCTGGTCGCATTTGTCCGATAACGATAACGATAACGATAACGAGAGTTTCAATTAAAGGTACACCCTATTACATATGGTGTGTACGTATAGGGGTATTCCCGTGTATGTTAATACTGTGGCAGCCCGAAGGTATACCTTTAATGAAAATCTCGTTATCGTCATCGTTATCGGACAAATGTGAACAGCCCTTTATAGACGAATAGACGGGAACGACATCAGACGGGGAGCATGGGGCACGTGCACTCCCCCCCCCCCCCTCCATGGAATGGCGAGAAAAAAAAATGTATATGAATAAAGTGGAAAGGAAATATGAAAACGAAAATGAAACGACCTCTCCGCACCTTTCCTTCTTCTAATGGCCTTGTTCTGTCGTATTTCATCCACCTACAATTAACCCAATAGCTATTGAATTCTCTAATTCCCAAAGGTTTGATACAGGGTTGACCCGGTTCCTGTAGGCAATGGGTTAAGACCATAGACAAATTAAAACCCATGCACCCCCCCCCTCCCCCTCCCCGTGACAACAGTGCCCCCTTGATGGCAGCACCCATGCACCCATGCTACGCCACTGAAGACTCTGAAAGCCAGAAGGCCATGAATGGAAGCAGTCAATGGCAGACTCGTTCTCTTTTGATTCATCAATTGTTGTAGATTACAGGGTAAATATTTCTCGTGTAAAGTAATGACTGACATGTTTTTGATAAATTTGTCTTGACGTCATCATGGTAATAGAAAAATATCCATTATTGTTCAAGGCGCGTATGACTGTGGACGTATTTTGAAGAGTATAATAGCTTTTTAAGCCCCGCCATTTCATTTTCAGTAGCAGCAGCTTATTGTCAATATCATTCACCAAGGAAACAAATCACCTGGTATTTTGATGACAAATCACAAATCTTTGTAGCCCGGTTTGAACTTTTATGAAATAGTCAACCCTGACGACGTCGAGTCCTGTTCTGAACGCCATGACAGTGAGAGGGCGTCTAGACTGTTTGCCTTCAACTGGCATTGAACTGGCAATGACGCTCTCTTCACAGACATTGTCATGAACAGATTAAATGCATTAATGTGATTGTGAATTGAGCATGTCGTTAAAAAAAATCGTTACCAGCTGTTCTTACACGAGATATTGGTATGAAAACTGGAACATTTTGGCATTGGTTAATTAGTACTAACGAATTAAAACTCAACCATGATGAGCCTGGTGATGAAAGCAATGATTACAATGAGTAAATGTTTAATCTTTGTGTTTTTGTTTGAAAAAGTTGTATGTTTTGCATGACATTGCTTGTAATAAAAACATTTCTCAGGCATCTGGTCTTCGTTTGACTACTTTCTCTGAACAAAGAACGTCGGACAACTACTCCCAGTGTAACTGTCCGCATACACCTACCCCGGACAACTACTTTCTTGGATCCTCGGCCAAAACTCCCTAAGACAATTACCCCGGGGCAACTGCTCCGTAGGATAATTACCCCCGGGCAATAACTCGCTAGGACAATTACCATAGGACAACAACTCACCGGGGCGACTGCTTCTTTAGACAATTACCCAGCGGGCAATCGCGTTGGGGTAGATGTCCGGGGGTAGTCGTCCGGGTGGGACTCCGGCCAGGGGTAGTTGTTCTGACACTTTAAATTGCATACAGCCTTGGTACAATACAGTTTCAATGCAATGGATATTGTATGGAGCCAAATCCGAAACACACAGTGTTAAAAGCAATCATACATCTAAAACTGATCACGCGTCCAGGTGTGAAGTCGATGTCGACAATCAAACGATCACCATGATGACTTCAATGACCTGCACCTGAGCACATTAGATACCTCACTGTATATTTAAGCACTGTGTGTTAGTGTCTTGAAGGAATAACCTTAAAAACTAAATTATCTGTGATAAAACATGACAAATGGTATTTGAATATATTACTTATACACATTACATCTGAAAAAGAAAAAAAATCAATGTGATTGAGAACTGCAGTATCTTTTTAAATACAACTGATCGAGGACTATTTAAAATGTGAAGTATAGGTGCTAAGTAGACATTTTTCAATGATGATTTATAAGAAATATAATAGGCCTACATCAACTTACCGGATTGCCGTGTCTGTCTCTGGCTTCTAATCTCTCACCAAGAGTACCTGAAATCAAAACCAAATTGAGAGGTTAGATTTAATGTAAAAAACGAGAAACGGATGTGAAAGTAGAGAGGGGAGAGGGAGAGACGGTAGGGGAAAGGAGACAGAGAGTAAATGAATGGGATAACATAGAACGAGAGGAGCCAAGAGAGAAAGGAAGAGATAGGGAGAGCGAGAGAAGGGGGGAGATGAAGAGGAGGTGACACGATATTTGCTCCTACGACATTTGCTCCTCCGTCTATATCTCGAAAGGTCAAAGGTTAAGGTCAAGGTCATGCTTTGTTTTTTTTTTTGTTAAGGACAATGTGAAGATTAGGGTTAGGGTTAGGTTTAGGTTTAGGATTAACATGGAAAAATTAGACCGGAGCAATTGTCGCAGGAGCAAATGTCATGGAACCGAAGAGGAAGATAAGGAGAGAATCAGAGAGAAAAAAATTGTGGAGGGGAGGAGCTGGTTATTGGGTTTTTTAATACAATGATGCAGTACTGTTAAAAGTGCGACAGAGTTTCGCCGTTTATTTTGTTTATTCGATACAGTACCAACGTTATACCTTGTATATCGAGGAAATAACCCTAATAATATTTAGGCTTGACTCTTACCTGTACTAGTTTGATCATCACTTAACCTACACGACATGATGATAGATGTTCAATAGCTGAAGATGTCCTTAACGAAAGATGGCCTTAACGAAAGATGGCCTGAACGAAAGATGGCCTTAACCCAGTTTTTCCAACTCCAGTGCAAGTTCGTATCAGTGCATGAAGATCACAAACAACATCACATAGATGTGTAAATGCTACCAGTTTTCAACCCCGGAACAACCCATTTTTAAAGTTGATACCGCACCACGTTTCACTTGAAGTGGCGCCACAAAGGAAAAGTAAACGTGAAAATCGGGATCACAAAATGGCGCCGTGAGCTCACAAACCAGATGGGTGCAACTTTATTCTTTCCCGCTGCCTTACGTGTGTTTTAATTATTATCCCTGGATCGGCTGGAGTGGTACAGATAAGTGTCTTTATGATGAGCTTACCAGTATCTCATTTTCAGCTATTTTTTCCCAGACACGCCAGAAATGAAGATTTAAAGGGATTTCCGGGTCTTAGACGAAGTCTTGCTCGTACATTATAATGGAAAAGAGACCTAATAATTATGCCAAAAAGGAATGTATTATACAATTTTCATATTTTAGATGTAGACAATTTTCATATTTTAGATGTAGAAAATTTCAAGAAAACAGTTAACTTGAAATACACTGTGAAAATTTTTGAAGAAATACAAAGTCAAGAAAACAGTTAACTTGAAATACACTGTGAAAATTTTTGAAGAAATACAAAGTCGAGAAAGACAACAAGAAGTTTAAATCAGGACTATGAATATACATGGATCACTTTTGATACAAAGTTGCAGCAGCTTAGAGTGTCATTTTCTTGAAATTTCTGCACAAAGATGAAAGAAATTTGGCGAAATTATTGTTTTTGCTTGTTTTAACGTTATAAACTTATAAGCCTACATGAGCTGTTGGATCTTTAAGATCATTAGAGAGCTGAAAGCTCATCAAACCATTAAGATAGGACTGAATTCGTAATTAAAGGCATGGTGAGCATGTATTCTTATAAAGAGTTGGCGATCTCACAGTATTTGACCATCTGTTTGCAAGATGCTCTGTTTCCCATGTTATCGTGCTTAAACCAACTATACAATCGTTCATCTACCTACGATTTGGGCCCTGGAGCGAGTAATTACAGTGACCAGTGTAATTAAGTTCCGATGAAATATGGTTTCCAGTCCAATATTTGGTATTAACCCTGTCCCCACTTTCTTCTCACCCCCTCTCGCCCCCCCCCCCTCTCTCTCTCTCTTTCTCTCCACCACTAACTACCTCTTTCTCTGTATCTTGTAATCTATAAATCCCTTTGTTAGATACGAAATAGTCGGTCATTTTATCTCATGGTTCTGTAGATTTTCTTTTATCACTTCATTTCAAAACTACACAATTGTTGGGGGAATATATTCTCATTAAAGTCACGCATGTATAAGATTCATGCAGTCAGTGTTAGTCCCCGACTACCATAAATCGAATGAGTGTGACGTGTTTGATCTTGAAATAGCTATCCTCCTTGATTTTGACAAGAATTTTCAAATTAATCTAATATGACAATGTCAGCTGTCCGCTAGCCATGACTAACAATCAGTCTTTATACCGAAACAGCGTATTATGATGATGGCATAAGGAGTATTGTAAAGAACACAAATTTGCTGCCAATGATCTGAAAAGATCATTTATTAAAATTTGTTTCAGTAGTAACTTTTTAAAAGAAGTTATTCACTGTATCGTATGTTGTCTTTGCAATTAAAGCCTATTCATTTTTAGCTAAGAGATAATTACGACCCACATTCGAGGTTTTATACGGTACATACAACAGTGAATGATAGGGTTTTTGTCCTTCTTCTTTTTTGCCACCTACTCGACCCATCCTGAACGTGGGGAGACGCCCCTGTTATTCTTGGATGATATAGATGGCCTTTTTCCTGAGGTGGCGTTTGCAGGTAGGTTGATTACAATCGCACTTGCCGAAGCCGAATGTCCAAAGACGTGGATGCCCGTTGCACGCGTGATGCGTCATTAACCTATGTCATTAACCTGATGTAGGACTGCGACATGAATGGCGTAGCTTTTGAAGCGCCGTGCATGTGAGAGTGATGTCTTACAAATAGAAAAGTGAATTCAAAAATAAACAGTGTAAACATGACTTTGTTTTACGGGCGTGTCCACCATGTCCACTTATTGCCGTCATAGACTTCATTAGAGCAGGTGATATCGAAATGACTTATCGTGTGCAACGGCTAAGCCTCTAATCATGTTTAATCATTCAAGTTTTTAAAAGTCGTATTTCATCCTTAGCATAACAACTTTCATGACCAAACCATGAGAGTACTAACTTCTGGGTGACCATGATTAAACGCAGCTTATCTTTGGAAAGAGCTCCTGTCACGTTCGAAGATCTTCTTGGCAAGACGTTTCCGCCAATTAGCCTGACAGACAAGGTTATGACTTCTGTTGCACGCCATAGGTTATTTGAACTATCTACAAGAGTGATATCCATGATATCACTAAGACTAGTGATTAATGCCAATGCAGGACTCCCCTAAAACAATGATAAGACTGACTATCTGATATTCAACTTCAAAAGACAATTTTAAAATATATTTATTCTTATTAAAGAATCTCAGACAACGCTCCAAAAGTTCCCCCGTTTTCAGTTCCATTTGCAGTCCAAACTTCTGCGGGGGGGGGGGGGGTTCAACTTTGAACACACTATAGCCTATTATATTGTATTCTGCATGCCAGATTTAATTTTCCAGAGCCCCCCCCCCCCCGATCCGCCAACGTATTTAGTCAAAATCTTACTATATGAACGTATTAAAGTTCATTAAAGGAACCATTATAACTCACCTGCTGAATGTCTTTGTGATGCAGAAAGAGGAGATTCTCGGATTGGTCGACTAGCTACCCAAGATGATCGATATCCAGGCTGTGATTGCGATCGATTGTATGTCGTCATTTTATAATCTTCCTTTTATAAGTATGATTTTACCGAGTATAAAAGAAGTGTAATATTGATGTCACAGTATTTAGAAAGTTATTACGTCGAAACCCTGACCTACAATACCTTTATTTCATTGTTGCTATTCTGTCTTTGATCCCAACAAATATGAAAATAACGAGTATTCTCCTATATTCTCCTGTATTCAGTGAGGAATAAATCCAGACACTAATGACAATAGAAAAGTGATGAAGTTGGTAATCCAAAGTATAAAGAATAGAGATTTCCACAAACTCTAAATGGTGTGACAGCACGATTTTATGAAATCAAAAACCCAAAGAAATTGAGGAGTAAATACGATCAGTTTTCAATGATCAGTGCTAATATGGTCAACATCGCTTGTGCTGATGCAGATAGTTCTAGGCAGTAAAATCTTTGCTCCAAAGTATCCAGTACAAGCCATTCACAAGGAACATCTGCAAACCACAACCTCGACTCGTTTCCAAAACAAGTTTTCCTTTCCTCATCCGCAACAAACTCACAGAAAGATGTAAACAACGATATACATGTATTCCAGCTGCTGCTATGTCGGATTAATCAACTCTGCACGGTGGAAACATTTTTGTTAAATCTGTCACGTTTGCAAATAGATCACTTCTAAATTAAAGGTAGTTCACTTTCAAGGCGATGAAAAGTGTGATTGCCTTCACTGTATAGCGTCCGTGAGCGGAGGCAGTGACTCACACTTCGAGCGCAAATCGTAGCACTTTTTTGCCGGATGCCTGGCTTAGCATAAAGTCTTCAACTAGTTGTCATGCGCATATCATGACCGTTTGTATATACCACACTTGATACTAGGGGAGTTCACTTTAATGGAACAGTTCCTGTTGTTGGCAGAAAAAAAAGAAGAAAGTACAACCAAGATAGGAGAGGTAATTCTTATACTCACCTCTGTTTAATGTAGTTCACTCTCAAATTAGCCGTAATGTGGTTTAGGAGAAAGAGTCCCTAAACTGAAGTGTACATCATTAAGTTCAGACCCACCCTCGGAAATCTAGAACCCGAAATAGAGACTTATAATCAATTAACAATTACATTCAGAAATAGGCCGAGGCATTGTACTATACTCTTATTCTTATGAATATTTTTCGCATTTGAACACCGGGCATTTTTAAATGATCTTTGTAGAAATGGCCCGCTCGCTCGCTTGCTTTGTTCGCTCACATGTGATATTTTCGAGATAGACTTTTAAATCTATATTCTGCGTTATGGTGGAAATGCTATGATGAATAAAATATAACAATTATATTTCGACAATATACTAGTACAATAAGCACTGTATTTTACCATTTTCATCTTCTGAAAATTCCCTCGTAAGCTTTTTACTAAACATAATTATTATGCTGCACGTAAATAATTGGTGAGCTAGTATTTTTAAAGTGTTTTAGGTACATTTTCATTATTAAATGTGAAATTACACGAAGTATTAAAACAATATGGTAGAAACCAGTAACATTTTACTCTTTCCTATATATGCATAAGCTTCTTTGACTCACTTTCATGTTAGTGCATCACTGACATTCAGCACTCCAAGTTTCATTGAACCCTCCAGAAATTGGCTAGATCCTGAAGGGCTCCGGGTCTATTATTGGTAAGCTAATAAATCCACATCACGTGACCATGAGCAGCCAATCAAGAGAATTACCAGATTACATGAATCACATCAAACAACATTCAACCTCTTCAGCTAATCTTAATGACGTGGTCATTGACCAGGCCTGTTGGTAGTGGATGAACTCCGGAATTATGTTGATGATCTGTTGTCGAGAAGATTGGTGGAAAGAGAGACGGAGAAGAGATAGGAGAGGGGAGAGAGTGGGGTAAAGGAAGGAGAAAGTAAGATGAGAGAGAGAGAGAGAGAGAGAGAGGGGTGGAGAGAGAAAGAGGGGGAGGGGGTAGAGAAAGAGGGGAAGGGGAGAGAAAGGGAGAAGGGAAGGACATACAGTGGAAGAGATAGAAGGAAAAATAAAAGGGGAAAAGGAAATCATAGAAAAGAAGGAGAGAGAGGAAGAGAGGGAGGGGGTGAGGGAGGGAGAGAGAGAGAGAGAGAGAGAGAGAGAGTGAGAGAGAGAGAGAGAGATGAGGTGGTAGGCCTATTATTTTTTGTTCTTTTTGAATGTGGAAACCATAGTGGGAGAGGGCAGCACACAAATTCTCTCCTTTGTGAGACTTGGTGACTCGAGGCAGCTCGTCGATTTTTTATTCAGTATAGTTAGCATCAATCATGAGCCGTATAACTTTCTTAATGGGCTTAAATTTTGTTCCCCATTATTAGGTCTATGTCCCTTTTTTTTTAATCTTCAACATAATTTTCAGTACAGGCATGCAGCAATCAAGAACGTCTTCATTTTTCATCTCACCTCACTTTTGCACTGTTTCTCAAAACCTCTCTTAAAGGGACCGAAAAGTCGCCAATCGTGGTGTTTTGTAGCTTGACCCGGCTCGGGTAATATTCAGGAATCTCCGTACATCTTCGGTAAACAAGCACGCAATAGACTGGTTCTGTAATGTATACAAATTTATGCACACTTCTTCTCTGAGCACGTAGTGACGAGCTATTCCATTAACCTGCTTTTTATAAATGAGCCTCAATGCTTGGAATCCAGTTTGCATACATTACTTGTTGCTATGTCCGGCAAGCCTCCGGCAAGCTTTCAGGTTGTCAAGAACAACCTTTGTTTGAAAGGTATGTATAAAATTTGCATACATTACCGAAGCGGTCTATTGCAGTGATACGCATTCGAACGAACTGAACAACCCAACTGACAAACTACCCCACCCTCAACGGCAATTTTGTTCGCTGCATGCTCCAAGGTTGTTGTTATGCACGGCCTTGCAATAGGGGCAAGCGAATGAAATTGAACGTACATGGATATCGAGCGGCGGCTCCCTTTAAAATTCACCCTTTTTGAACGCATATAATTTGTCTTTCCTTTCCTCTCACTCCAACTTGATCTCTTTCCCTCTTCCATCCTTCTTTTTGACACACGCCTGCTACACTTTCTACCACTCCTTGACTCTCGTAACCTCTTCTCTCCCCTCACTACACTGTGTATCTTTATAATTGCTTATAATCCTTTCATTTTCTTTTATTCCTTTCTAAATCTCTCTGTGATCTCATAATAATGTCAAAGAACTACATACACACCATATTTCATTTCTTTTTCATATTTTCACGTTAGATTTTATTTCGCCTGTACATTTACATATTATACAGTATATATGTACAACTTTTGAATAGCACAAGATATCGTTAATATAGCTATGAATAAACATTGCAAAGATAACAAAGAAATGAATATATGTCATAATGCGGTCATGCAAAAGAGGTGGAATACCGCATGTTTCCTTACACCAAAAGCAAAACAAACAAGATCCCAAAATCATTCCCAGTAAATGATTAAAACCACACTTTAGTACAACTCAACAATGAATATTAGAATAAATATTACAAGAATGGGACATTCAGGACAGCATATTCTTATCAAGACGTAGGTGGAAGACGTTTCCTACCAAAAAGAGACAAATTAACAAGATCTCCAATAATGACCCCTTTTAGCTTGATATGAAAAATTAATATCAACCAGAAGAAGAACTCGACGGGGTAAATGATAAAAATAAGAAAAGATTGGGAGGGCATGAAATGCAGCAATGGAACATGGCATTCGTCATAAAATCTGATAGTTTGAGTGACATTACTGGCTCTGAATAAAAAAAAAAAAATATATATATATATTTTTTTTTTTTTTCAACATTTGTTTTAAACAACACAAAGACCGAGCTAAAGAATACTACGATTAAACAAACAGGAAATCAAAATAAAACAGTTTACACAACATAATCACTGGTAGCGGTATGCTCACATTATAAGCAGAAATATAAATCATAACTATAAAACATTAACAACCACAAGACTAATACATGTATAATCTACATGAATGTAGACTTTAAAACTGTATGAAAATCATAGCATTTGGGGATAAATTTCTTTCTAATAACATAATGATGTATTATCTCATGTTGATAAATGCCCTAAAATTGCAAATTCTCGTCAGTCTCACAAACGGGCTGGAATTGTATAAGAAAACATGATATTTAGAGAAATCAACAAAAAAAAAAAAGAGGCACTTTTAGAAATAAAATAAAAGAGAATCCCTGCAAGTATTACAGATATATGAAGACAAGTGATTTCATCTTTTGTCAGCCATTCAAGATATATTTTGATGAGTAACAATAACACAGAAGAGCATAGGCCTAATCTATTTGTATTCCACGTACAGGTGTTATGCCACAACATGTTGTAACGAATAAACCCTTTAAATTTTTACTGCCTTTTGAATTTTCTTGATCAAGATTTGGCAGAAGTTTCATTGTTTGTCCACTTCAAATGATTTCATAAGACAAGAATAAAAGAATGCTAATACACAGAACATGCATATTGGATTACTGAAATGTGAAGCTTCAAAAGTCAACGTTAATGAAGTCCTGAACAAAATTCTACATTTTTCGCAAGAAGTTTACAGTCAGGACCTTGTTCTTTAAAGTTAACATAAAAAACTGACTTGAGTAATGTTATTTTATTACATGTACCAGCAAATAAAAATTAAAGATTATTTTTTGATGATATGCAATTCATAACCAAATAAATAAGCAAGGTGAATTTAATCTTCAATAGTGTCAACATGATTGCTTAATTTCATCAATATTTTCATCAGACAAAACTATCATGCAATATAAAGAGCTCATTTCACTGATAAAGCTCTATGAATTACTTTTATGTCATATATTGCTGAAACTACACTATTTACTGTCTATTTACATGTGTACACTAGTAAAAAAAAATAAACAGATGGATGAATATGCCAGCTTTAAAGCTAGAACAAATCTTCATGTATACAAAGTTCATATCGTATCAACTTATAGAAAATGAAATGAAATTACTAAAGTAAAGGCAATGAAATACATCCAGAAATAAAGGCACAGGTATAATTTTTTGGTGCCCTTACAAACAACATCACACTCATATGATAATGAAAAGTAGAAACAGAGGAGGAAAAAAAAAATCTTACATAGGCCAATGTCATAATCATCTGTCTGGAGCCAGAAGGGCATTAACTCACATCCTTTGTACAGAGTTAACACCCTTCTTGCTCTGAACAGACCACTTTTCTTCCTTCTTTTTCTATTTTACAAACAATAACAGAAACATAATTCTGCTACACCAATACTTTCTTCTGTTTCAGGGTAAACTAAAAATTTTCGAACAGAAACCATTCCTTTCATCATTAAAAACCTTATAAGATCTATTCATTCCTACAAAGTTACTCAGATTAGTTTAAAATCTGTAACAGAAAAAGTCCACTGGCCATTCCAACTTCTTCTTGAAAATTCTCCATCTATTTTTCTTCCATGTCTTTTATTTTCCCTTCTTAAAAATTAAGGAAGATAAATAATTTGTTTAAAAAGAATTACATATATACCATCTCAAGTACATTGACACTGGCAGAAAGAATACCGGGCAGCGTTTCATCAAACTGACATCTTCTTGAAATGCATATATATTAATCAAATTCAATGGAATATCAGGGAACTTGTACTTATGATGGTTTGATAAAACAATGCCCTATTCAGAAATCAGACTCCCTAAATTGAATATTTTCAGAAATGGGGAAACTCTCTCAAAAGCTTCATTGTGTATGACTGTATGTATTTTTTTCTTCTCCATAATTTACATGCTTTAATCATGCTCATCTGATAGTTCAATTATAGTTATCTCTTGCCCAAAGCAAGCCCAAAATATATGCAGTGAAGAACTGGATTCATGAAATGGTGTTGATGCTTCTTTACCATTTACACTATGAAACATTTAAATGAAATATATGTGCATGGAATGTGTAGTAAGGAAGCGTTGCATTACTAGAAAACCATGAAAAATTAAAGCAGAGTGTAACTCTATTTTAAAAGATTCATTTGGCCTTCTTTTCTTTTTCTTTTTGCAACAATTTATTTTGAATAAGATTCTTCGGATAAATAAATATGATATTGATGTCTTTAAACATCTTATAATATTATGGATATTTAGAATTAAGGTGAAATACAAATTGTGTTTTTCATTTATTAGCAACTTTTGCTAGCACACAATGCTTGATTTCTATATTTTAGAGACTGTAATGTCATATAAGTATTAGATTAGACACTTTTAAGTGGTTTCAAGTTATGAATAGAAAAAGCTTATAATTTCAGACAAAAGAATCCCAACAGAGATACAAACATAATTCCTTAAATATTTGGCCAAGGATTTTTTTTTTCCATGTCTAGACCTTCATCCATTTTCATTTCAAAACCAAAATGGTATTTTAAAAAAAATATAAAACTATAATTCCAACTCTAAATCTGGAGGATTGTGTTAGACTTCAGGACTACCTCATAACAATTCATTCTTGCTTGCGTAATTTGGCTACATAAATGGGTTAGCGACCTGAGGTCATATATGAGTTTCTCAATATACATAACAACAAATACATACATATTTACATTTATACAGAAATACATAAATATTACAGAATGAAGCAACAGATAATAATGTCTGTTTGGAGCCAGAAGGGTGTTAACTCACATCCTTTGTACAGAGTTAACGCCCTTCTGGCTTCAAACAGATGATAAGAGAAGTAATCAATGGAACAGAACCAAGAAAATTGCCAATACCCAAACAAATAACTATGTTCAGACTATGATCAACTTCACTCTTTGAAAAGGCAATTTTTCAAACTGACCTGTACTAATATTATAGACATGATCGAGATTTCAGCAATAATCTAAATTCTGAAGTAAAGGTATTTTAACAATAATAAATACTAGCTGTTATTATGCTGCTCTAAATGATGCATGCAATTTCTCCTCTACACCATTTTAGAATAGAAATCGACAAACTCTTAAGTTTATATCTGTTCTAAGTATCGCCATGCTGCACTAACATAATATTATGGAGTATAGCGATTGGCAAAACTTCACATACATAAAATTGGAGCACTGTACACAAAATTTTCGAAATAGCACACATGATAACAAACACATCCATTTCTGAACTCTCATCACAGAATGGTACCCAAGTACGATATATTATAGAACACAAAAGTACATGTATTAGATTCCCTGTCATAGAAGTTTTGAATTTTGAGATTTGTTCTTATACAGGAGGATTTCTTGGATATAGTCTATCATTTTTTGAAAGAGTCGATTTTGGTATCCTAAGGTGAACACATGCCTTACAACTCAGCTACAACTGGATTTTGAAATGAATTGAAATGGGATTAGCTACCAAATTTTGAAAAATGTAAATTCTTCCCAGTGGAGGTAGTGAATTGTCATATGAATAGCAATATCAAAATAGCAGGAAATTAAAACCTGCCAGTCAAAGAACGCCTCGTCTGCGAATCGCAGTGACACCATACAAGTGGCACAGCTATCCACTTGATGGGTAGCCGATTAGGGTTTTTGTTCGACTGTAAGGCAATTTTTCGATATATCAATATTCATATGACTATTCAGGCCCTTTAATAATCAGATACAATTATTTTTTCAAATTCCACTTTTTATTAATTTGCAATTTCTTTCAACATCCAGGCATGGTCAGTTTTTGGGTAGCCCTTAATGGAATTGGTGGACACTACCTCTTCACCAGGTATGTACCCTCTGGGGTAGCCTTTGACAGAGCAGGTCAAAGAAACGTGATGCCTACCAGAGAAACAAATCAAAGACATTCTCATATAGCACTTCAAGTAAAGCAGTTGAAAAAGCTGCGGTACTGGAGAAATAATAATACAAGCAAACTATATTGCAAGAGGGGAATACATACACTTATGTACAGATACACATATACAGTATATGGACTGGAAGAGTACAACACATTGCATGCAAATAATGGTATGTTGTTTGGTAATGGTTATTGCGTAAAAAAACAGCCTGTGCCTTTGAGGCTAACCTAGGCTATTCATCATGCTGAAAAAAATCTGGAGGAAGGTAAGGGCCTCGGTAATAACATGAGGTCCATACTAGCTGACATGCACCCATAACCATCCAAGGAGCACAGAGCTCTGAATATCAATTTGTGACACATTACAACAAAGATAAATATTCAAGATTGAATGGCATACAAATCCACTCCCCCCCCCCTCCTCTTAAAAGGGAAGAGAAAAGGTTTAATATATCACTGTTTCATCTTGTCATGTCCAACATGTAGCTTTTAATTGACTTGGTTGCTAGATTTATCAAGGTAGTCAAATGCCTTATATTTGGGATAATGCCTACTGGGTAAACATAATGCATTCATTACACAATGTTGAAATGATGATTTGCTTGATTTTCTTGGCATTAATCTGTCCTTAACAAGTACCTTTCAGAAAAGTACCCCCTTCCCCTCGTGTTACATGTAACATACCACCCAGCCATGCTTATTTATATCCTATGCAGTTAGTATGTTCATGTATATCGTGAGATGTACTCCTTGAACCTATTAGGTTATCCAATCTACTACACCTCTTCACGCTGAATTATAGCACCTGCATATATTACAGAGTTGATAATATCACTCTTCGAGTGCTGGTAGACTGTGCAGCTTGCAAGAAAAGTTTCTGCCCCGATTCCTTTGGTAAAAGCTTTCCACAACCTTCCTGACACATCCTGCCAGTTTCAGTCTGTCCAGGTATCAATCATCTACCACCACTGGGATATCCCTGTAACCGATGTATTTGAGAAGCACAATGGGGATGTTGAGGGATTCTAAGTCACTCCAGTTGGGATGAGAGCGTCGGAGGGCCATCCGGCAGAGATGTTTGAGGGACTGCCATTCCTGGGGGACGGCCACAAACTGAACAGATCCAGCCTTTGTCCTGCATTGAGAAAAGGAAGAGATATATATATGGAACCATGAATAATTTCTCATTTATTTTCATATCTTATATGACTAAGAAAGCATGTGGTACAGTAATACAATCACTCAACATTCAAGTGAAACACAGAAAAGTTACAATGCTTGCCATGTCCTTAGACAAGAATTTTTTTTTTTTAATTCTTAAATTTCTGATGACAGCTGCCAGATCCTCAAATTCTCATGCAAGGTACTACTGCTAGTCAGCATATAGTTCTTTTCATTCTCCCCCCTTTCATACAAAAATGTGCCGAAATCTACTATCTTAAAATAGAAAAAAAAAATTCGCGATAATATCCTGGATGTTACTCACCCAGCTGCTAGGACTGTACCATCAGGATTGAATGCACAGCTTAATGGTTCTTGTACAGAAGACACTAGGATCGGTTGCTGGTTGTCAGAGACTGACCATACTCGAAGCACGCTGTGGACAGAAACAGATACAGAATGGTTTTATGCTTCATGCATTTTTTTTTAAGGCCTTACAAAATATGCGGGGAATTTTAAGAGTACTGCGGTTCACATTTCTGTACCTTATTACACACAGGTATAGTTAGTATGCCTAGGACATCCTCACTTGCCATTCATTTAATACACAAAAGACAGCTGCAATTTCTTAAAGGAGGTTTACCGCAGCAATATGTGAACGAGCCTTAAGGATTTCCTTGAGAGGGAACTTATGAATGACCTTTCAAGGGTGACATCTCCTGGGGATGTTGCCACACGAAATCGAACATTTGCTAGGGTATTTTCATTTTTTGAATATTTGATTTGTTTTGTTTCTTGCTTATCTTGCAATCTATGGCACTTGATTTTGAGTGATCACCCCAAATATCCAAAAGCGTTGTGTGCAAAGCGGAAGGACGTAAACAGTAGTGCTGATCACAGATTAATGCCTAGTTTGAGAAAATAGATTCAAAACTTTTGACCATTCTTTGACTACATCTATGCCACATATTTCAGTCTGTACTTTTTCCAAGTTGTCAACAGAGGTAGCTCATTACATCAGCATTAAACTAAGTAAACGCCCATATTCTACTAATGCAGTTAAATCCGACACAGGACTTAAGTCATGTTTAAAAAAAAAGGAACACCTCAGTCTAACTTCCTTAGTTAAACTGGACTTCAGACCGAAAAAAACCCCCACCAAAATGTAAACCCAGCATCAGGTTTTCATTTTAGTAGAATAAGGACTGGAGTTTAGAAATTAGACAATGATTAGGATCGTTATTTCTGCAAGGCACAAGACAAAATGGTACCTGGCATTGGTAAAAGTGACTTACTTATCATCACACACAGTTGCAAAGTGCAATCCAGTAGGAGAGAAAGTGATGTCCCTTATGTAGTAACCGTTAGATCCTCCTGCAAACATTGGGCTAAGCGCAGGATACGCATGACTGTAATGACAAAGAGATTGGAATTGAATTGGAATTGGATTGGAATTGGAATGGAATAGAATTGGAACAGAATTGGAATAGAATTGGAATTGGAAATGGAATTGGATTGGAATGGAATTGGAATTGAATTGGAATTGCAATTGCAAAGTTCAATATTATGTTCTTAATTTAGGTACATCAGGACATGATCGTAATGACAAAGAAATTATGAGTATTATCAAATCATTATGATTTTGACGCGAAGAGTTACATTTATGCAAAATATTACCTTTAAAATGTTACTTCTGGAGTGGAGATTTTGATACACCCTAAATGAAACTAACAGCCACTTGTGAGCAGAGGAGTCAACACAGCCATACATGCATGCATGCATGCACCTGCAAGGAAGTTGACTCCCAGTTAACTGCCATGCAAGCATTGATGTGAAATGATTTTTCTTCCTTAAACTTTTGAATCTATTGTAATGCCTCATAGTTGATATTGTTGTATTTTTTGTTGATGTTGTTTTAGGGGTGGTTTTATGTCTTTTAACATTACACATGTGATTTTTGTGGTTGGCTCTTTTAAGCTTGTATTGATATAACCCACATGTTTTTTATTACAACATAAAAAGTCAAATAAAGTTTGCCTCTCTGGTCTCCACACTGTAAAAATCTATATTAAGTTTTTTTTTTATAGGGAAGAAAAACAGGATAGCACTTCAAAAGGAATAGAATTTCTGGCCTTTGCTCTCTTGTAGTTGTCTCACAGTACGACTCCCCACATACAATCCCTTATCTTTCTGCCAGGCCTCTTATACTAGCTTCCTTAAACCTCAAATGACCTGCCTCACACCTAAATTTACAATCTCATAACCCAAATTCTAAAGCAAACAAAGATTCAAATATGGCATTAGAGCAAAGAGCACCTTGGCCTTGTATAATTGGTACATGTAGCCTTTGAAAATGGAGTGTTACAATGGTGGATGTTTACTTTAGGCAAACACGGGCTATTCTAATTACACAATACCGGTATCAGAAAAGTTCCTAAGATATTACAATTTAGACTATGATTGGTTAATTCTAACAGCGAAATTTGATTGGAATCCCTCTCCCCCTTTTTAGCCAAATAAGATTACTTTGGTATGTATAGTATTTTCAAAGCATTTTCAATAACCATTAGTCATATTAGGTGCTAATTATTTAAGTGGAATTTTATTTTATAAACCAGATCCATGTTTACCACCTTCATGAAAATAATGATAAAAAAGACCATTCTGAAATGTTGCCAGTTCTTTGTAATCTGTTCCCCTTGTAAACCTGAACATAAAACTATGGCCATCTGGTCTTCCACATTACAGTGGTAATTCATGAAGACAGTGCCAAGATTTTTACTATTATTGCTTCCTGACGCCTATCTAATGTTCTCCATTTAAACAAGCAAGACATCATTTGGGAAACTTGATGGTGGTTGCATGTGGAAAGATAATATCCATGATCCGGTAGCCTCCATTGATTGTGCAGGTGGCTTATCTGCTAAACAGCAACTGTTTATTGGAAGGCAAAGGAAGTTGTGAAATTTGACTACATGGTGTATGAATTTCCTATCAGAACATACACAGTGACATTAAAGATAATGCTGCATTCTAGTCATACAAATATATTGTGAAAGAAATGTTCTCAAAGCAACTGAGAAAGGTTTATCATGTCTACTTAAGAAGGTGTACACTGCGAGGTTTGGGAATCATCAAAATGATAATATACTGACCCAATCTGATTGAAAAGCACATGAACTGCACACAGAAAAGGGTATATTGGACAGCACACACATGTGGCATGAATGTTTGGCCCAAACACTTCAGCTATTTCTTGTCATATTGTGAATATGAGGGCATTTAGAGAGCAATCCTTTTCAGGGGAAATTTCTACTATGATGTTCCAAACTGACCCCAAAAGAATGAGACCGCTCACAAATTATTTTTCACCTATCCCAGAAGTCAATTTTCTCTTTAAATAGAAACAATGGTTAATATAAGCCCATTAGGCTGAAATGTTCATGCAATGCCAAATCTTAATAAGCCTACAAGGAAATATCAAAATATGTTGAAGTACTCAAATGAAGACACATGATCTACAAGGAAACATTTAGTTTTTATGCTTAGCTCCAGATGGTACCAAAGAGCAACAAACTCTGCCTCTGAACTCAGACTGTGTGGAAATGGTGGACATGCTGTGTTGGTGTCATATTTATGTGAAAAACAGAGTTTCGTCACACATTGCTCCACCCCAAATTTGTGTGTGGTATACAACTTTAGAGCATGAATTTTTTGAGAATATTGCAGATTTTTTACAGGGTATTTTCTCACCTACATGTAGCTTCACATAATGTCTAACAAAAACTAATTTTCAATATTTTTAAAGGATATATCTGGTATCATTACAAAGGATATTGAATTTCCCAATTCTTTTGTTTTGAGCATATTACTATGTTTATGAAGTGACAGCTGGAAAGGTGCACGTGTTTAAAAAGCAAGCAACCTTCCCATTTTGTTTTTGAAAATCCCAAGACAAGCAAAACTCCTTGGCACAGCAAGAATTACAAGCATGAATCATCAGTTTCCAAGTTAATCAGGGCAAAAACTTTGTTTAAACACAAACCAGGTGATAACAGGGGGGCGTTTCATCAAGTGTCTTGTCTGTGATTTTTACAGACAAATTTGCTCTCAGCCAATCAGATGCAAGGATTTCAGTAGCTTATAACAGTTATTACAAGTTGTCATTGATGACACGTTTTATGTAACAGGATCCAGGTGATCAGTCAATATCCCCGACCTTAAAGGGGAATTAACCTCAAAATATAAATGTGCTTATATTCAAAGATGTAATCTATTCCTTGTTGTCCTACGTAGTTTTGCATTAAAATATACGGGATGGGTATAAATCAAGATTTTCTCAGCTAAATTTATCGTCTGCTAGCGATACCTGGGGGCTACCATTTTCTTAATGTGTACATAAAGATATTTCTAATCCGAATGCAAATTTGTCTTTCCTCCTGATACAAAATCCCCTTTGAGATTGAAAATATTTAACAGATATATACATACATTCTAACAAGCGCATAAGCGATATTGTGTCTCGCCCACTCGCGAATATAACATGAATGTACCCCAAGTGCACCTACCACCCAAGTTTGGTTGCCATTGCAGCAACATGTGCAGAGTTATGTGTCATAAGAGAGTCCTGCAGGTAAACTTTAACATATGACCTCAAATAACCTTTGACCTTATCATGTGACCTCTGATGGCAACATAATGGTTTAACCACAATTAAAATATTACTAAAATCTGAAACAATGAGATTCAGCTTTTTAAACAATAAAACGATATTCATTATAGAATATCCCACCTCCCCCCCCCCCCCTTCCTTACTGGCGTCTTCAACAATGCACAGCTCTGAAGAATACTATATGTATGGAACTGATTTTGAGCTAAATAACAGTTGCATGCTTGTATTGAACATGTTAATGTTCTTTATCAGTATGCTACAGACCTACAACAATGTACATGTACATATACATGTACTTATACTAATGCTAATTCCATTACCGGAATTGCACAGTCAATTTGTCTTTGATGTTAAAGAAATACTCAGCAAACTGTTCAAATGTCTTCTATATTGTATGTCCATTTATTGGATCTCATCAAGTTTCAAAGAAAACAATGACGGGAAGTAGTGAATCAAAGTTTTTTACAATTTGCACCTTCTCATATGGTACTTTCTTTATGCCAAAAGCCAAGATCCTGTTTTTAACCAAGCCACTTACATGTATGGGGGGGGGGGTGAGAAATCTAGCCAGAATAGGAAAGGGATCAACTTCCTGACATGGGTGAATATAGGAAGCAACACTCGCAGCATTGCATGCTTCATGCAACGTGATAGCATGTGGTTGTATAGCACGTAGTCAACTGTGGTAGGGTAAGGTATATGTGACCTGCATGTGACTTTACAAGAATAATGTGATTCATGTTTCCAAGGATATTTATTGAATATGAACTACATTTATTCCAAGGGCCAGTCTGCTTTAAAACTCACTTGATTTTCTTAAAAATAAACTTATTAGTAATTGGGAGAAAAATCCTATGAAGGATAACAAAATCATTCATTTTAAAGTTGTGATTAATAACAAATGAACTTGAAACTCTGTAGCTGAACTGACTGGCCAGGTCTCCTGTTTCAGAATCCAACAGGACACTGTGGACAGGATGGCATACTGAATCTCCACCATATGCCTATCCTACCTACCTATCTAAACTAACTGTGGGGCTATCTTGTGTTAGGGAACCTTTAGACCTGTGTGTTTCATTGCTAACTCATTCCCTCTCATCAAACAGACCTGACTGATAGAGGAGCTCTCAAGTCCTTCAAGATAACCATGGTTTTGTAGGACACTACGGACATGATGGTACACCTTCCAGATGCCTACCCTACCTACCTGGACTAAATGGAGGTACCATTTGACCTGTGCACTTCTATGTACTCCCCTACCCTACATGCCTGTCTTACCAACCTGAACTGACTGGGATGCTCTCCTGTAAAAGCATCCCATAGGATAAACCTGGTGTTTAAGGACACTATAGCCAGGACTGCACATTAATTCCCTACCTTATACCTTATCTACCTATTTGATCTGACTGAAGGGCCTCCATGTGTATTCAAGGGGAACATCTTTGACTTATGCTTTTCACAGCATAATTCTTCCTTTTATACATGCCTGCTCTACCTACCTGAACTGACTGAGGCGCTCTCCTGTATAAGGGTCCCACAGGATGACCCTGGTATCGTAGGATGCAGTTGCCAGGACGGCTCCGTCTGCAGAGAACTCACAGGATGTGACCATGTTGTGGTGGCCATGAAGTTTCCTCAGGAGCTGGTACCTGGTGAAGTCCCACACAATCACCTGGGCAAAGATAGGATGAAAATGGTGAATCGTATTTAGAGTCAAGATTATGATTCAGAAGACTGCTATGTACCATACGTCTATTTATCACACACTCATTAATCAAAGCGTTGTGCACTAAAAGCATGAACCAGCGGCGAGTCTTCCAACCATTGTGTATACATGAACATGAACATTTGATTATGATTCACAATTTCTGCTAGCACTTAGCCATATTGTTGCAAATACATAAAGCTACCACTTAACATTTAATAAATGAACTCAATTCATGCACACCTCTTACACAAAAGTTGTTCTTTCCAACCTAAACACTCACGTAATCTTGCATTACATACATTGTAGCAAAACTGTTATTATAGGAGAATGAAGAGAGATGTGTATATAAAAAGTGGATGAAGCAATTCATCACCAGGGATTCTGGGAATCATGATCAATAAATTTAATTTGTTTGGGGAGGGGGGGGGGGGGGGGGGACATAGTCCAGTCTTGCAAATCATGCAGATCATGTTCATGCATTTCATTACACATTTTTAATACCATCTCATACTTACCGATCTCTGCTCTCCTACGGATGCCAGCATGGTGCTATCAGGGGAGATGGCACACCCATACACAGCCTTGGGGTGTCCCTTTAGGGTCGCTACCATGTTGCCATCGTCTTTCATATCCCACACCTTCAGGGTACTGTCATGGCTAGCAGACACCAGGAACAGGCTGCCATCCGGGTTAAACTTGATGTCACGCACCACACTCTTGTGGTCTACCAACAGCACATGTTCTCCTGCACGTATAGAGAGATTAAAGAGAAGGTCGAGTTCTGGGCAGCGTTTCATCAAGTGTTTTGTCGGTGGTTTTTACCGACAAATTTGCTCTCAGCCAATCGGATGCAAGGATTTCAGTAGCTTATAACAGTTATTGCAACTTGTCATTGATGACAAGTTTTATGAAACGGGCTTAGCCCTGGTCATGGTGAAAATATTTTGTGAGCTTTCTTGTTATTTTTAACCCTTCCAGGACAGGAATTACTTAAAAGCTAAATTGATCACATTTTGTTCTTCAAACTGGCAACATTAAATATTTTTCTTTTAGTGATCCATGATTCTAATAAGGTGTAATGTCTTTGAAAACAATATACATGTACATGGTTACAAATTTCGTCTAAAAGTTGAAAAAATTGCCAATTTGATAAAAAAAAAACCAATGATTTTGAACCTCTTAATACATGTTTGTTGGCAATTTAAGGACTTTAAAGCTTATTCTTGTTTTTGATATTCCTGGCATCAAGCCAAACCACAAAATGTGATCAACTGACTCGAAAGGGTTAAAGTCAATTTGGAAAAATATCATAGAACAGATGTCACCTGGAAATGATTGCTCTTCAAATGCCCTCATATTCGAAATATGACAAGAAACAGCTAAAATGTTTGGACCGAACATTTCTGCCACATGTGTGTACATGTAGTCACATACGTCCAATTTGGTGTGAAGTGCATATTACTTTCAAACAGTTTGGGTAAATTTTTTATTTATTTCATTTTAGGGGGTAGTGATTCCAAAACCTCACACAGCGGAGTATGCACCAATTCTTATGTACTACGTAATCAACCTTTCCCAAAGTTCTCCTCCTAGACAAGTTTTGTTCACAACGTAATCACATTACCAGAACTCAACTTTATCTTTAAAGGTGAATGTGAACTTGTGAAAGTTTTTGAACGAATAGCCAGGAGATCCAGAGCTGTTGATCTTTTGTAGAATAATCTTATTCGGACTGTCTTGTATTATCATACTATTATGGCTTAGGGATACCAAATGGTTTTAGTCAATTAACCTAAAAATTAACCTAAAAATTAGCCTAAACAGAGATCCATACAAGTTGGAACTCCATATGTGATTATGTTCTGAAAAATGGTATGTCTGAAAATGGCCTTTAAAAAAACAGAAGAAAGAAGTGTCAAGGGTGACATCAGGCAAAATCTTTAAAAGACTGGCATTCCCTAGCCTTTTGACAAGGCCCTCGTGACTTGACTATTTTTCTCGGCAAGTAAGCTAGTAGTGGCTGCATAACAAGACTAGCCGCCCAGCCCGGTGAATGCGCGATCGAGCGACGTGAGTCGCGAGGGCCTTTTGGAACCTGGCCTGTATTTCTTATGCTATCCCGTGTCCCTAGCGAGGATCTGCTACCTTATAGGTAGGAGCCAATCAGCGAACGTATCTTCGCATGACGTCAGCATAAATTTGGTATGCAAATTCGCCTTCATCTCGGCACCCCATGCAAGCTACATCAATCATGGAAAGCAAGCCCCGCAGATACCGTTGTGATTGGTCGATAATCCTCGGTAGGCGTGTTAGCATACGAATGTCAACTCGTGAATAATTCATACCGGACGATGGAAACCCAGGTTCCTAAAGGCCTCGTCGCTCGATCGCGCGTTCACCCGGGCCGTGTTGATTCTTTTTGTCGCCGGCTAGTCTCATCTCAGGCACAGCATGACGAGGAAAATAGCCAAGTCACGAGGCCTTGTCAAAAGGCTAGGCATTCCCCAGTGTTAATCCTTCACTCAGACTGTAAGAGTAGGGGGTTTTAATCAAATAACCATGAAGATTGACATATACCAGAATAAACATGTACAGTATATGTACATGTATGTAATATACATCATCTGCAGTTAAACCATTTAAAGTTATTACTTATTGATTTGGACAGCATTTATTACTTTTAAATATACTGATATTAAATGATTAAATGAGGGAAATGGTGGGGTATTAATCAAATAATCATGAAGACTGATATCCCACATTATATATATATGAGCATGTAATATACTTTATCTGCAGTTAAACCCTTTTCAGAGTTGAAATGATGATTATTACAGCTTTTATCAACAAAGTTATTACTTATTGATTCGGAAAGCATTCATGACTTTTCAATATACATGTACACATGTATGCTGATTTCAATAAGTACAAAATGAAATTGCACGTTTCCACAATGTTATCAGATGAATGAACAGACTACCACATTAAAGAAGAAAATAACATAATTGAAGATTAAAAACACTGATCCAAACTGTCAATATTTTGGTAAAAAACCCAGTGAACTTGGCCCATACTTGCAGTTTTTTTTATTAGTCAGGCTCCTTTGGATGAGAGCCAAGCTATTTCTTACTCAATATCTTATTCAATATAAAATGACATCACCTCTCTTTAATACACAGATACCGGTACATGCAGCATCGAATTACCTTTGGTAGTTATGTCTTCACATACATATGATATTACATGTATGTAACAGTTTAGGACAAGAATAACCAAAACAAATTTGTGAAATTGTCTCATATACATGTACATAATCATATACATGTAAATACACATACATGTATCTGAAGTCCTGGACCTTTGCGTTTGCTACCATAATACTTTTATTTCATGAAAAAAATGTGATGGTGGAATATCTATTGATGTACATGTACATGTATATGAGCATGTATTCATACTTATTAAATGTAGTCTTTTCTTTTAAAATGTTATTGGCCGTAAAGCTTTTAAGCCAAATATACAGAAACAGGTTAATATGAAGCCATACAGAAATGGTGCATCACCATCACATCTGTGCAAACTCTAACAGTATTTCCTGAAATGAAAAGATCATAAAAGGTCAAGTGCAGAGTACTGCACATGTTTTCACATGTGCTTAACAATGCGCTTCCTAAAGGTCTTGTTTACTCAGCATTTCTCTCTGTTTACACATATAGATGTATTTGTGCGTAATGATCATGCGCAGCTTGTGTGCATAGCAATATTCATAAAAGTGACCCGCTTGCTCCATATCTTTTCATTCAGAGATGTACAAATATAGATTTATGTTGCGTGTAGAGGCAAGTGCATAATGACATATTGAGAGACTGGCAAGTCCAACATTCTATTTAATAGTGTTTGATATTAATACAGAATGGGATATTCAAAAAAGAGCTCCACTTGCTGAAAATCTATTTACCTCAAATAAAAGTACAAAGATAGGTTTATGTTACACGTGCACGCAAGTCCATAATGACATTTTGACAGACTGGCAAGTCCAACATTCTATTGGGTAGTGTTGGATATTAATACAGAATGGAATATTCACAGAAGAGCTCCACTTGCTCAAAATCTATTTACCTCACATAAAAGTACAAGGATAGGTTTTTGTTATACATGTACGCAAGGCCACAATGGGATTTTGACAGACTGGCAAGCCTATTATTGACTCAGGGGCGGATCCAGGATTTTGTATAGGGGGGGGGGGGGCACACAAATGCAGGTTTGTCATTTTTTTTAAACTGCTTGGAGGGAGACTGATATTTTTTTGGTCTCACCAGCTCTCGAAAAGTCGCTCAGTGGGGGAGGGGGGTGGGGATAAAAAAAAACTTTCTGGCAGCTCTCCAAAATTCGCTCAAATGGGGGGGGGGGGGGGGGGTTATGGGCATCCAGTTCCTCTCCATAATTCTCTGACAAGCAAAAAAAAAAAAAAAAAGGCTTTTCGTTCTAAAAGGGGGGGCACAATCAAAAGAAGGGCGTAATGCATACTTTTCTTCCAAAAGGGAGGGGGGCACGGGCCAGATGTGCCCCCCCTCCCCTAAATCAGCCACTGATTGACTTGCCTCACAACAGACATGTAAATCTATCTTTGTACATGTAGGCAAGTCCATAATGGGATTTTGACAGAGTGGCAAGCCCAACATTCTCTTTGATACTGTTTGATATTAATACAGGACACCTTCATTTGAGTAAAAATCAATTTTGTTGACATATACATGTAAACAATAAAACTGCATGTGATTCTCAATGTTTCTAGATAAAGTATTCGAAGATAAAGATTACGAGACTGAGGGTACGTTGTTTTGAAATTATATCACATGACTGAATTCAGGCAGTCTAGGTTTTAGTTTCATATTTGCTTTCATATTTGAGGATTCTTGTGCTTTTCTTTAAAGCTCATGTGCAGTTTTGGTAGCAAAAAGGAAATTGGAAAGAAACATGTTAGATACATAGTCTCATGTTGTTTTCCATGTATCAAAAGATGTTTGTGCGAGATCATTTAGTATTTTATCGATATTTCCGGTGAATTTTACCATAAATATATGTACGGAATGCTAGATCATGGCAATATACTGCCCTACGCTAAGACCTTTCCACCCCGAATTCAGGCTCCCCGCACAACTAACTATCTTGAGGCTTCGCATGGAGATAGCATGTGTGTCACTGTGCGTAGGCTTTGAACGCGTATATGTTGTAAAGTGCACGCTGAAGTTGTTAGGAGTTTGCATGTATATCCCTGACCCTGCATCAAAATTATTGTTTGCCTCTCATTTGTTTAATATGCCACTTTAGGACATGAAATCTTCACAGCATCTTTGTATTGCTAGTATCTTGCTTTTAATCGACCAAAATATATGTGGAGGTGTCGTGGTTCATTCACTTGACTCTCAATCCAAGGGTTGAGGGTTCGAATCTCAGCCCGGCACTAGCCTCTTTTGGCAAGATATTAATCCACATTTGCCACTCTCCATCCAGGTGTTAAATGGGTACTTGGCAGGATTTATCCTTGAAATGCACTGTGCGCTGATTACGTTTGCCAGAGCTAAAGCCAGGGTACATGTAGTAATATCCAAGCCCACTTGGAAGCGCATAGGGATGTTATATCATAATGTGATATGCGCTGTACAAGAATGGTTTATTATTATTATTATCATTCATCAAATAAATCTGCCAAAAAGTTTTTGAGGGCTTACTAAAACTAAACATCACCTTTAATAACACTGACGACTGAGTATCATTTGGCTAAATTCAAGTTTCTGTTACATTTAATACCATTCACAACCTGCTTCACCATGGAAAGCAGGGATTTTGTTTCCCAGTTATTCTTTGGTCTGATCATGTCAAACAGCTACAAAAGTCAGGGTAAAAAAATTTGAAAACACCTCTTGCATAATTTGTACCTCCCTATTAAACAGCAGGGAACATTTCATACATCACGTTTTATGCAAACATCATCATCCGTGTGCACTAGACTGTAGTATTATAATCGTAGACTAGCAGTATATGATAGGCCCAACAGCTGGATGACATCATGCCGTGTGTATGGCATGCAACTTAAACACTACACATGACGGAATGCAATCTATGATCATCATTCACTTTCACACTTGTCCTTGATGAAGACATGAACATAAACATGAGGCACATTGTAAGGTACATGTAGTCTTCCAATTTTGTCCTTGTTCTTTTTACTTGTAGAATGTTTTTCCATATTTCAACATCATATCAATATTTCTTGCATGAAAAACCTGTCTCATAACGACCATTTTCCATGATTGTTTAACAGGAGCTCACAAATTACACGCATGCTGTCTACCCTCATAATGCCCGATCTCCAAATCAAAAGAAAATCACCCTGCCACTGTAGCTGCATTCTAGGGCATGAATTGCACCAGTAATTCTTCCCCAAAACATGAGCATGTACTTGCTGTTTACATCTACCGGGTATACAGATTTAGGATTAGGACTGGTTATAGGGTAGGTTTATGGTTAGGGTTGAACATAGACATAAAGCTTGGTTGAAGTTAGTAATTCTGTTAGAGAAGTACACTAAAAGCAGATTAAATGTCTCCACAGCATGTGTTGTAGAACCAGTTAACGTGCTTCTTACATCTAACCTACATGTACTTATCAGTGTTGTAGGTCTCGAGACCCTATAAAAAAGGGGTCTCGGTTTCGGTCCTAGAAGTCTCAGTCTTGATCTTGGTCTTTGACCTCAAGGCTTCAGTTTCGGTCACGAGAAAACCACTCGAGACATCTCCATACCCGACTACAAAAACTGCAGTTTGGTGAGATTTTTTCCTTGCTAAATAATCACATCTAGAAGTAATTTCAAGATAATTTTAACTGGCTCACTATTTTTAATAAGGCAATCAGCTAATGTTGTTGGGTTTTCATTGTCCTTTAAACTTTAAATAAGGTCTCAGTCTCAAGAGATCTCGGTCTTGGAAGAGGTGGTCTCGGTCTCAAAAGGGAAAGTCTTGGTCTTGGTCTTTAAAGATCTCGGTGCCGATCTCTGTCTCTGCCTCGGACCTTGAGGTCTCGACCACGACACTTCTATGCTATTTATCCCATTATTTCTGGAAAGCATCATGTCCTAATACACTAGCCAAAGAAAAGAGTTTCACCTACCGCTCTTGATGTTGTACGTCTTAATCTTCCCATTCTTGAGCCCGATGGCCAATATGACTGCATTGTCAAGATTCTCGGGAAGGCCGAAAAGACGATAGGAAACACTGTTCCGACGAGACTTCTTATCAGGCACTGAGGTACCAAATGTTAGAGACCGGACGAGGTCCTTACAAGTTATGGTGATGATGTTTCTATGCGTTCCATTGTTTATAGGTGGATTGTTGGCATTGTTGTTCTGGGCATTGTTGTTCTGGTCATTGCTCCTGTCGCTAAAACTGCAAACAGAGAGTTGTAGCGATTGGTTAGATAGACTTTCGAAGAATCCAAATAACCTACATGCTACAACTACATGTACATGTATATTGCAAAGATATGTATCGTTTCAATTACAGATGCTAAAGCGTGCGTAATAAACTAGTAATACTGGAGTGCCAGGAGTGTGAAATATGACAGAGCATCAACAAGACAAGAATCAACTGTTATATTATTATGATTATTATACAGGGTCAGGGACCAATCACAGTCTGAAAACAATTTTCGCTATATCACACAGAATCTTTGCTAAATCCTGCTATTATTACTTAAAGGGAAATCCAACCTTTGAAAGAAAGGGGACAAATCAGAGAAGCAGATTGGTGAAAGTTTGAACGAAATCGGACAAGCAATAAGAAAGTTATGAATTTTTAAAAGTTGTAATCACTATGCATATGGGAATTTCAAATTGGCCGAATAGGTAATGTCACTGTGATGTAGCTGTGGACAACTCTCACATTCACTCCAACACACAAAATGACTAAAATGTCACTTTTTTCGAAATGTATAACTCAGTAGGATCTCTTTCTTTCATGAGGACCTATAACAATATGCTATCTCCAATATATTTTGAGTACTGCCCGAGGGTAAAAGCGCCTCGAAGAAAACCGCAAATTAATGATATTTTTGTGAACGACAAATGGGAGAGTTGTCCACAAACATGTCATAATTGAATCACCAAATTGCCAATTTGAGATTCGCATAGATGTAGTGATCTCATTTTTCAAACATCCATAACTTTCTTATTCCTTGTCCGATTTCTTTCAAACTTTCACTGTCCAGTTTTTCTTATTTTTCTGCTTTCACACAAATCATCTCATTACCAAGGTTGAATTGCCCTTTAAGATTTTGTACGCCAACAAATATTAGAATCATTTATGGTGTAGGTATTATGGATATATTCCAAGCATAACAGCAAAAACAGGAAAATTCATGCCTTATTATGTTGTCACATCATTCATATTTCATATTTAGCCATGCACCAATAACATAATACAAGAGAGGGTAGAACAGAAATTTTGCTAAGATGAATAATAACATGCATACATTTCCAGAAAATATTTTAATCTTACATGTACTTGTACAAGGTGTTAAAAAAACAACTGTTGACACTTTTGATTGTTAATAACTCAAACATTAAATCCATTGTATCAAATTTAGGTTTTTTACATTTAACATTGAAGGGTGTAAAATTTATCAGATGCAAGTTTTATGACATTTCTCTGAATACTTTTCTTTAAATATTGCTTTGAATATTTAATTCGATTTTCCACTTTTTGAAAAACCAAGACCACAAAATCTGTATGTATCAGTAATTAATTCAGAAGACAACAACTGCCATTGTGCGTTGCGCAAGCATTTCTGCCAACTTTTTGCTGTCCAGTGTTATTAATGATTCATGACTCTGGGATATAAAGGTTTCTGGAATTTCAGCTGCAACACACAATACTAGCAATTGTTGTGTTCTGATTCTGAATTAATTGCTGATACACACAGATTTTTTGGCCTTAAGTTTTCAAAAAGTGAAACATATAATTAATATTCAGAGCAATGTTTAAAGAAGAGTGTTCAGAGATATGTCCTAAAAATTGCTCTCAATAAATTTTACATCCTTCAACTTAACAATGTAAAAACCTCAGTCTGATAGGAGGTGTGATTTTTGAGTTATTAACAATAAAAAGTGTCCAGTTGTTTTTTAACACCTACATGTAGTCAAATAAATTTAGGAACAAAAATCCCTATTCCCTACCACTGTGCATAAAAAGAAGAACAAAAATGATTTCACTGTTACAGTGTATGTAATTTCATTTTTACCTCATCAAAACAGAAATGTCAATAAGAGATCAGAAAGACTTCAAACTCACATGTTCTGCTTTTCTTTGTCCCATGGAATAAGTTTGACGATGCGGTTGCCGCAGGACCAGGCAAAGTAGGATTGATCAGGAGCGAAGGCAACGGACCAAGTCTCAGGAGAAGATCTAGTGGTATGGAACGAAGGTAAGACTTCACGCTGGACTGGTGTCTCAAGCTCAGCGATCACAGAGGCCTTGGCTGAAAATATCGTGAAAGGAAAATAACGAGGTTACACATGGTGCTATTTTTGTAGTTGCACTTTGAATATTTTTGTAACACTGAAATAATGAGGTACAATGTATCTTTTATAAAAAGAAAGAAAAAAGAAGAATTTTGGACACTTCTAGCCAGACAGCCTTCTTCATTCAGGGAAAATCTAACTTTAATCTAACTTTAATAGCAAATTACTCTGAAGGAAAGCAGAAAGAGTACAGAAGAAGACTGGTGAAGAAGACTGGTGAAAGTTTGAATAAATTTGGATAAGAATAAGAAAGTTTAGATTTTTTTTCAAAGCTTAATCACTGAACATACAAGTACATGTACATGTAGGAAATTCAATTTGACATCTGTACTGTCACAGTGATGTTGGATACATGTAACTCTTCTTCCTAGAATTTCCAACTGTTACATGTTTTTTTTTTTTTAACTCTTTCAGGACAGGAATTATTTAAGAGCTCAATTGATCACATTTTGTTCTGCAAATTGGCAAGAATATTTTTCTTTTAGTGCTACGTGGTTTTAATAAGATGTAATGTCTTGAAAATAATATACATGGTTAGGAACTTTGTCGAAAAGTTGAAAAAGTTGCCAATTTGGACAAAAAACAATGATTTTGAATCCCTCAATGTGTTGCCAATTTAAGGATGTTCAATCTTATTCTCCTTTTTAAAATTCCTGGCATCAAACGCAATATGATCATGCAACAAAAATGGACACAGTATGTGCAGAATTTTCTGCTCTTTCTGCTCATGCATCTGGTATATTTTTTAAGGCTCTAAATCAAAAGTTATTGAGCCAAACCACAAAATGTGGTCAATTGTCTCGAAAGGGTTAAATTATGAACCTTCGGAATAATGAACCCTATTTCATTTTGGAATTATGAACCTTGATCATAATCGGAAATACGAACTTTATTTCATTTTCGGAATTACATGTATTCATGAACCTTTGGAGTAATGCAACAAATGTTCGGAATTATGAACCCTTTTTCATTTTCTGAATCATGAACCCCCTGGTACGGGAAATATGAGTATCGGAATGAACCTTCGGAAGTATAATTTTTCACAATTTATGACTAGGTACATGTAGGATATTTTTCTATTTTTGAATATGACCAACAGGTATTACAACATGCTATATTATTTTGAGTAGACAAAGCCTACAGAGAAAAGTTTATCAACTTTGTTCAAACTTTTATTGATCTGTTTCTCTGATTATTCTTCTAAATCTAAGAAAGGCTGGATTGCCCTTTACGTAATAATGCACATGTACACGGAGATAGCACACAATCTTGCTACCTTAATAATCTGATAAATTTGTTTGTGATAGTCGCGTGTCGGCCTACATGTAGCAGCCAGTCACAGACCCACAACTGGAAAAAATATAATAACCTTGAATTCCAGTCCTACAAAGTTTGCACACTAAGGGATGGATTTCTTATCAAAGAAGCCATGAGAAACGGTCAGTTTGTACAGAGTGACCTGACACGGTAACCCCAGTCTACATTTAGGTCACATTGTATCTGAGTGATTCTGCACATTAAACCTACATGTGGGTATTTCCACAAATAAGGGTCCAAATTTGTGACATTCTTGGTGTCCCGCTTACATTTTAAGGAACACACAGGTTTTTGTGGCTCTGAGTGTAAGATGCCAATCGTGGAGTGATTTTAACTCAATCTTACTCCACCATTTGTACATGTAAGTTCCTTATAAATGTAAAAAAACAAATTGGGACCATTTTTTGTGGAAATACCCACGTACATGTACATCAGGCCTACAGGAACATCTAGGCCTATATACATGTACATGTACAGTGTACACTGTACACAGACAAATTTATTTGTGAATGCTTACAAAAAATTCACCAATGTTTGGCTTAAAAAACTAGGTTGCAGTATTAAATTACAAGCAATGAAAACTGAGAGAAGAAATATGCTGCTGACATGTCCATGTAGGCCTACAAAATGTACATGTAGCCCACATGCCTGTCATAAGAGAGATGTGAGTTGATCGTCATGACCACTCTAGATAATCCCTAAACAAGAATATAGCCTACAGTTACATGTAGGTAAGTGGCTATGAAAGGCCAATCTGAGCCCTGAATTTACGCTGGCAGTGGGGGCAGGAGACGTGACTTAAAGGTAAAGTTGAGTTCTGGTCTTGCGATTACGCAGTGAAAGAAACTGTCTCAAAGCAATATACATGTACATGTCTACATGTACATAAGAATTGGTGTATACATACGACCCAATCTCACTGAAAAGCACAGGCACTGCACACAGAAATCGGTAGACCTACATGTACATGGGAATGTACACACATGTGGCATGAATGGTCGACCAGAACACTTCTGCTACATGTATTCATCGTTGTATTTTGAATATGACAGTATTTGGAGAGCAATCCTTTTCTGGGGACATTTCCTCTACATGTATGATCTTTTTACAAACTGACATACATGTACATACATGTATATATTATATGAAAGGAATGAAAAAGCTCACAAATTATTTTTCACCTTTCCCAGAACTCAACCTTCCCTTTAAATACATTTTTGAATGGACAAAATATTACAGGTACATGTAGGTGAGATAGGGCTACAGGTACAATAGAGTAGGATCAAGTGAAATTTACAAGTGGAAAATACAGGTACCCCTGTACATGTAGGCTATATATTACAGGAAAATAGGACTACATGTACATGCTCCTAAATAAAAATTTTCTACAATAACAAGAGCATATTTTATACAATCTTGACCTACAATGTATCATGTATCATCATCTATGAAGTTTGGCCCACAGTTTGTTTTATCAGATGCACTAAAACATAAACTGTGGGCTAAACTTCATAGAGCAATACATACACCAAATGTTCATATAAGTACAGTACAATGTATGTATTTTTTCCTACAAATAATTTTTTTTCCCTCCTAAAATAGATAGTGTTGATGATATTGATGATAATGATAATAACAATAAGTATTACTAATACTACTACTACAAATAATAATAATAATAACAACAGCCACAATAATATTATCAATAATAATAATAATACCAATAATAATAATAATACCAATATTAAATAACAAATAAATAAATAATGATAACAATAATGAATCAATGTAATAATAGAAAAAGAAGTAAGTACGCAGCACCAAATACTACACTATTCACTATTCAGGCCTCTACAACCATCCCTTGCAAAAAATGTGAAACACGTTAATGGGTCTGATATCGAAGACTGGTATCATACTATAATGCCAGACAGGATCAAAGAACACACACCCCAAAATAGACCAATCAGGGAAGAGCATTTGCTCCCACCTCCTTTTCTACACAAGGAAATCCTGTGCAATGGCACATACCTTGCAAATCACATGTACTGTACATCCACTATTGCCTAGTGGCCCCTTGCTGCATGCAAGGCCAGACAGACTGCACCATGGACCTGCTACATAGTAGGTCCATGCTGCAAGTGAATACCAAGTAATAATACGCTTGACCAATTCTTTCTTAGCAAAGTGACAATAGTATTACGTGTATTTTCAAATGAATAACAATTGTTTGAAGGATACAAATCTGCTGTAGGTATGTGTACCAATGGGGCTACACTGGACCACGTTAGACTTCATACAAAAATAGGACTGGAGGTGTATTTCAATGGGGGAATCACATCAACTCATTTCAACTGACTACCACATTCAAAATTTATTTAAAATTTTATGGACTTTAAGGAGAGACTGGGATGACATAGAAAAAATAGAAGCCCTACTTAATGCTAGTTAAGTCCCATCTGGACTATGCTGCCACAGCATGGAACCCTTCTAAAAATATTTCTTCTTAAAGGGGAAGTTCACCCCGAAGATTACTTGAGTTTAAAAAATGCAGAAAAAATAAAGAAAAATATTGGCGAAGGTTTGATGAAAATCGGTCAAATAATAAAAGAGTTATGAGTATTTAAAGTTTTGGATTCGTGACGTCACATGCGAGCAGCTGCCCATTGGTCATGTAATAAATATTCCATATATTCGCATTTTTTTTAACGTTCCACGATAAATTAATATTGTTTCTTTTCAGAATCAAGTATTGAATAACATTTCTGACAATATATCAAATGCACAGACGAAAATATTCTAAATTTTCTGAGAAAACTGTATTTTATGGAATATTTATCACATTACATAATGGAGGAGCTGCTCGCATGTGACGTCACAAAATCAAAACTTCAAAAGTCCATAACTCCGTTATTCTTTAACGGATTTTGTCCAAACTTTCGCCAATATTTTTCTTTATTTTTTCTGCATTTTTTAAACTCAAGTAATCTTCAGGGTGAACTTCCCCTTTAAAACAGTCCAAACAGTTTCCTTTGCCAAAGACAGGCAACCTGTTTTTTCTGAGCAGGAAAATGTGAGCCTGATGTACATGTAGATCTATACATGTATGTATGATGTAGCTATTCGACAGGGAAACAAATGTCATCAAACTATTACATTCATTTAAAAATGGAAGTGTATATCAAGGGTTTGTGACTTTGTGTAGACAGAAAAATCTGTTAATTTCGAGGAATTTTGTGACTTTTTGAGGCTCTCCTCTAAGGGTTTATGTTTTCTCAGCTCTCTCCTCAGGCTCATATTCTTATTTATTTAATTTCAGAACAAAAATGTCAAATAAAAGAAACGTGAGGTGGCACGAAAAATAAGGAATGAGGAGGTGACAAGAAACTAGAAATTAATTTCATTTGGCCAAAGATGTCAAAACTACATGTACATGTAGGCCTAAACAGAGTCTATAGGCCTAGTCTTAATCTATGGCAACACCAATGGAAAGAAGAACCTATAAAGTACAAAACATCTAACTTGTTACTGTGACAAAAATTCTTTTTGGAATTGGGTCAGAAATCTATCATCAAAATATTTACAAAAAATTGCTAATTTACTTTTTCATGTTTTTTGGCAGTTTTGGTATTTATTCCAAAAAAAAAAGAGAAGAGAATTTAAATCTAGACTCTAGGACTAGGTCTAACATTACAGACAAGGGTCTGAATGGTCTGGAAAATCGAGTTTAAAAAAAGTTAGAGATGTTGAACAGGATCTAACAGTTTGTATGTAGCCTTTGTAGGGTCCAACAGTTACTTGTACTTTTAATCGACTACACTTTCTGCTCCTCTTTTCCTATAAAGTTAAACTAAGTAAGTGTCTAAGATCTAACTTTAGTCTAGATCCTGGTAATCAATATATGAAAGACATAGTCTAAGTTGTCACTACAGCCTATAAAGGGTCTCAAGATTTGGTAGACTATACAACTATTTGGTTGGTTTCATGTGGTCTCTAAACGACGACACGAAACCTTGAATTGAAGATGTTATGATCACGATAAAATCTAGCGATACAGGCTTGATATGTTTTATGTAATAATATGACTTTGATGAAATATGACTTTTGTTTGATGACATATTTCATAATTAAAAGCCTGTATGGCTAATATTAATAAAATCCATGTTCAGGATCAAATCATGATCTAACTTTAGTCTAGATCCTGATAATCAATATATGAAAGACATAGGCCTAGGCCTAGTCTAACTTGTCACTACAGCCTATATTAAAGGGTCTCAAGATTTGGTAGGCTATAAATTTGGTTGATATCCTCTCTAAATGACGACATGAAATTGAAACCTTGAATTGAAGATGTTATGATCACGATAAAATCTAGCCATACGGGCTTGATGTTTTATGAAATATGACTTCCATGACATATTTCATAAAACATCAATCAAGCCCGTATGGCTAATATTAAAGGTAAAGTCCTCAAGTGAAATATTTATTGAATGAGATGAAAAGTAATAAAAATCCCTCCGATGTAAATTAAAACAACGGCCACACACACTACTCACACGAGGATTGCTGTGTGTATAGAATCGCTACATAGTGCGAAATGCTGGGTTCATTCAGGGAACTTCGGGTGGATATGGTCTTAGCGTGAGGCAGTGAAAAGCCGTTTATACCAAGCGTTTCTTACAGATATTTACACTAAAATTTGTTCGAAATCGTGAATGGAATGTTAAATAATACGTGTCTTATGATAATAGTATGTGACTATGTTAAATAAGTTTCTTGCCAGTATGAATTTTGCCACGAGACTATCTATGAGCTAATATTAATAAAATCCATGTTCAGGATCAAATCATGATGTCACTTTGTCAGATCTGACACTCTGTCTCTAGTCTAAATAAGTTATATGGTGGTTGATCCAGTGTCCGAACACTTTTCAGAAAATCAATGACAGAAAATTAAATATCAAACGAATATCTGTCAAACTTACATAATGAATGCTCAAAGTCCTACAGAAAAAGAAGTTGATGGAATTTTAAAAAGACAACATAGATTTAATACGATATTCCCTTCCAAGTGAACCCCTTCCCAACGACGCGGCGTTTTGGTCCCTTGAAAAAGGTACTGTATTTCTGAACGTGTGAAACCTATGGGAAAAAGACACACCTTTGTTTCAATAGTGTGGTTTTCATACGCGTAATCCCAAGCGTATGAAAACCCATTTTAGGCGCTTAACTCTACACGTTCGGTAATACAATCTGTTCGGAATTACAATCCTTGACTATATGATTTGGTGCCCCATGTCTGCGCAGTGCCCATGTCTGCCCATATGCGTAACTGCGCGATTCTAACATCACAAAAGATGCAATGAACACAATCATCTTCATATCAATTTTAGTGATAGATCTATGTATCAGTGAAAAAATGAGGAAAAACTGGTGAAGAACGTATATTTTATGCATTTTTACTCACATGCCTTGAAAATGCCACCTTTCATGCAAAATATCCTGAACTGCGTGTTAAGTGAATGAGTGCGCAGACAAGGGAACCTTCCCTTTTTTAGTGTCAAAATGACAGCGTCGCCTAGATCTATGCTTGTGAAAATGAAATTGTTCTTATTCGAATTTTAATCAGATTTTTGGCACAGTTACACTCTAGGATATGAGGATTACAATGAGGTCAGTCATTAGAGGAATACCAAAGGAAAAGCTTGTCAATTTCAAGTGAAATGTTAGGTGCGCAGACAAGGGGCTCCCCATCATACTTATTTATAGAGTTTAGTCACTACCATTGCCCATGACTACGAATTTCATCTCTCTCTCTCTGAACAATGACCAACCTACCTATATTTTCCAAAGAATTGTTCTGGAAAGTACCCATTCCAGTATCAGATGGGAACCTCAAATTCTCACGTGGATGAAATCAAGCAAAAGCTGAATTTTAACTCAAGCCCAATTGTCAACAGAATGAAACCCGCTCAGTACCGCCTGGGACCGCCGGTACTGATGAGATGCGATGCCGATGGTATGCAAAACCACACGTCTACGTCTGCCCAAGGAGTTAACAGAACTTGGTCTGCCGTCGTCCACGTTTTCTACGACGTGACTGTGTGAGTGTGTATGTTGTCTGTTTGTTGTTTCGGTCGAAACTATAAGATCGCCGACAGGAACAGAACAGAAATTAAGGCAAAAGGAGACAACCCAACATCAACATTTGGGCACTAGATCACATGGAACTCGACTTGAATCAAATTTTACCACAGTGTACCGTAGGATATTCTGAATTGATCCGTAAGCTGGCAAAATATGCTAACTTGGACTGACTTCTTGTTCTTTTCAATCTCTCGATCAGCTCGAAATACGTACCTACGTACGTATTAGCTTAACGTTCGTATGCGCTATGCGCATGCGCGGCTAGCCTAGTCATATACGTCAGACCCACGCGATGTATACACACAAAATAATTTGCATACAAATGTCAACAAAGAGCAAAAGCGTATGATGCAATGGACCTGTTCACAATTTTATGCATACTTTTATGCATACTTTTAAAACAAAGGTTGTTCTTGATAACCTGAAAGCTTGTCAGAGGCTTGTCAGACATAGCAACAAGTAATGTATGCAAACTGGATTCCAAGTATTGTAGTTCATTAATTAATAACAGGTTAATGCATACCTCGTTAACATCCATAAATTTGAATAACTTTGTGAACAGGTCTATTCAACATTTCCATATCTTCCTTCTCCTCCTCCTCCTCCTCCTCCTCCTCCTCCTTCTTCTTCTTCTTCTTCTTCTTCTTCTTCTTTTTCCTTCTTCTTCTTCTTCTTCTTCTTCTCCTTCTTCTTCTTCTCCTTCTTCTTCTTCTTCTTCTTCTTCTTCTTCTTCTTCTTCTTCTTCTTCTTCTTCTTCTTCTTCTTCTTCTTCTTCTTCTTCTTCTTCTTCATCTTCTTCTTCTTCATCATCATCATCATCTTCTTCTTCTTCTTCTTCTTCTCCTCCTCCTCCAGAACCTCCTCTCATTCTTTTACTTTCTTCTGAAGAGCACAAACTTTATTTAAATAATGAAAATGTTGTTTAATTCTTCCCTAAACTTAATGTAGGAACTTCAGAAGAATCGTGACAAAATTTAAATATATAAAGTTGCAAGTGATATTTTCCATAACTAAGGATCTTTAAAGAGATAACTAATGCTTATAATAATTACATAGTGAAGGCAAATAATAACAAATTTAATTGACTGTGTGTAGCCAATGCGTAGTGTCCGGCATCAGATTTAAAAATGAATGAATGAACAAATTTAATTGACTGTGTGTAGCCAATGCGTATAGTGTCCGGCATCAGATTTAAAAATGAATGAATGAATGAATTTATTTCATAATACTGCAGAAATCTGCTATTAACATTACAATTGAAAGCATACATAGTTCAAATATCGAATACAGATATCATAATCAATAACAAATTCAATGTAATCAAGAGTGAAAATTACTTTAGTCAACAGAAAAGGCAGTATCACGGGAGAACCTATAAGGAGAAGCACAGCTTGTTAAAACTAGGTTCCCCAATAGACCTGTTCACACTGAAATATATTCAAATTTTATGCATACTTTTAAAACAAAGGTTGTTCTTGACAATCTTAAAGCTTGTCAGAGGCTTGTCAGACATAGCAACAAGTAATGTACACTCTTATTTCTGCTGAGTCAAATTTAACTCGGAAATGGCGTCAGCTGGGAGTCAACTCCATCCTTGTCAAAGTGACTCTTTTTCCGAGTTACTTTGACTCTAATCAAGTCGATTCTCAGTTGATGGCACGACATTCTGAGTCAAATTAATTCGGAAATCCGAATCACTTTAACTCAGAATAGAGTTGACTCCCAGCTGACGCCATTCAGAGTCAAATTTGACTCCGCAGAAATAAGAGTGTATGCAAACTGGATTCCAAGTATTGTAGTTCATTCATTAATAATAGTTTAATGGAATACCTCGTTACTAGGTCCCCAGGAAAGAAACATCCATAAATTTGAATAACTGAGTGAACAGGTCTATTAAAGAGAATTACAACATTATGTAATTGCCATTTTCGTAATGCATTCAAATTCAATGCTTACCTCTTTGTCAAACTCCTAGTGACGAACTATTACATCCACCTGTTACAAATCAGATTGCATGCATTAAGTGTTGCTAAGTTGGGCAAGCCAAAATATTTGTCCAACCTACACTCTTATTTCTGCTGAGTCAAATTTGACTCGGAAATGGCGTCAGCTGGGAGTCAACTCCATCCTTGTCAAAGTGACTCGTTTTCCGAGTTACTTTGACTCTAATCATAAGTCGATTCTCAGTTGATGGCACGACATTCTGAGTCAAATTAATTCGGAAATCCGAATCACTTTAACTCAGAATAGAGTTGACTCCCAGCTGACGCCATTTCCGAGTCAAATTTGACTCCGCAGAAATAAGAGTGTAACAACGCCTAATAAGTGCAATTCACATTCTGACTATTGAAAAGGAATAGGGTTTTACAGGTGAATGTAATAGTTTGTCACTAGGCAAACGTATATAAATTTGAATATACATTACGAAAATGGCCTATTATGTTAGCATTATACAGATATGGCAGTAAAGAGACGAGACAAGATATGCGTGAAAAAAAAAGAAGAAATAAACACACATAAAAATCACTAAACATCAAAATAAAAATAACCTTATAGAGCAGTTAATTTCAGCGTACTGGGTTTATAGTGTAGTGGAAAATCCAGATACACATCATAGAACAGAAAATGACCAGAAAATTCGAGATTGTAAGACGTTTTATTATAAGTTTGATAACTCAGTACCCGTATAAGGAAACAGGGTTTTGTCTGTAAAAAAAACAATGTTAATTAATGCGGACAATTTCCCCAAATCTATGCAGCCCCTGTGTTGGCCTACATGACTGGTATAATCAAAAGCTCCTTGGTATATAATGATCTTTGAACCGTGCTTTAGCGCTAACCGTATTGTTTGAAATCGATATTTACAGAATGAGTATATAGTCTGCAGGCACAGACCCTATTATGACACTTAAAAACAATTCCATAAAGCGTTGAGCCAAACCAGATTTTGAAGGTCTCTGGCTTGCTAGCTATGTCAGGAGGTGGTATATATGGAGTCTTTTGAGTGCTGCAGTATACGTAAACCGTGCGGTCCACATAATATTCTTGCTGTTCAGACACTCTGTTACACATAACGACTGACAAAGGTCTGAGTGCCTGCCATGAGGGTCAGTGTGCCAGGCATCTGTCATTGTGACGTTACATTTTTTTAAAGACAATCGGACCCGAATAGCGATGAATAGAAGAGTAATTTTAAACAATCATACTTCATTTTTGAATACATGGTTTCAGCATATTTCTGCTTTTCATTTATCTAATAAATCCCTTCGTCTCTCCTTTCCCTTTTCATCAGAATCTGACTACCATGCTTTGCAACAAGACCTCCATAAATTATCTTCATGGTCATCTAACTGGCTCATGCACTTCAACATCAAAAAATGCGGTGTGATGACTTTTACTGGGAAACGCAGTCCAAAGATCTACCAGTATCACCTTCAGGATGATATTGTTCCAAGAGTCTCGGAGTACAAGTACCTAGGGATAACTGTAACACCAGACCTTCGCTGGAATACACACTGCCAAAATATCAGGCAAAAGGCCAGCAAGACCCTGGGGCTCATTCGCCGAACTCTTTCTCCATGCTCAAGAGAAGTGAAGTCCAGAGCCTACACTGCACTGGTTCGCCCCAGCTTGAATATGCCTCCGAGGCATGGAATCCCTACACCTTGACTGCTATCAGTCAAAATTCATGCAAATTGTTGTAGAAAGAAAAAAAAATATTCGAAATATGTACGTCAAATTTTCTTTTATCACATTAAAAAATAAATATACATTGATATATACTTTTGCTTAATATTTCCGTTATTTTTGTTCAAGCAATGTGATTAGAAATGATAGTATAGTCTAGTTACCTATATTCATATTATGATAACAATATTAAATGTATCATAATTATGAATGTATTTTGTACTAGAATCAACGAGCATTTTTATGCTATTTTCCCTTTAAAGATCCTATTTTTAAAGATTTTTTTAAAATTAAAATCAATTTATGAATTTGTGAATTTGTGAATTTGTGAAAACATTTGTATAATGATGTTTATGGATAGTGTGAGTATCTAAGTAGCCACCGTTAAAAACAATTCGGTGTAATCAGTGAAAAGAAAAAGAAAACACAGTCATAGATCAGCAAAGAGGGTCTAATTTGCAGATAGGGGCATGGTTGCTTATCAATGTTCAAGAAATTTTATTTGCCATCTTTGTTATAAACAAAAATCCGCCCCTATATAGTGTTAACTGTCCATGCAAACATGATTGTGTACATTTCATTTCCTTTTATTTCATTTATTTCCACAATAACAGCAAATAATTTACAAAGACTATCTATCTATTTATTCATCTATCTATCTATCTATCTATCTATCTCTGTCCCATAGCTATAGCTAGGGGGCATATAGGACGACAATGCAATGGATCTTTAGATAGGTTCTACATAACCTGAAACGAAATAATTATGCTGTATAATTTTGCCATCATGCTTTCATTTTCAGATCTATACATTCAAATATCGTTATTCTTCTCTTTACAAATTTCTTTACATTCACACACGGTATAACAGCACACACATATTCATTCTTACAGGGTTTGTTATTATTGACGCTACAACATGATTATCATTAGCGCCCTACTTGATATTCAGGCCTAATATTTTCAAAGACGAATTAACCGTTCTTGGATTCTTGAAATGAGTAGAAGCAGAACAATCAAGAGAATAGTAAAATTTGAGAAAAATCGGACAAGTAATAAAAGAGTTATGGATTTTTGAAAGTAGAGATCACAGTGATATGGGAATCTCCCCATTGTATTGTCAATGCGTCATGATGTGTGATGTCATACATGGAGAACTCTCCTATTTGGCGTGTACAAAAATTATCCAAAATACTCCCTTTGTCCATTTAATAGATAAAACAGACTTTTCCCCATAATACATAATTATGGATAACATAATGTTACCCATAATTGTAAAACCTGTGTAAAACAGATATTTTTTTATGGGAGGACATGTAAAATAAAAATATCTGTTTTACACAGGTTTTACAATAAGAGTTGAGAAAAGGGATACTTTGAGTAATTTATGGGAAAGATCTCCAAGTATGACATCACAAATATTATGACCGTATTGCCAAATGCAAGGATCTCCATATTATTATCATTATTATTGATAATTTCCTTATTCTTTGTCTGATTTATCTCAAACTTTCACTACTAATATGTTCTCTAAGTTTCCTTCTTTCATCCAAACCAATTTTCTATGAAAAGGGTTAATTATCCTTTTGTATTTTATATCAATAAATTTTTACGAGCTAGCGCGGGGAGTGAGCAAAATTTTAAGCACCTTTTTCTAGTTAAAACGTAGAGAAATTACATATTCGGGTATCCCGCTTCCTGTATTATGAGGATACTGTTCGGGCAACTCGCTGCCCCCACCTGACCGAATATGAGGTGGTGGTTCAAACTTCAAAAATCCTCGGGAGGAGGAGGAGGGGGGCTGCAACCCCCGCCTCGTAGGCCTAAGTATGTCTATTATATAGATGAGATGGTAAATTATGTGCAAAAACAATGTAAAATGCATGCACGCTTCGAAGTGATTTCCAACCAGAGACGTATTCAATCACCATTGTCAGTGATGTCATTCCATAGATCGATGTGTCAATCCTCTCAACAAGAATTGTTGAAGAAGGTCCAGCCGCTCCAGCGCCATCATCGTCAGGGGTTGGGGAGGAGGTTACACGTTTCCAGATTCATGAAAAAACTATACATTGAAAATTGTATTCGTTTTATATCCAGGGCCCTGGGAGCCGGGGGTGCTGGGGGTGCTGCTTCTAGGGGGTAGCCCTAGAAGGCTGAGGATGCTGGGGTGCTGTATCTAAAAAGTAGTTGAAAAGAGACCCCAAAATGGTGAGGACCTTTTGTGTGTGTGTGTGCGTTCGCAGCACCCCCCGTAACAAAATCGTTCCCAGGCTCCTGTTTATATCTGCTTTGCTTCGAAAGCATGGATAAAGAAAAGAAACTAAACTATGTATTTCTAACATATGAGACAACAATTTAAAGAATGTACCATTTCATTACTATGAAACCACAGATGCATATTATTATGTATTCTGCAAAAGTGTATTGTCTGGAATATATGCTTTTCATTGTTGCAAAAAATACCCGATCATTTGTTCGAAGGAAACAAGCATACCATGAAATGGGGTTAATAGTGAAAAAATTGTTTTGTTTTGGCCAAAAATGTCCCCCAGTATGGTGCTGACCATCAAAAGAAATGAAAGTCGTCTGCATTATTAATTGGAAATCACATTATGCCAAAAAGGCTTGTACGGGGGGGGGGGAATGTTCCAATTCTTCACCCCCCCCCCCTAATGCTGTTGTAGCCCATTTTACGGTACCTTATTACGTTCTGAGCTTAATAATGACTAATGTCAAAGACGACTGGTCTTATTTCACCTTTTTCCCATTCTGGATGAAAAACCTTAACATTCTTGCCTAATATTCTTTGCCAAGTCTTATCTACCCGTTAAAGATAGTAATTACATTTGTGATTACTATATTCAACATTCTTCTGGCTGATGTTGGCTCCAACGCTTTCTCTCTCTCTCTCTCTCTCTCTCTCTATCTATCTTTCTTTCAGTCTGTCTCTTTTCCTCTCTCAACTTCTCTTTCTTATCACTCTTTCTCTCTCAGCTCCTCCTCCTCTAGTCTCTCTTTATCTGTCTCTTTCTCTCTCAGCTCTTCTCTCTATCTTTCTTCTCCTTCGTTTCCTTTTTTTCCCCCTCTCTCTCGTCTATTATACCAGGCTTCCATTATCTCTTTGTTCCCCCTTCCCCTATAATAATCTTTCATAATTTTCCACAATATATCTTTGTCTCTCTTAGCTCGTTAAGCATCGTATTTAGATACACTTATGTAGAAAACGACAAAATAATAATTATTTATTTGTACACAGTCAGCAAGCAATATACAAACAAAATGTAAAGTATCCACATAAATTATAGTTATCCGTATATAGTAAATAAATCAACAACAATGAACTAATACTGGCCTGCAACTTACACTTTTGCTGATTTTAGGTAGAGTTTACAATTGTATTATTATTATCGAGGAATTCAGTAACAAACTGATCAGCACTCAGCTATAGTTCACCATAAATACATTTCAAGAAAGCATATTATTGATTGTCGTTGATAATGAAAAGCAATATAGTTTCACTTCGCTGTGGTCAGGAAAATCAGGATAATCGTCTAAAACTGACTTCCTGTATTAAAAAACAAATAATACTATCACGTTATAAATATTTGACAACTAGTAATTTTCCATGTGGTATTTGAAAACAGTAATAAAATGATAAGCTGAGAAGAGCTGGAATTAATAAATTAGTATACCATGTATACCGTAGTTAATCATAATTTCAGATTATAAAGAAAGGTGTCAAACTTTTGAAACGTACACTTATTTCATACCTATTTCATTTTATGAAATCACAATATCATGTGAAAAGCTTCGTTTACTCCAGTGCGGTACACATTTCCATATTTACTTCCCTGTTATATCATCAGTTCTGTTCCCTTTTAATATGGAATCTAAAATAAGTTGATTAATATGCCCTTAATGTTAAACAGCAAGGACGTCATACAGAAAAATAAAATAACCTAAATGTAGCAGGATGTTATTCCGATTCTGTATTAAATCTGTCAGATAGGCTGAGGTGGTGGTGAGGTTGAGACTACTTCTTCCAAGGGAAGTCCTCTCCTTCGGGGTCGTCCATGACTTCGTCCCTTGCCTTCGCGCAGACGACATCGCCCGTTTCGCTGTCGAGGATGATGAAGGTCGGGATTCCACTAACGCCGAACTTTTTGCACAGCTTCCCCTGCAAGAAAGAGAAATAAAATGTGTTCATGATTTTGGTTTTATCAGAGTGCTACGACAGCAAGCGTGTATTTTGCTCAAAAAGTGTACAGCTTCAAGGCCTATCCGAGGGACTTTACTATAAATATCTCGTCAAGGGTATTTGTGCAACGATATGGTTTCGATTTTGGGACGTTCAGGTTGAGGCGGGCGGGGGAGGGGGGCTGGGGGTATTGAATTCGTTATGGTGCCACATGTACTGTTGAATATATCCTTGCCATTCACAGAAATACTTATCTAAATTACACTAATGTACGATACAAACATAAAAGGCGGACCCAGGGGCGACCCAGGGGCAAATTAGCGGCAGTGGCCCCCTCCCTATAGTAACTGAAAACTAGGACTAGTCCCCTAGTCTGTCTGTCTCTCTCTCTCCCTCTCTCTCTCCTCCCTCCCATGTACTCTCTCTCTCTCTCTCTCTCTCTCTCTCTGTCTGTCTGTCTGTCTGTCTGTCTGTCTCCCCGTCTTTCTGTCTCTCGGTCTCACTCTCTCGTTCTACCTAAACTTATATCACGTGCCAAGCAGATGTCTGCAATGTGAGGAAAGTGTAACAGGTATTAAACAGGAAACAACTGGCATCAAAACAGGGATTTTCTGAGGAAACATGTTATTGCAGAAAACAAGTCACAAATTGGCTTTTAATTAGCTTTTCTAAAAGTTCATGATAATGAGGCCATGGTACTTTTCCGCTTTAACTTATCAGTCACACAAATATGGAATGCACAATTCAGAGAAATCTCTGACAAGCAAAATAAAAGTACAACATATTCTCTGACTAGCAGTAAGAGGGCTTCAGACTTTCCAGAGACGTTTTCACGCATAAAATTTCTCAGAATCTGAAAGGAGGGCGCCAAGATTTTTAACAATTAACGAACGTTGGTTCTTATATTAGGGGGAGGGGTCCTCAGCTCCCCCTTAACAGATTCGCCTATGACTGTATGAAGGGGTGAAGGGCACATGGAATGATTTGCAATCAGAACTTACCTTTCCATCACGATCAGCGAAGGGGAGGCACAACCATGGCATTTCATTGTAGTAAGCATCAAACTGTTCTTGATCCTGATCTGAGCTCACAAAAACGATCTCTAGCTTGCCCTTGTTGACATCCTTCTTCGTGAAAGCGTTGTAAAACTCGGTCAGCTTCGGAGTAAACATACGGCAAGGGGGGCACCAGTGAGCTGAAAAATAGAGGCCTACGTACCTCCCAGAACCCGAGAGGCTTGATGTCTCCACCTCTGCTCCTCCCTTTCCTTGTAATTTGGCTCCAAGTAGCTCAACAAGCGCCATGGTATTTTCGAATGAGGGTGACTAAAACGAAAGTGCTTCTATGGTGCTTCTCCACAATCTATTAATGTACAGCAGCTATTTGCTAGCTTATTTATACCTTCCTGAGCACCGGGAAGCAGCCTCTTATTACGTAACGAAAGGCACGCTCTTTCAAGGCGTAATGCCCTAAAAATAGACTTGAATAAAGAAATCAATAGTCACTGTCATTTCATTGACCTGGTGTAATATACACAGGCTGGGTTGAGAGGGCAACGGAAAAACATTGGATGAGTAACTCTTTTCAACGGTGCTTCGAAGCATGGGCCTTAAGAGGAAAATTTTCCCCAATTTTAGGGGCGGTCTGACAAAATTTTGTCAGTTTTGGTGTTTTGGTAATGTTTAGTCATACACCTTCCTTCTGACAAAGTTTGGGGAATATGTTAGATGGGTTGAAATCAACCCGACTTTGGGGCCCCTTTTGGGGGCTCTGGGGGCCAAACCCAGCGGCTTCGTTCGAGCTGACAAGCTTTTTTGTGAATGACATGGATGGTCTTAGCAACTTTAAGGGGTCAAATCTCATAATTATGTAAAATGAGGTGACTATTTCGGGACAGGCTCCTGGCCTATAACACTCTCCCTCCTTTCCCAGTAGACAATTTTTGTGTAACCGCAATGTTTCTTTCCAGAAACTCCGGGGACGTTATCTAAAACCTCTGTGGATGGAATCTACCTTTTACATCATATGTCGGGTGTGCCTCGTGCAAGCTACCACGTAATCAAAAGCAAAGTTTGTCGATTCTTGTATGACCTTCTAATTATGATTGCACGCAGCATTAGCCAAGTGAAGTCATTACTTTATTTTTTTTAGAAAAGAGACAAAGTTGCCGACAAACTACCTTTAAAGAAGTAACATTTGGAAATTGAGTGAGAAGTGAGAACAAGTGTCAAATTTATCTGTTAACATAAAAAATGACCAGCTTCTTGTTTGACCTTGCTAATAATAATGTATATTTGTTTTAAATATACAGTGTAGTAGTTTAATTGCTTACTTATAAGTATACACAATCATGCTTTCTTAGCAGTCGGGTAAAATAAACCATCAAACCATCAACCATTATTCATATTTCAACAGTCAAGCGATATCTACAAATAAATATAAATGAATGAATAAATAAACAATGTCAAAATGTATTGTTAATCAGATCGAGTCCATGAAATAGAAAATCATGGTTTTCTCTATACGCCCCCTCTCCCCATCTCCCTCTCTCTGTTTCTCTCTTGTCTGGCCTCCCCCTCTCTCTCTCTCTCTCTCTCTCTCTCTCTCTCTCTCTCTCTCTCTCTCTCTCTCTTGCTCTCTCATTCTCTATCATTGCTTAATATATTGCATAATGAATGTCGTTTAGGGGCTTTCCCCATACGTATAGCCCAGAGTTGGAAATCGGTTTGGAAATGATCCAATGCTATACAACTATTAATCGATGACGTGGAAATAGATGACGTGGAAATCCTGCCGTAGAAGTCCTCCCCTCCACCTCCACTCCTCCTCCTCCCCCCCCCCCCTCTCTCTCTCTCTCTCACACACACACACACACACACTCACTTTCTCTTTTCTCTTTTTCTCTTCTCTGTCTGTCTCTCTGGGTACGTTTATACTTTCTTTGCGAAGGCAGAATGTCTTGAGCGTTTTGAAACGCTCATCTAAAACGCAGTTTCACGGGAAGTTTTCTCCACATGCTCCAGGCGAATTCGGGCTCTGCAGCTGGTTTCGCAAACCTCACTGCGCATGCTATGCTTTTATATGACATCATATAAACGCGTTTACAAAAATGATTGTGCGTTTATGCACCTTTTTGTGAGTTTTACAACGGCGTTTTAAATCGGCGATTATGCGAAAATAACTATGGACGCAACCATGTTTTGAACTAAACGCGTAACAAAGGGGTCACTCTGGCCTAAAAAATGGGAGTATAAACGCACCCCCTCCCCCCCCCCCCCCCCTCTCTCTACAGGGGCCGCGGAGCTTTTATGAAAGTGGGGAGGGGGGGGAGCTGATTTGATTTCACTCATAAATGACAATTTTCGAACCTTTTTTTCCAAGGATTTATGAAACGTGTCTATTAAAAAAACTGGGAGGGGGGGGGGGGCTGAAGCCCCCCCCCCCCCGGATCCGCGGCCCATGCTCTAGCATCTATATCTTTCTGCTGTCTCATAGTCTCCCTCTGTGGTGCTCCGACAAATACCCCGGGTTTCATTTCGTCAAAGATAATGGCCCATATTCTCGAAAGTGGCCTTAGTTAAGTCTGCAGGCCGCTGCTTTATGGAAGGCTATTCGTTAACCCCCTAAGTCCCGTATAAATCATTATATTTATGCAACTAAATAAAGAAACTAAATTATTTCTGGCATGAAATGAGCATCAGAAATGAATTCTATACTATCTGTTTTTCTGCATTTAGTCCCAGAACTATATCGATTAGTAGGATTAAATGAGGATGACATTAGGCTCTCCATAATTCTGTGGCCTAAATCTACACACGGGGCTTAAAGTTAGGCGCCTCTCGAGAATACGGGCCATAGAGTCAGGGGTAAGGGTTGCAGTGGGTTTTTAGGTTAGGTTTAGGGTTAGGGTTAGGGATAGGTATATAGTGTTTAGTCTGCCGTTGACAGGCGTGTAGCAAGGGGGCGGTGAGGGCAGTCGCCCCCCCCAAAAAAAAAGCGAGAGTGAAAAAGCTGGGGGAAGTGAGAGAAAAAAGCCTAAAAAGGTGCTACGAGCCGTTATCTTTCTCTCAAAATTTTCTAAAACGTCAAAGTTTTCGCGCTTCGCCCGAGAAGGGGGAAACTCCTCCCTGCGCCCACCCCCGTTACATGTACAGTACAGTATTGCGTCCAAATAATTGAAAAGCAGTCTGGGCGTCGAACTAACTTTTCGCCTAAAAAAAAGGGTGCTCTACAAGCCGTTATCTTTCTCTCAGATTTGCTAAACGTCAAAGCTTCCGCGCTAAATAATTGAATAGCAGTCAGGGCGTCGAACTAACTTTTCACCTAAAAAAAAGGTACTACGAGCCGTTATCTTTCTCTCAAATTTGCTAAAATGTCGAAGCTTTCGTACTTCGTGCTGAAGGGGGGAAACTCCCCCTCCTTGCACCCCCCCCCCCCCCCCTGAGGAACACGCTTCGCGTGCTCATCACAACCGCCCCCTATAAAATTAAATCCTGGCTACGCGGTTGGGTGTTGAAGTTTAGAATTTGGTTGGTGTACGGAATTGCGCGGAGCAAATATCGCCGGAGCATGTGTCCCTCTCTAGGTTATTTATTATGTTTCTAAAAGTCTTTTTAAGCTCTAAAACATTAATTTGAAGAAAAAAAATTGTCCTTCGCTTGTAATTTTCGTAAGAATTTTCAAAACCGGCACACAGTAGGGGGAAATTATGAAAATTCCCTATAAATGACAATCCTTGATATCTCTTTTTTACAATGTTGATTTGATAACCTGGAAAACTATTTTATTCAATTATACGTTATCATTTTAAATGTTTTTGCATGGATCTAAAGAGAAAACGGAATCAAATCATACATGTGGGTGAAAGAATGTATTTGAAAATTAATGTTGCGTGATATACAAGGCCACTGAAGGAAAGAGGAAATAATAATCATAAAGAAGGTAGGATCAACGCATAATTTGAAGCATTCTTCTTGATCATTTGGGGGAAATATTTTTTTCATGTAACAATGGGGGAAAAGACGGATAAAGAAATAAACATGAAAATGGAACCCCAGACAATAAAGAAAAATTCAAAGAAACGTTAGCAATAAATTGAAAGCTTAGCCCAGTCATTCGCAACGCATGAAAACTGATTTTGCAAGTTCTGCAGGGCCCTCTTGCATAAAAAGTTGCGATTAAACGCAACTCAAAAAATTAAACGCAAGTCCCAAATGCGCGATCCTGATTGGTTGAAAAACAAGTTGCGTTTAATTTTTTGAGTTGCGTTTAATCGCAACTTTTTATGCAAGAGGGCCCAGATGGTACAATTGCTATGGTTACATCACAAAAATAAGACAAAATCTTTCCCCTTTAAATTGAATATAATTCATTTTTTCTTTAAATTGAATATAGTTTTGCTTTTAATTTGAATATAGTTTGTTTTGCTTATATTTTGATAATTTGTTTTTGCTTATATTTTGAATATAGTTTGTTTTGCTTATATTTTGATAATTTGTTTTTGCTTATATTTTGAATATAGTTTGTTTTGCTTATATTTTGATAATTTGTTTTTGCTTATATTTTAAATATAGTTTGTTTTACTTATATTTGCAATATATATATACTTTTGCTTATATTTTGATTATAGTTTGTTTTGCGTATATTGTGAATATAGTTTGTTTTGGTTATATTTTGAATACATAGTTTATTTTGCTTATATTTTGAATATAGTTTGTTTTGCTTATATTTTGAATATAGTTTGTATAGTTTGTATTATTATTATTACTATTATCATTATTATTAGCATTTATTCGGCACTTTCACAAATGAAATACAACTATTTGAATAAAGGTAACGAGCAACAAAAAGAATCATTAATGCATATCCAGCATATCAATGCATATACATTATATAAGTATGTATTTAGTATGTGCAGTCATCTGTAACTCTCTTATATCCTCATTCCTTCTTCTCTCTCTCTCTCTCTCCCCTTTCTCTTTCTCTCCTTCTCTCCCCCTCTCTTCAGTTCTTATCCACCTTTCTCCCTTTCTCCTTGCTGTTCTGCATCACCAGGACCCCCTCTACTCCCCCGTAGTAAGATTTTATTTAAATTGTAAGGGCTCACAAGGCGTCAAGCTTCTTCTTATTTTGGAGCTCTTAGTTCTGTTGGAAATAGGTTTCTGTGATATGTAAACTGTATACTATGTACTTGTATTTCTATGCAGAACAGAATAAATGACATGAAATGAAATGAAAAATATATCTTTATGGCAATTATATAAGTATAATTGTAAGTATAAGTATAAGTATAAGTATAAGTATAAGTATAAGTATAAGTATAAGTATAAGTATAAGTATAGGTATATGAATAAGTATAAGTATAAGTATAAGTATAAGTATAAGTATAAGTATAAGTATAAGTATAAGTATAAGTATAAGTATAAGTATAAGTAATAATAATAATAATAATATACACCTGTTCTGAGCCTCGAGACTGTAGGTTGTACAACACATCATAGGAAGAGACGGGCAATTATTAATTCAGCAGAATTCATTTGCGGGTCCAGGATTTATTTACCGGGGGGGGGGGGGGGGCAAAAGCAACAAAAAAAAAAGTTCTGTCACTCATTCACTCAATTTGGCAGGGGCACACGTGCACACACGGCCGCATTTGTTTTGCCGTGGGGGATGGTGGAGGGGGGGGGGGGAGACGATCCCTGTTCTCATTATAGACCCACCATTAGAATAACTTACTTTATTGGAGAAACATTTGCCTTTGAATATGGCATCATACACATGATTTTTGCATCATCATCATCACCATTATCAAAAGTGCATTGTGAAACCATAACCTACATGTAGAAAGCCTACAACTAAGAAGCCCCTCGATTGTAATATACCTGGAAAAACCAGGTAATGATCCATTTTCAGGCTACAGTATACAAGCAGTGTGCCAACTATGTTTGAACTGAGTCATATTATCATCTCTCATTGCAATCACACAACTCCTAACCCATCCTTCCTCTGCGCCATATATGGCGGTCTATTTATAGACCATAACGTCATCTTTGGAAATGACTTGCAGGTAATAACATACGAGGAACTAATAGATGTTTGGGTACATAAATAAGGGTAAACAGCCGTTGCATGAGTACACAGAGGTAAAACACTACTTTGTGTATAGCCGTGCCATTCTCTCCGCTGATTAATTGAAAATACCATGGCGCTTGTTGCGCTTCTCGGAGCCAAATTACAAGGAAAGGGAGGAGCAGAGGTGGAGACATCAAGCCTCGCGGGTTCTGGGAGGTACGTAGGCCTCTACTTCTCAGCTCACTGGTGCCCTCCTTGCCGTATGTTTACTCCGAAGCTGGCCGAGTTTTACAACGCTTTCACGAAGAAGGATGCCAACAAGGGCAAGCTAGAGATCGTCTTTGTGAGCTCAGATCAGAACCAAGCACAGTTTGATGGTTACTACAATGAAATGCCATGGTTGTGCATTCCCTACGCTGACCGTGACCGAAAGGTAAGTTTTCATCCACCAATCATTCTATTTTATACTGTCTCCCCGCCTAACGCCTTTATACCAAAGCATAATCAAGCGAAAGACCCCCCCCCCCCGGCCACCCTCCTCAATCAAAATAACTCCTGTATTTCATACAGAGCATACAGTCGCAATTGCATATTTGAATTATTATATTTGTATAATATTTATATGATATTTATATAATATTTGTATCATATTTGTATAATATTTATATAATACTTATATAATACTCGGGTCATGTTAGTATTACTATGCACCACTATATCTTATCCATACACCCTCAATCTTTATATGAATTAAATAATTCGCTTACTAGTTTCCTCATAGTTTTGATATGCTGCTACAGATACACCAAGTGATCATGATCACAGATTCAAAGATGGCTACAGTGTAGGAATTATACGATTACAATGTAATAGGTGGTTCCGGAAAAAAAAATATTATGCCACGTTAATGGCTATATATACAACTCATAATCTCACATCGCTGTTTTTCGATTCAGTTTGGTAATACATTCAAAGAATCATGCCCAATAAATATACAATTTAAGAAAACATGTGAAAGCCTTCAAGACAGTGAATGAATATGAAAAGAATCATAATTACATTATACAGTGGAACCTCGTTATAAAGAACACTGTTATAATAAACTCTCATTATAACAAGGTAATTTTTCTGATCCCACTTCTTTATTCTTTTGGTTTTTTTTAGCCCTGATATAACAAGGTTTCGATATAAAGAGGTGTTTTCCTTGGTCCCAAGTAGTTTGTTTTAACGAGGTTTTGGATTGGGCGATCCAAGTTCTACAGGATTTTCAACCTTCATGGAAAGCCCCGCATAATTTTGTATATGTATATTTTAATATATTGTTACCATGTATATTGATTTTATCTTGCGAAATAAAATTGAATTGAATTGAATTGAAGTTCCACTGTAATTATGTATACGGTAGCTTCACAAAATAATCATAAACGGGACAGTTGGATATGCTGAGGCCAAAATTATAACACCCATCGTCAGTATAATGTATGAATGCCCCTATACAAGAGACCATACATAATTGTTGCATGCATTTATTCAAGGCTTGTCCATATCCATACACGCATATTTGATACGAAATCCAATACACACTTGCACGATTGCCATTCAGTTTTGCATACATTATGCCGTACTGTTTATAATATACAGCGCGATCAATCACTCTACGTCGACGAGACTTCATTTTGGATGTGGTCAGGGGCGGATCCAGGATTTTGTAAAAGAGGGGGCACAGAGCCGGAGAAGTACACAATTAAGGGGGCAAATTTTTCCTCATTGTGTACTTAAATGGCCAGTTGGATTTCAAAAGGGGGAGGGGGGGGGGCACGGGCCTGATTTCTCCCTATGTAAATCCGCCGCTGGGTGGGGTAGTTGTCATATTGTTAAAGAATACCTCCCACAGATACTATTATTATTAGGTATTATTTCTATTTATAATAGCAGCTTCACACCATGCATGATGTATACATACATACTGAGAAACGCGTGTCGAAGGGCGACTCTTCGGCAGAAAAAATAATTATCACTGAATTAATAATTATCAATAATATATAATATCATATTTTGTTCCTCTACTATAATTACGTATATTCAAGTAACTTTATCACAGAATAAATGGAAAATGCCAAGAGTGAAAATCAACGTGAATTTATCAACATATGCCCCCAATCAGAAAAAGGAAGATGGTACAATCTCTAAATTATTTTATGATTGCCATCAAGATGATCTTCTTCTCGTGGCTCCATCAGCTCCAAGATACCCCCCCCCCCCCCCCCCCCTTCGACTGGAAGGCCCCCATTGTTTATCCATTAATTAAATGTGGTGGGCAGAGAAGTGGGAGGAGTTTCAATTTTAAAAATATCACTGGGGAAACAAACATCAGGAAATCAGTACTGACAATAGATATTCCAGACACAGTGTACTACATGTACTATACAAAGAGTTCGAGTGAAAACGATGTATCAAGCCCTCCTATATAATTATATATACGTGTTTTAAAAAACATGCCATTAAGATGACATCGTATAGAATGAATAGTGCGTCATTGATCTTACATATTAAACACAAGCTCTCTATACTTTATCAAATATTACGATCTGGTAAACATGATGATTCATTAAGTTTGATAAGAGTTACTGATAAAATCTCTGAATATTCGCACTCCTCCCGGCACTCCTACATATTAGTTGAAGTAATCACCGAGTTATGCGACAAACATTTTTTTCAAGACATGTATTATTAATAATAGTGATACCTATGAAATACATTTTTCTTCTGTTGTTGTTGTTGTTATTTTACTTTTATTCTCTTCAATTCAAATTAGTATTTACATCTACAAGATCATGTACCAACAACGCTGAATTGTGCACAATTAATATTGAATAACAAACATACATTCAAGAGTGATTTCAGTGACTGATAATAAGAAAATAAAAGTGAATAGCTTTAGAAATATTGTATGTAGAAACGAAAAACAGTAATCATTAAACTACAAACAGTATTAAACAGTGTTCACCACCTAAATGATAGTCTTACAAATAAACTTGAACATGAACGGAGCAAAGTACAGACAGAGTGCCAAAATTGTGATTTCATATTGAGTATACGGTAATACTCTAATTTGAAATGATATTCCGGGGAAAAACGTTAACGTCGGGGAAAAGAAATTCCCGGGGAAAAAAAAAAAATCGCAACCAGTCCCCTTTTTCTGACAATCCTGGACCGGGGGGGGGGGGGGGGGGGCGTTTCATCAAGTCTTGTCGGTGATTTTTACCGACAAATTTGCTCTAAGCCAATCAGATGCAAGGATTACAGTAGCTTATAACAGTTACTGCAACTTGTCATTGATGACAAGTTTTATGAAACAGGGCCCTGGACCTGCTGTTCATATTGTCGTCCTTTTCTTTCCTTTCTTCTTACAGGGACAGCTGGGTTCAAAGTTCGGCGTGACAGGGATCCCGACCTTCATCATCCTCGACAGCGAAACGGCTGCTGTCGTCTGCGCGAAGGCAAGGGACGAAGTCATGGACGACCCCGAAGGAGAAGACTTCCCATGGAAGAAGTAGACTCACTCTCATCATCATCATCTCATAAAGCACGTAGGCAACATCAGGGTTCAATTACTAGAGTATGTTATCACAATCACCACGTAGGCGCCTCCTAATCCAAAGATTTTATTCAGTAGGTTTATTGGATAAAGTTTTTGTTTAAGTAGCGCATCCTTATTTCTCTTGTCATTAAACTCCTTTAAGTCAAAAGTTTTGAAACATTTTTGTTAAAGATATTTTTTTTTTTAGCAATATCGCATAGGCTTTGTTATATAGATAAAAAAATGATTTTTGTTTTATTTTGTTAGTTCCGTAAATCTGTTGGATAATCTGTTTCTTTGATTTGATCTTCTGTAGGCTATAACAATCTTATCTTGAAATGGTAAAATTTTCTCCTTCCAGACAAGGCGATACTCATGTTTGCGTTGTATATTTTGTCTTAATTCTACGTTTGCTTTATATCTTTTAACCGAGAGAGGTAAATGATGAACTGAACCGAATATTATACACGATAATAATGATGACGCTGCTTTAGTTCCGTAAATTTGTCGGATAGTCTGTTACTTACGTAAATCTGTTGGATAATCCGTCTCTTAGATTTGATTTTCTGTAGGCTATAACAATCTTATCTCGAAATGGTACATTTTTCTCATTCCAGACAAGGCTCATGTTTGCGTTTTATATTCTGTCTTAATTCTACGTTTGCTTTATACCTTTTACTGAGTGAGGTAGGGTGTAGTTCATTGTCCGAGGGTGGTTTTCGAGGGGATAGTTGTCCGAGAATTGTTGTCTTTCATTACAGTGGGGTTTACGGGTACAATGATTATATGAAGATACATGTACCATATATAAATGTTCTTATATTAGTATGTAAATAGACCTATCTCCATGAAATCTAGACATATTTTTCTGATTTATTTTCTTCTTCGTGTCTGCTGAAATCTTATGGAATTGTGCCATAAAAATGTCAGAACTTCTTATTCAGAATAAATCTACTTTGTTGTGTAGTTTTACAGAAGTTTTATACTTCGTATTGCAGATTTCCCGTACCTAGTGATATTTCTTAACGATGTTTCCATCTACAAAGTAGTTTATTATTACCTTTTTTACCCCTTTTTTGTATTGTACGAAATGAATTGTTTTATATACAGAACAGCCTCATGTGATTTCTGATTTGCTATTTGCGATAGATGATAGGCAGCAAAAGTGAAAAGATAACGCAAGATTGTGAATGATTTCGGGTGAAAGGAGCAAAGGAATAAGAACACTGCATGAGAGATTGGAAAACATTATATAAGGAGGAACATAGAAACATCTCAGAAAATAACAAGAGAGAGGGGAAGGGAGAGAGAGAGAGAGAGAGAGTGGGGAGAGGGAGGGAAGGAGGAAGATAGAGAGAGAGATGGGAGAAGAATGGAAGAGAGTAAGAGCGAAAGAGAGGGGAGAATAATGGAAGAGAGTAAGAGAGAAAGAGAGGGGGAGAAGAATGGAAGAGAGAAAGAGAGAAAGAGAGGGGGAGAATAATGGAAGAGAGTAAGAGAGAGGGAAGAAGAAAGGGAGAGGTAGAGGAAGAGTGGGGAGAAGAATGGAAGAGAGTAAGAGATAAAGAGAGGGGAGAAAAATAGAAGAGAGAAAGACAGGGGAGGGAGGGAGGGAGATAGAGAGAGGGAGGGAGATAGAGGGAGAGAGGGACGAAGAATGGAAGAGAGAGAAGGGAGAAGAATGGAAGAGAGTAAGAGAGAAAGAGAGGGGGAGAAGAATGGAAGAGAGTAAGAGAGAAAGGGAGAGGTAGAGGAGAGTGGGGAGAAGAATGGAAGAGAGTAAGAGAGAAAGAGAGGGGGGAGAAGAATGGAAGAGAGTAAGAGAGAAAGAGAGAGGGGGGGGAGAAGAATGGAAGAGAGTAAGAGAGAAAGGGAGAGGTAGAGGGAGAGTGGGAGAAGAATGGAAGAGAGAAAGAGAGAAAGAGAGAGGGGAGAATAATGGAAGAGAGTAAGAGAGAGGGGAGAAGAAAGGAGAGGTAGAGGAAGAGTGGGGAGAAGAATGGAAGAGAATAAGAGATAAAGAGAGGGGAGAAAAATAGAAGAGAGAAAGACAGGGGAGGGAGGGAGGGAGATAGAGAGAGGGAGGGAGATAGAGGGAGAGAGGGACGAAGAATGGAAGAGAGAGAAGGGAGAAGAATGGAAGAGAGAGAAGGGAGAAGAATGGAAGAGAGTAAGAGAGAAAGAGAGGGGGGAGAAGAATGGAAGAGAGTAAGAGAGAAAGGGAGAGGTAGAGGAGAGTGGGAGAAGAATGGAGAGAGTAAGAGAGAAAGAGGGGGAGAATAATGGAAGAGAGAAAGAGAGAGGGGAGAAAATAGAAGAGAGTAAGAGAGAAAGACTGAGGAGGGAGGGAGGGAGATAGAGGGAGAGAGGGAAGAATTGAAGAGAGAGGGAAGAAGAATGGAAGAGAGTAAGAGAGAAAGGGAGAGGGGAGAAGAATGGAAGAGAGTAAGAGAGAAAGACAGGGGAGGGAGGAGGGGGTAGAGGGAGAGAGGGAAGAAGAATGGAAGAGAGAATGAGAGAGTAAGAGAGAAAGAGATAGAGAAAAGGGAGAGAGAGAGAGAGAGAGAGAGAGAGAGAGAGAGAGAGAAGAGAGAAAGTATAAGACAGAGTTACTTATTGTCAATAATCCTCAAACTGCATTTTGTTTTTACCACAAGCAGGGTAAAACGAACACAACGTCTGTTTGAAGCCAGAAGGGCATTACCTCTGTACAAATGATAAGACTTAAAGCCCTTCTGGCTCCATACAGACGACAATATCTACTCACTCCCCTCCATCTTTCTCTCACTCTTGCAATTGGCATCGCTTAAAAAAAATTATTCTCACTGAACTCTCTACTTCAAAATGATTATCGGTAGTTATTTAATGTACATGCTATGAAATAATAATGCCAATAGTAACGTTGGAAACCATAATATATATACGATACACATCATCATTTATGTATTGTAGGCAGCTATGTTTTCATTTCACAGAATCATAGTAATCAAAAGATGACTTAAAAATGAATGTTAAAACTGAAAAAAAAAAGAAAAAATCATGTATGCAAAGTGAAAATGACACTAGAGATCATTACGCTCTTGACAAATATTGCCGACATAACCCGTCATAGCTTGGCTGACCAGACAAGGGGTGGTTTTCAATTTTGAACCTCATGATTATTTTGTAAGTCTGGGGTAAAAACCATGGTCACAACCGCTGGTTTCGTAGAGATTAAAGGAGAATGAAACCCTGGGGAAAAAACATTTTTAATGAAAAGAGAGAAGTAATTTTTAAAAAGTTCTATCAAAATTGGTTAAGAAATGAGAAAGTTATGAAAGTTTGAAAAGTCTCAATTACTTTCTATGGCGATCCTCAAATTGGTAATGTTGCTTCAAAGTGACAGGTAGAGTAGGACAACTCTCCATGAGTTTTCTACACAAAATTTAATATTTTCTCCATTATCTCTAAAAATGATGCTTGTCTTTTTGTGAACTCAACATATGTTGTGTCAAATACATTTCTCCATGATATATCTTGAGCTGAGGAGACAAGCTGCACCTTGAGAGATAATGGGGAAAATATGAAATTTTGACTTTTCAAACTTTCAACTTTCTCATTTCTTAACCGATTTTGATGGAACTTTTTAAAAACTGCTTCTCTCTATCCTCTCTTTTCATTAAAAATGATTTTTCCCCAGGGTTTCATTCTCCTTTAATGGTCACTCTGCTTTCGGTAGAGGCGAGTGGAGCTGAATTCATAAGCCTTCACTCCAGAGCGACATGGTAATTTGTATATATCTCAGGAGCGAACAAGCAAAGATAAAACATTACTTTATATGAACTTGAAGACTATACGAATGCAACAAAGTACGATACAGCTGCATTATGTATACAAGCTAATCAAATAAAAAAAACAATCAGAATGAAAGAGTAACGTTAACGAAAAAGAAATTGTGATAGATAAAACCCACGGACAGTAATGATAAGAGTGGCAATGGGGAAATTCAAAAGACAGCGCTCCTGTTCATCTTGCAGATATACAATGTAGACAACTATAAAAAAAAGAAAAGAAAAGACTCTCAGTAGGGGGGGGGGGGTTGTACTATGAAAAGACCTCATTATGATATGGTTCGTATAACTATTCTACATGAGCTGCTGTACCTGATGAATGGGGAGGGGACAGGTGGACCAAGACAACAAATTTGTAATTGTAAATTGCATGCAAAATGTTAACCAGAACTACTTCCCTCTCTATGTTCCAAAGTGTGAACAAGTTTGTGAATTGGTCAATTCTATTTGGCAAGAAGTCTGTGAAAACATCCATCTATTCATGTCTCTTGAAAATGAACCCAACAAGGCATCGTAAAATGTTGTCAGATAAAATACAAGAATTTAGGATTTTGATTCTGAATATTGAAGGAAAGTACTTAACTTTCACTCTAACCTCACTTCTTAACAGAAAACAACTCAAAAATATATTTTAAAAAGTAAAGTGTTTTGGAAGGCAGATAATTTATGCATAAAATTATGAAAGAACATTCTATCTTAGACTTGAAGTTTTAATATAACTAAAATTAAAACAGACGTACATATAATTGCAGAAAAAAAGTTGTTGAAGCCAAATTAATGCTTATAGTACATTACCCACCATCCAAGATATTAAGAAACAGAGTAAAAAATACAATAACAACATATAAAGTAGCAGTTTTGCACAACAATGGTGACAAAGAAGCAGATACTGTAATTAGGATGTGTGCTACTTGGCGTCTCTGAGACTCTATGGGCAATACAAAGTCTAAGGCCCGAACTCAAGAAGTATTAAACTCCATCATGGACTAAAATAAGTGTAAATAAGTGCTTATTGCCCTTTTGTTGGACATGGGGACATGGGGTCATGCGTGTAGCACGTACTACTATGCTTATGGAGGTTCAAACCATGGGATAAGATATACCTTCTTCTTGAAATCAAGCCTAAATGGCCAATACACTGTGATGACTACATATAGTGCTTCTTGAATATATTGTGAAATCACTGCAAACATGATGAAAATGTCTTACAAGTCCAGAAAATATTTCTACCGGTATCTTATCTCTTTGCTGGTTTAGAGTACTTTGTATATAAAATGCACATTTGCTTTGGGGAACAAAAAAAAACCTAACACTTACATATCTGTGATGATTGACCTTAGATTGGTCAAATGGCCTCTGTCAATCCCTTCACATTTTGATTTTTTTTGTTGTTTTGCTGCATTTTATCTATTTTCTAGTTTGAATGTACATGTATATACTTGTTCCTGATGTTTTTATTTCAATCAATTTGTGGAAAAGAAATTAACTGAATGTGTAAAGTACTTACTGAATATCTTGTGAAACCACTGCATACATTATGTCAATGTCTTACCTCCAAAAAAGTCAAGGAAATGTTAGATTTTTTGCCTCTACTCTACTTTAGTGTACCGAGTATGATAGAATCTACACTTTGTTCTTGGAACCGAAGGACACTTTACACTTATATCTCCAAGATGGCTTCAGTACTTCAGATACCACAAACAAGTTACATTTTGCCAATTTTATAATTTTCATGCCTTTCAACACTTTGATATACCACCTACAACTTTACTAAACTAAGCTGAACTGTTAACAAGAATGCTGCTTTCTTCACAGAAAGAAAATATTTCACAAATACATACCCTCAATTGCTACTTTTAAAACACACTAAAAGTAAATTACAAACATACACACTGTCCAAAAACGCATTGATTAAAAATCATAGTTTCTATGAAATAACATAAAACATATTTTTTTCATTTTCACACACTGTGTTATGTTTGTAGGTATGCGTATCAATATTTCATAGTAATAAAACATCGCTGTACAATCTCTTTACATACTAGTTAAACCTGATAATTTCCTCATCTGTGAATCATAATAACTCACAGCTCTTCCATCTCCACTGTACATTACCATCATAAAATAATTTAAATATAACTTAATATAATTATGAAAGTATGCATAGATTTACATTATTTTACATGTCAATGTCATACTCCTCTACGAGCAGTATCAAGTACGTGTCTAAGAATTCAACTTCTGACTCATTTCAGATCTATCTATGTCGCAGCATATCAAGAAGAGCTGCTCTACACTATTAAAGTTTGCTATATTAAAGAAGATACATGGGAGTTTGAAAAGATTTAGTAAGATAAGAGATTTGGAAGGATGGAAGGAGGAAAGAAAAGACCTCAAAGAAGAACAGGGGAAGAGCTCTGCAATGATTAAAAAAAGACAGGAGGGAGAGATACAGAACAAGAAACAGAGAGAAAAGAAGAGAGGAAGAGAGAGAGAGAGAGAGAGAGATGATTTAAAATACCCATCAACAACATATCGATACAGACTACTTAAAAAACATAAAATCAATCAAGGTATACCATAACTCTACAATTAGATCCACTGCTAAAAAGGCAAAATGTCAAAATAATATCATATCTATACCCCCACTAAAAGGGTACAATGCTACCAAAAGGATTCAAACTTTTTAAAAGTCAATTCATGTCATGACTAATCAAGAAGACCCTAATATCAGCGTTTCTTTATCATTACATGAATGATTTTACCATTTGCTGAGAGTCAGAAGGACGTTGATTCAAATAAAGAGAATCAGTGCCCTTCTGGCTCTCAACAAACAATGATAATATTATGAATGCCCATCATAGACACTAGCATGATGCTTGTGGTGTTAAAGTGTACCAATCACCTAAAGAAATCATTTGTGTACAGCTAGAATGTATAAAGCTAACCTCATAAGACTCTACCTGGCCTTGTAAGGGTTAACGGTTAAGAAGTATGAAGAAAATTATTAAAAATCATTTTAAAAAAAACATAAACCCCCTCGCGCGGAACCGAACTAGGAGTTGAGTTCCGCATGGGCCCTTATTCTATGCAAGCGCGTACGGATGCGTTGAATAGTTTCCTCAAAAGTTGCTGTATTGTTTATTGGGAGTGAATTTCAACTTGCAATATCTCTTTATAGAATCAACATTTGAAGCTCATATTTTGAATATAGTATATTGAAATAAAACCCCAAAAATATAGTAATAAAATATTTTTTGGGTGACTGGTACACTTTAAGTACATGTATATTTCTTGTAGTTACCCACTGCAATGTCATAGATGCTTAAATTGTACGAATCACCTGAAAAAATAATTTGTGTACAGCTAGAAAGTATAAAATCAACCTCAAAGAACTTTGTCTGGTATTCTGTAGGTCAACAGTTAATGAGTATGAAGGAAATAAAGGATAACATGAAAATGCTCGCGCGGAACCAAACTCCGAGTTTGGTACTGCGCGAGCCTTTATCTTGGCGAGCACGTACAGGTGCATCGAGCACGAGTCGCTTTTACGCTTATAGAGAGTGTAATTAAAATTGCAATATCTCTTTATAGAATTAATATTTGAAGCCCATATTTTGAATATAGTATAATGACATGAAACCTCTAACATACAGAGCAAAATTATTTTTGGTGATTGGTACCCTTTAATACTGACCAATGAAAGCATTACATTTGGAAAGATGGAGGCTGAAAACATAAACCTCTCTTAATAAGGCATTGCATCCAAATGTAACTGGCTTTCAACTGCAGCCAGCTTTGCGGGGACTCCTCAAAAGCCATCTAATATTCTGTATGAGCCATCTTTGGATATATAGTTAATCATGCCTGCTACAACCGTTCAGTTTGAACAAGCCAGCTTTATTCTTACTGTGACATGTCACGTTGTTCAGTTTGTGAACCCTAGTTGGTAGTAATAACCTGGATGCAGCTAGCTGCAGTCCCCTGAACTTTCCTATTGTAATGTTTACAATAACCCTTTCAGGACAAGAATTATTTAAGGGCTAAATTGATCACATTCTGTTCTTCAAATTGGCAACAATAACATGTTCTTTTGGTGGTACATGTACATGGTTCTAATAAAGTGTAATGTCTTTGAAAACATTGAACATGGTTAGGAATTTGAGGAAAAGTTGAAAAAAATGCCAATTTTGATGAAAAAAAAAACGATGATTTTGAACCTCTCAATGTGTTGCCAATTTAGGGATCTCAAAGTTTATTCACGTTTTTAAAATTCCTGGCATCAGACCCAATATGTTCATACAATAAAAATGGACATAGTGTGTCTAGAAAATTTTGCTCTTTCTACTCATGCATTTTGCATATTTTTTAGAGCTTTGAATCAAAAGTTATTGAGCCAAACCACAAAATGTGGTCAATTGTCTTGAAAGGGTTAAGATAATAAGTAGGATGCAGCCAAAACCCAACTAAGTGCAAAAGTGTAATGCAGTGGAAAAAGACTAAGGTAATATTCAAGTAGAACCACAAAAAACTATAAGAAATTTGGTTGCTTCAGATTAAATATTCCAATTCCGGTGCCTTGATTGCAATTCACACAGCAAAACACAGTATTGCCAGTTAGAATTGGCAAAACGACTCTATTTTCACACAATTAGAGGATATCTAAATAAAAACAGCTTTGTGCCAGTAAAATGTGTCACTACGACGTGTCACTACGATGAATGTCTACAGCGTTTATATATAATAATTTCATCAGCAATCAGAATATATTGCCAATATGTGCACATATTTCTCTGCATTGCAAAATATGCAAAGACTAACAGCACGGTTTGGCATCTTCAAAAGACTATTAGTACAGACTGCATACAAGACATAGAGATCTTTTGTGGATGCTTGTTCTTGCAAAAGCCTGACCTTAAACCTCTAGAAAAGCAACTAGTATAGAGAGCAAAAGACATTTTGATCAATGAAACCCTTCCCATTTCATGTAAATAGAAATATATTGGTATTGACCCATCTGTCATAGCTTAGTACATGGACCATTTTAAATAAAGAGGATCAGTTTGCTCAGACCCAACCACAGGCTTCATTGCAATAACCTCTGTGACTGGACAACTGAAAAAACAGAATATGAAAATTCTGTAAGTGCTTGTCAAGAATTTCACTAAAAATACTGTACCTAGTCATACATACAAAGACTTTTCAGTAAGTGCAGAAGATTCTGTGCTTTAGGGAGAGTCATATATTAAAGTGATTTGGTAACTTTGTAGAGGCTTGATAAAATCTGAGCTGCCTGGCCTTTCATGCTATCAGTGTATGTAATATGGTGTATAAATGAAGCCCAGGAAAAAAAAAAGCACTTCAAAATCATCATGTGTAAACATATGCAAGTGACCAGAAATGCCAGACTCATTTTCCCCCATAGCCTCAGTGTTAGACTAAAGCGTATGGCCATACGCTTTCGTAAATGGGAGTATTCAGTCATAGCTATCTTAATAATAGCATTATATATTTGAAAACCTTTCTATACCTGGCTATTTATTTATCCTTCTGAACATCATTATACAAGACAGATATCAAAATTCAACAATTTATTAAATCAAGCCTCCACAAAGTTACCGAATCCCTTTAAGCTTTCATTTAAGAATTACAGCCCTTTGAATTTTTCTACTTTGGCAATCTCAAAGAGTCATCATTAACTATGATATTTGTGAAAACTTTACTATTTTAAGTACACCCAAAATATAAGTGGCAGATATCTGATAAATGTTTATGCTTTCATTCTATTAAAATTGACATCAAGCAATTATCGTCTTCCTTATCATCATCGTCGCCATGAATTGGTCAGGAAATCATAGACTTCTTGTAAAATCTATGTGGAGACTATCAGATTGCCGTCGTTCTGCAGGGCTTTTCCTCACAAGGAGTTCCAATCATTGTTATAATGTGGTGTCCTGGATAGGCTTGTATCGACACAGCTGCAATCTGGCACACAGGATGATTGAACACTCGTTGATCAAAGCAATTGACTATCTAGGGTTGAACTGTTGGCTCACGAAGGAAGTCAACATTAGTGTGGTACAAGATCAACCCTTGATCATGATCTCAAGTTGTTTCATCCGAGTGGCACAAGACCAAATCTTAATCACGATTTTAAAGTTTTGTTTCATTTATCGACATATCTAATCAAGCATATCTGAACTATCTTTATCATCTCCTCATCTGTAACCTGATGTTGTTGCCGTGGCAGCACTTGATGCATCGCTGGTATCCATGGCCTCTTCTATGGGTTGGATGTGGTGAGCGGAAGCAGGGGGATGGCTGGATGAAGGCTTTGTTAGGAGATCCTCATCAAAGGCAAACTGAGTCTGAGGTGTCTTGGCAGGACTGCAAATAGAAAATGGGGGAATGGTGTGATGAGTGATAACATGGCAACAATTACAGTCATGTTAAAACAGCAGATTGTCTAAGAAATACCAGTGTAGCAGATGTACAAAATGTTAACTGTTGACTAATTAAAAAATTACATGTTTAAAAAACAGTCTTGAAGTTTATAAAAAATCAAAATTGTAAGGGTGGTACCAATCTTAAGACATTTGTTTAAAATCAGCAATCTGATTATCTATAACTTTACTGTTATTAAAAAAATTATTATTCTTCTTGGAAAGGAACATCAAACTTTCGCTTAGTACACATAGATCATTTTCTTAAAAACTGTTAAGAACACAATGTTTCCATAAAAAGACAGCCCAAGATCATTCCTAAATTGTACAGTAGTGGGGCATAAGCAAAAAACCTGAAAGGTTAATTTGACATTTACTCTGGCAAACATCTGCACCATGCTTTATTTCGTCAGGATACAGAGTAAGGGTGATTACTGGGTTTTAGGTTAGGTTTCTCTTTCGAGACAATTGACCACATTTTGTGGTTTGGCTCGATAAATTTTGATTCAGAGCTCTAAAAATTATACCAGATGCTTGAGAGGAAAGAGCAAAAACTTCTGCACAAACTATGTTCATTTTTGTTGCATGACCATATTGCGTTTGATGCCAGGAAATTTTAAAGCAAGAATAAGCTTTAAAATCTATAAAATCCTTAAATTGGCAACATATTGAGGTTACAGTCATTGTGCTTTATCAGAATTGGCAATTTTTTCAACTTTTGACAAAATGCCTAACCATGTATATTCTTTTCAAAGACATTGCACCTTATTAGAAACATGTAGTACTAAAAGAAAAATATTATTGTTGCCAATTTGAAGATCAAAATGTGATCAATTTAGCCCTTAAATAATTCCTGTCCTGAAAGGGTTTAGGTTCGTGGTAGGTATAACGCTGTGTTCAAGGTTGAAATGTGGATTTGGGTTAGTGTTACAAATTGACTACCAAGCAATTATTGCCCGACCCCCAAAGACTGTGAAGAATAACCAAAGACAAAAAAACACCAGGGAAGAATCAGGAGTACTGTCAAAGAGTCTTCTTTGACTTAATTGCCATTTCTAAATGGTAATTGCCACCACATTATATGCTACATTTGCTAGATTTTCTTCAAGAGAATTTTCTTCTTGATGACTTCCAGGGAGAATAAGGTGAAAGGGGCTAAATAGAGCACTTGAACTGCTTACCTGATTGCTGACCTGGGACTAATACTCCCAGGAATCTTACGGGGTGACCTGACTTTGGTAAAATGGTGAACTTTCTGATGCATGCTCTCCAACACAGAGGGAGCTACATATGTAAAACCCTGCAACATAAGAGGAGACAAAAACGTAAAACATTAATATATTTACATATGGGTATCAGAAGGTTTTTCTCAAGTTTGTCCTGTACGTATCCTTGTATTTTGAGAGAGAGGGAGAGAGAGAAAGAGTGCAGTCTGATGTATATAGAACAGAATCACTGAAAAGTATTAAGTTATGGCAACGACAGATACAGATATATAGTAACTTAGATATGGGCAATTCCAGCGTAACGGACGTGACAGTCAGACCATTTTTAGGTTATTTAAGACAGTTTTAATAAAAACCTAGAGTCCTAAAACATATTTTAGTAACTGAATCAGACACATTTGACTATCAGGGACATACAAAGCAAATTTCACAGTATATCACTGAATAGTTGAAGAGAAATTGGACTTTTTGTAACCGTAATGGACATGACACTACATGTCCAGCAGTGTCATGTCTGTTACAGACTCTTGGTTTTGATTAAAACTGCCTAAAATAACAAAAAAATTGTCTTGACTGTCATGTCCGTTATGCTGGAATTGCCTCTTTGCAAATAGATCAACAGATCATATTTCATAAATATATAGATACATACACTGACTAAGAATACACATACATACCCGTAGATGAACACAAAGGGCAATAAGAAGATTACTTGATAATGAAAATAACGATGTCTTGTTAACTCAAGGTATTAATACTGTTTTCCCTGAGGGCCCTGCAATCACAGCCGAGCTACCATGTAAGGTGCTCAAGCATTTTAAAGAATGTCGTACTCTTGGGTACCCATTTACTAAACATGGATGTAGACAGATACATGTACATGTATGTAGATAAGCAGATAAAAAATAAAAAGGATAAATTGAAGAACACTTACTAGGAAGATCTGATTGGCACTTTCACTGAGCATAGAATCATCTGGACTATCTACTGGTGTCTGTTTGGTGAATTTGGAGTCGAATTGACTTACATCTTCCTCATTCACCTGGTAAGTGCACAAAATGACAGCCAAAAAGTATGTTAATAACAAGTCGTACAGTATCATCATCCATTTTCTTTTCTTTTTTCTTTTTACAGGGAACCACTTTTTTCTTCATATGACAAAAATTTTACATTCAAAACAGACAACACAAATAAAGGCTGCTGACAGAAACTGATAAATTAAAAAAGAAAGAAAGAAAGAAACGGTCCTTGGTCATTCAAGGAGGGTTCAAGGCATTTAACTGAGCTTGCAAGGGCAATGGTACCGATAAGAAATAGCACCTAAAATTTCAATGTAAGGATTACCTCACAATTTGTTTTTTTACACCAATGGGGGGGGGGGGGGGGGGGGAAGGGGTCTATCTTCAATTTAACAAGGGTAGATAAATGTACATATTGCCACACAACTGTAATGGGCGTATATTTTCAAACATACTATCTTCACAGAATTAACCCAACAAATTCTTCTCTCCAAAAGTTAACTTACCACGGCAGGTGTAATAGGGGGTTCCCCCTTCCGTGCGATAACATCATCCCATTTGACATGTCTGAAGAAGGGATGTGTTTTGATCTTTGTAGCATCTTCTGGACCACTGCCTAGTCTTGCTGAGATGTGTCTCTTCAATAACTGTAAGTAAACAGATGAATGGTATTAAATCTTGTTGTGCTGGTGTCACATATATGAGGCAAACACACATATCATGACACAATGCTCCACCAAGAAATATGTACATTGTGGTTAATTTCTATAAATATTTAGAGCATGAATCAAACATTCCGAATATCTAATAATTATCATCATATGCTACTTTAGTCCTTTTGGGCAAGAAATGCACATTTTTACAAAGGCCTTTCCTCACATTAAACAGTAGAAAACAAATGAGAAGCAGAAATGGACTATCAAAGTGTTGATTTTAAACATAGTCTTTCATATATGAAAATGTAGAACTTATATCAAGTTTCAGATTAATGAAATAAAAAATTACAAAAAACATAGTCATAATAATAATAATATTGGATATTTATATAGCGCTCATATCCACCATGAATGGTGCTCAAGGTGCTCCAATATTACCCCGGCTCTAGCTAGGCTACTGATTTTGGCACTCACAGCATTCAAGGAATATTCATTCCTGCCGGTACCCATTTAACACCTGGGTGGAGAGTGGCAAATGTAGATTAATGTCTTGCCAAAGGACAGTAGTGCCGCGCCGGGGTTCAAACCCACGACCTTCCCATCTCCAGTCAAGTGTTTAAACCACTCGACTACGACACCTCTACTTCATGACAGTACATCAAATACCCATGGAGGAGGACCTTCATGAAAAGCATCAGGTTAAAGGATTTTTGTTTGGGATGGGTTAGATCCAGTTCAATCACTGATGAAGTTCAGTTAATTATAAAGGAGTTTGCTCCATACCTTTCTAACAAGATCTCTTGCTTCGTGTGTTAGATATGGAGGTAGACTGAGCTTTCCTTTTAGAATCTGAAAGGATCAATGACAAAACATTAAGTAAAAAATAAAGATATCAGTAAATACTTGAGATAGACAGAAAAAAACACCAATGTAAAGGTTCAAAGATAGTAAGATTACCCCTCCTCTCCTTAAAAGTACAACTTCAAGATTTTAAAGAATATAATGTACACATGCTTTACAATGTTTTCATTACACAATGATGGAAATAAAGGCTATCAAAGTAGGCCTACTTGTAGGATAATAGTTTCAATATTCTTTTTCAAAATCAAACATAACCATAGCAAGGGATGCTTCAGGCACTTGTAAAATACTATTACAACCTTGGCTTTAGTCCAGCAATCAAAAGCATCAAAGGAATTCCTTTCTACCAAGTACCTATTAAAAGTAAAGTTGAGTTCTGGTCATGAGATTGAATTGTCAAAGAAACTGTCTCAAAGCAACTGGGAAAGGTTGATTATATAGCACATAAGAATTGGTGTATGCTGTAAGGCCTTGGAATCACCAAAATGATAAGAAATTCATTCAATCGTGCTGAGAGCCACATGCACTTTACACAGAAATGTGTATATTGGACTACACACAAATGTTTGGCCCGAACATTGCAGCCGTTTCTTGTCATATTTTGAATGTGAGGGCATTTGAAGAGCAAGCCTTTTCAGGGGACATTTCTAATATGATAGTCTTCCAAACTAACATAAAAAGAATGAAAAGCTCACAAATTATTTTTTTACCTTTCCCAGAACTCAACCTTCCCTTTAACTACACAATGGAAAAAGAGTAGCAAATGTCACATGCTCTTCTACATTATCCTGTAAAGTATGCTGAAGTTTCTTTACTACGGGGGGGGTCTTGGCAGAATGATATCACTGTGCTTCATAAATTTATACTTACTTTCTCTATGGTTTTCTTTCTGTTCTCAGCAGTGAATGGAGGCTACACAGACAAAACAACCAAACATAAAGATCTCCATCAGTAAACATATTAACAAACATATAGGATTACCTATCATCCTATTACACAGTTGTAGTATCAATCATTTAACCCTTTCGAGACAATTGACCACATTTTGTGGTTTGGCTCAATAACTTTTTATTCAGAGCTCTAAAAAATATACCAGATACATGAGTAGAAAGAGCAAAAATTTCTGCACACACTATGTCCATTTTTGTTGCATTACCATATTGCGTTTGATGCCAGGAATTTTGAATAGGAGAATAAGTTTTAAAATCCTTAAATTGGCAACACATTGAGAGATTCAAAATCCTTATTTTTTTATCAAAATTGGCAATTTTTTCAACTTTTCGACAAAATTCCTATCCATGTGTATTATTTTCAAAGACATTACACCATATTAGAACCATGTAGCACTAAAAGAAAAATATTATTGTTGCCAATTTGAAGATCAAAATGTGATCAATTTAGCCCTTAAATAATTCCTGTCCTGAAAGGGTTAAAGGAAATACAGGGGATAAGGTCATGGATTGGGAAAATTTATGCAGTGAGCCAGTTCTTAAAATTAGCTACAGTTTGTGCATAAGCAGATTAAGGTCATTTCTACCCAAATCCACCACATAACAAAAATGGATACATGTTCACGAATATTATGTTAATCATTATTCCTTCATGCACCAACAGTGCATTTGTTGACATACAGGTGCAAGTATTCTTTTAAGAAGGAAACAGCAGCTATGTATCGAGCACCTCTATCACTTTGGGAGAGATTATTCTAAAATGTGTGAAGTGGGACCTCTTCATGTTCAAAAGATTTGTGGATATTTGGGGGGTCATTTTCATTTGTGGCATGTGCTAACTGTGAACTGGTCAATTCTATGTGCATCTTGATGGTCTATGAAAGAAGAGATGGTATTAGTCAGGTCTGTTAACAAAATTTTGGGGACAGAATTTACAAAAACACAATTTTTTGCCTGTGAGTCATATGTACATGTATTAAAGGGAGCCACCGCTCGATATCCATGTACGTTCAATTTCAATCGCTTGCCCCTATTGCAAGGCCTTGCATAACAACAATCATCGAGCAGCGAACAAAATTGCTGTCGAGGGTGGGGTAGTTCGTCAGTTGGGTTGTTCAGTTCGTTTTTCTTCGGTCGAATGCGTATCACTGTGATTGCGTGCTCGTTTACCGAAGATGTACGGAGATTCCAGAATATTACCCGAGCCGGGCCAAGCTCCAAAACACCACGATTTACGACTTTTCGGTCCCTTTAAAAGCATTAATTTTAGATAGGGTGCCAGGAAATCGGTGAATGGCACCCTATTTAAAAATGCTAATTTATGCAAAAAACACAAATTCAATTATTTGTCTGGACATATAATACTAGTTTTGTAATTTTTCATATCCAGGTGAAGCTGATGAAATCATCAAATTCATTTTGCTTTATCTTAGTGTTAATTTATGTTAATTTATGCAAAAACATATATTCTATGATATACTTACAAAAATAAATGTGGAAGGGCTTCATATTCTACCACATAGGTTAGATCAATCATTTAGATTAAAATAACATTAATAATTGCAATAATATTGTAATGTTTATTGATTTTAATGGTAATTTATTATAATTGATTCACATTTATGCATAATGCACATTTCCAATGACATATCAAGAAATGACTATACAAGCACCTCCAATTTTGTAACATATGGGTGAATAAGGTCAGGTTAATGAAATGACTATGTTATGTGATATTCTGAGAATATTCCTTTACTTTTAAAACTATTTTATTATAATTTATGCATATTAATGCATAAAATAAAAATTTCAATGGTATATCAATACCAACTATACCAGCACATCCAATTTGATACTCACTGGTAAACAAGGTCAGGTAAATGAAATGACAATGGTAAACTGCAATTTCAGAGTATATTTCTTGATTTTATTGCAAATATTGTACGTATTGAAGAGGTGAAGCTCTTAAATATGTACAATATGAATGGCATTAACACTTTGGATGCAATAATTTGCAAACACTTGGGAAATTTTGCATGAAGATGTGAGTTATTTTGATGGGACGTGTGGGAAAAAATGAATCTATAGGCACAACAAATACATATGGAAAGTTTGGTACATTTTTAAGCACTTTGATTGTTACCTTGTCTCGGTACGGTAGATATAGTACAATAATTGGCATATATATTAGCAGAATTTTGCATAAAGGTGAGATATAATTCGATGGGTCCTGTGGAAAAAAATAAAGCTATTGCCACAAGAAATACATACAGAAAGTTTGGAACATTTTTAAGCCATTGATATTTACCACGTCAGTGGACTTACTGACTTAATGCATGTAAATCGCATAAATTAGCATAATTTTGCATAAAGATGTGGTTTGATTGGATGGGTCCTGTGAGGAAAATATGAAGATATTGTCCTAACAAGTACATCTGCAAAGTTTGGTGCTATTGTAAACTCTGTCCCCAAAACTCAAAAACATGGGCTAAACAGACCTGACTATATTGAAAAATGGATAATGGAAAAAAAAGATACATGGGAGCAGTGAGCGATTTAGCTCTAGGAAGCTCCATAGGAGCTCTGGTAAATTTTAAAAAAGAGTTCTGGTAAAAATACAATAAAATAACAGTAAAATCACAGTTTTACAACACCAAAGCCTTAAAGAGCTCCCTTGAACAAAGAAGTATTTTTTTACACTGGTATCAGAGGACCAAGTATGAAGGGATTATCCTTCTGAATGGACAATTATTTTCACCTCAAAAAAAAACATTGTTATCCTTGAAAATTCAAAATCATTCTACATTTAGAGATTATTTCACATGCATACAGGGCATGTGGTGGACTTATCCTACTTACGAGCATGTCAGTTCAACATTGAGTGACCTTCTCTCTTCACAATTCTTGTAATCAGTTCCAAGTTCAAATGTCATGTGATTTACTTACCCCACCAGTGAGCATATCATACATAAGTGCCCCCAGACTCCACCAGTCCACGTCTTTACCATGTCCACACCGACTTACAATCTCGGGAGCCCTGGGGGGGGGGGGGAATCAAGAAATCATTAACAAATTTACACAGAGAAGAAATACCTTTGACAACCAAATATTAAAAATTGACACCAATTGATAGGGGGATGCAAAGGATTTGTGGTGTAAATATTGCACAAGAGATAGGATGCTATCTTTGAAAATGATAAATACCAACTATCACTAAATGTTTTTAATAAACGTAGACTCAATCTCAACACCATAGACAGTATCTACGTGTAGGTCATGACATAATAAACAGATGTGGAACTATCATTTAAAGACTCTATGTGACCCCCAGCCCTTTCCCATTTTCTACAGTTTTGTTCCTATGTATGGATACTGTTCTAACCCTAACAAAAAGACTGGCCTTTCTTTTAAGGTTTTGAAGTCATGGGGGGGGGGGGGGGGGGGGTGAGGGCCCCTCCTCCCCCAAGATATCTCAAGCATTCAAAGGCTCATCATCACATGATAGCTGTTCACACTCACATGTATTCTATTGTACCGCAGAAGGTATGTGTCATGGAGCCTTCCTCCAATGACTCCTTGCACAGACCAAAATCTGTTAATACAACATGACCTGCAGAAATGATAAGAACAGACACACAAACATGTCAATCCAGTACTGTACCGCCAAGGTGCTGTATAGGTGGGATTTCAAACTTTGCCACAGGGCATCAACAATACATGGCAAAACATCTTACTTGAAATGCATAAATTATACAAACTAGAGAGAGAGAGAGAGAGAGAGAGAGAGAGAGAGAGAGAGAGAGAGAGAGAGAGAGAGAGAGAGGAAGGCAGCCTTAAGACTGATAATTGTTGAGTTTCCAATAATAAAATTATGTGATTGACAATTAAAAAGCTTCACAGAAAGGTCAAACGCGTAGCAGAGGTTGACAGAGAAAGGTAGAGAAAGAGAGAGAAGGGGGGGGGGGAGAGATATACAGAGAGGACAACTGATGAGGAATAATGAAAAATAGACGGGTATATCACAAACCATGATACTGTATAACCAAAAACTTTTGCGAATAGTTAATGACAGCCGATTTTGCAGCAAGGAACTTTCGCGAATTGCAATAATTCTATGCTGTTCCAATAGTGGTTTGATTATTTCGCGGCATTAAACTTTCGCAAATCTCGACCAATCGCGAAATTAGCAAAAGTTTTCACGCACGCAAAAATTTCTGGTTTTACAGTAAGTTAGTACCTTGTTTATTGAGCATGATATTCTCTGGTTTAAGGTCTCTGTAGATAATCCCTAGTCTGTGTAGATGCTCTAAGGCTAATACTATCTCTGACAGATAAAAACTAAAATAAAAAAAGATGAAACAGGAATATCAGAAATTAGTCAAAGAATTTGTTTGGTTGTTTACAAAAACATTCATATACATGTATATTCAAAGTAATTGAAATTGTAGTACCTGGTAATATTCTTTGGAGCAATTAATTTGTAAATGACTGCAATCATTGTTGAGAAAGTCACTTGATGTTGCTACTATACTGCAAGCTTTTAAGACAGATATATGAAAAAAAGATGTTGGGTCATTCTTGTGGAAAAACCAAATTTCAGGAGGAACTGACATCTTTACAGGTATAAACAAAAGGAATCTTTAGCGAAATCTCTAGAACAAAATTGGCAGCTAGACAGATATTTTTATATATTTCTTACCAAGCTGTATCTTCCATAAATATTCCTTCTCTTTCTAGATGCATAAATAACTCTCCTCCTGCAAGAAAACACAACAATAAAATATTCTGAAATTTGGAGAAATAACATTTACCATAACGAGATAAAACAGATGAAATTTGATATTAAAGACAGGAAAGAATCAACAGAACTTAAATATTAATAAACCTGCTTGATCTCACACAAATTCAATGTCATACATGTAGCTAACTGACCATGTGAAGTTCCTCTTTCACCTACTCAAATGAAGTAAATGGTTAACCTTTTGTGTAAATTTAAAACGAGCTTAACAGGTATTAATTTGACATTCCAAAACACTCTGGATAAGACCTAAGGTGAACTGTTAGACATTAAAGTACTGGTTATTTCAAACCAAAAGATTAAAAAGGCTCAGGTCTTAGCGACACTCACCGCTGTCTGGAAGGCATAGTGTAGATCAAGAATGAATGGATGCTTAGCAGCCTCTAGGATGCTACTTCTATGACTACTATGACTAAGAAAATTACTACGACTACAACCACTACTATGACTACTACGACTAAGTCTATTACCTACAACTACTACAAATACTACTACTACGACTACTACTACGACTACTACAACTACTACTACTACTACAGTGACTACTATTATTACTATGACTACTACAACTACAACTACATGTACATGTACTATGACAACTACTAATACTACGACTACTACGACTACGACTACTATTACCACGACTCTGACTAATACTACTACTGCTTACTAGTACTATTTATATTACTACAGCGACGATGAAGACGACTACTACTATTACTACAGAGGGTCTTGGGACACTTACCGCTGAGATAGGCTAGAATGAGGTACAACTTTCCTCCTGTCTGGAAGGCATAATGTAGATCAACAATGAAGGGATGCTGGACCGCTTCTAGGATGTTACGTTCTGCCTTGGTGTGGGCTGTGTCCTTCTGATTCCTGACAATCTTAGCCTGTCAACACAAGAGAGTTGTAGAATCATTACTGAAAATTCCTTATACCTGGGCCCTGTTTCATAAAACTTGTCATCAATAACAAGTCAATGGCTGTTACAATCTACTGAAATCATAGCATTTGATTGGCTGAGAGCAAATTTGTCATAGATCTGTTGCAATTGTTATTCAAGTTCAAGTTCAAGTTGTATTTCAAATTCCATATAAAAGTACATTTACATGTAACAGTGATTGAATACATATACATACAATGCAAGGGAAAAGGGACATTGAATAAAACTAAGTACATGCAAATCAGAATTTACAGAGAAATCGTAATAATTGATGAGGAATTAGGGTATAGCCAAAAAAAGCCAAGTGGCTTGTCGAGTAGGCTACCCAAATGGTTGAAGACAATATTGTAAAATTAATAGAAATAGGATCAGATTCATGTAAAATTATTACAATGTTGAGATATACTAGAATAAAGGATAGATCCCACACAAACCCTATACAATGCAGTTAGACATTTAAAAATTGATAAAAAGTTTTATGAAACAGGGCCGAGGTTTCGAACTAGTCTGGTTGATCGACTGTTCGAGGTTTATTTTACCTAAAAGCTTTCAGTACTGGAGGTATCTTTTAACCACCCTAATTTTTGATACTGTAACCAATATATTGGGACTAAAAACAAAGTAGGGTTTTTTTATCCCTAGAAATTATAAGATGGGTTTTTAATAGTCTACTTTGATGTAATGGATGACAATAATAAAAGGAACCATAAATAAATACATGCAGTCTCTGCAATTATAATACATACATGTTCGAAAACTTAATGGCAATGTGAAAAAAAAACTATTTCATTTTTTTTAGAAAGAGATTAAATGATTACATTGTGGATAGCCTTATCTTGCTTGATAAAGCATAGATGGCTTAGAGCAAAAGGAATATCTTATCATCAACTGCATAAAAAGAGGAATTTGTCTATTAATATTTCATATTTTCTTGTTTGAACATTTTGTGAAAAAGGTGAGAGTGGTAAGTCATGCATAGATCTTTGTTAAAGGGATTGATTAACTTTGCCCGGGATTGAAAAAAAAAATCACTGTTCCAGCTAATGCTGTAATCATAATTGCAAACCTTTAGGTCAGACAGGAATCGCCTGAGTTTTATAAGCTGATCCGTCGTTTATATATCAATATATTTACGATTGAACATTGATGTCGGGATAGAGTACCACCGAACCCTAAAGAACTCTTACGGTTGGCATGCCTCGTTCTATCACAGAATACCGTACGGGCTGGAAACCCGCTCTGAAATCGCCAAGTGCTGGTGCTTGGTTTTTGTGACTGCAGCGCAGCGAAGAAGCCGAGCGACCTGCGCTAGCGATCGATCGCGATTTTCTCTTTTTTAGGATAGTAAACGGGTTCCATTTTCTCTCATACTTTCACCTATCCTTAATTATATATGTAGTTAGAGGATTGCACATAATTCACTGGCATTTGAGCTGATTTCACAATTTTTCACAAAGTTAATCAATCCCTTTAAACTGCTTGCAAAAGCATGAAAAAGCTTTAGCCAAAAGGACAAGGTTGAATATTCTGAAGATGCATTATTCAAAAAATGGAAAGAGGTCATCATTCTGTTTCATTCCAATTCTTTTTCATTTTTGGAATCATAAACCAAATTTCACCTTCAGAGTAATGAACATTTGGAGGAGGGGGGGGGGGGGGAATGTAACAATCATGCCATGCAATAAAAAGCTCACTTACCTTCTTTAAAACTTTCATTGCAAATATTTTCCCTGAGTCTTTACCCGTCGTTTTGCGAACTTGGAAAACCTGCAATAACCCAAGAAACAAAATGAAAAGTTCAAGAACAGGATGAATCAAACATTTATGAAGTCACACATAGTTTCCATACCACAATTTAAAGATACAATTAGTGTATGACCAACTAATCTGAGAATAGAACACAAGAATACTGCCAAAATATACACTACTGAAAATGTCTGTATACATATTTTCCAAATACATTTTCCTTACTATTTTTTAATCATTAATATACTGGTACCTACATGTATTATTTCAGTAGAAGTGCATTTATAAGGGGTTCTACCAAGTAAAACACAAACTCCAGTGACCACTGCTAATTGTTCAATTTCCTACACTTATTTAATTCCCTACCTTCCAACCTGGACCAAAGACTTCATCTCCCCTTCACCTTACCCGAAATCTAACAAAAACTCAATTGCAACCTAACCATACCTTTGTATCTTGATAAAATGTATACAGTGTACAGCCCATAGTGAATATTGCATCACAAAGAAGGGTAACAAGTGTTTCTTTAAAAAAATTTAGTGTACCAATCACCTGAAAAAATAATTTGTGTACAGTAAGGAAGTATAAAATCAACCTCAAAGAACTTTATCTGGCATTCTATAGGTCAACTGTTAAACAGCGCGTACGTGTGCATCGAGTAGTCTACTCATGAGTCGCTTTTATGCCTATTGAGCGTGTAATTAAAATTGCAATATCTCTTTATAGAATTAATATTTGAAGCCCATATTCTGAATACAGTATAACGACATGGATCCTCTAACATACAGTATAGAGCAAAATATCTTTTGGTGATTGGTACCCTTTAAGAATTGTTGGAGAGATGATATATACAACAAAGTCCTGTTCTGTACTCCAAGAAGGAATACATTATTGCTTCTTGAGATCAAGTACAAGATTAAATATAGTTCACTTCACTGCAAGAGGAAATATATATGCATGTGGACCTTGAATCAATCAATTTTTGCTAACAGGAACTACTGTATTATTTGAGCAAAAAATATAGTTTCAAGTAGTACATGCATCAAAAGCAAAACAAAGACAATGCCCTATAATTCAGACAAATCCACACAAGGGCCGTTCAATACAGAGACATAATTGTATACATGTATGTACATGTATTAAAGTAAGTACCTTATTCCAAGAAGTGACATCTCGGTTTTTTAATTGAACAATAGTTCCTACTTCATTCACAAGCACTGTTCTTAATAATGTATTTGAAGTTTTATGGTCTGTATTATAATTTTACATACATAAAACTGATAATTTAAGTACAGATTTAGATTTGTACATCGATACGTTTTAAAGCATGCCTGCCGCAAAGATGGTATGCAAAAGGAGGCTAAAATTATGAAACATAGCACATCTAATCCATACAGCAATGTGCATGTAAAATTTGCTTGATACAGCCTACATGTCAAATACTTTACATATACTTCTTCCCCTTTTGGGTATGAAGTTAACTGACATTTCATTTGCCTACAGAATGCCAAGTGATTTGAAGGAATGATCAAAGCTTTTTCTTGAACTATTTTACATTTGGGATCAGATGTCCCTTGGATGGGACGTTAACTGGAGGCCCTGTGTAGAGGACAGTCACCACCTTTGCACGTTAAGAACCCACTGCAATATTCGAATAAGAGTATGGGGAAACCCCGGTGTAGTGGTTCACCTGCACATCCCAATCAGTTATATCGGGAGGAGAGACCTAAGGGTACAGTGATTCACTTCGCTTTTCCCCTCCCAGGCACAGGTGATGCCAAATACTTAACAATAATAATAATAATAATAACAAGTGAATGAGTAAATTACGCAATGCGTAATGTATGTCCCCGCCGGAAGTGCAGATCTGTGGAAATTAACTAGCCTGAACCTTAAAACTTCAGTGAAAAACTTTGGTGAATAAAATAATAATGTTACTGCATGCAAAAGAAGAGAATACCAACAATGCATGTATACAACTGAAATATAAAACATGAAAACATTATGAACCTTCAGCCATTTTGAATAAATTTGCATGAATTTGCATGAATAATGAATTTCAAAATTCTGTGTAGAAGTTTGGAAGCCCCCACCCAGCCCTATCAGATAAAACAATCGGAATCAAAATCCGATGTGAAATAGAGGAGAAGTAGCATTGTTTGTCAATTTTGAATAAATTTGCATAAATTTGCATAATTAATGAATTTCAAAATTCTGTGTAGAAGTTTGGAAGCCCCCACCCAGCCCTATCAGATAAAACAATCAGAATCAAAATCGGCCAAGAAATGACGGAGAAGTAGCATTTTCTAACATTTGAGCACACACGGACAGACGGACGGACGGACGGACGGACGGACGGACACACGCACACACGAACGGAGCCCGTTTCATAGTCCCCTCGCGAACTTCGTTCGGCGGGGACAATAATATGTTATTTATCATTATTTAATGATGTCAATATTTCTAATAGCCAAAGTTTAGCGAGGGGAATGCCAAAATTGTTTTGAAGACTTGAAGTTTTATCCAACTTCAGGAGAAGTACATACTAATCATCGGCTGGGCACTAGAAGGACACTGCCAAAGTCCTATAACAGTTAATACCATCTGGCTCTTGCGGGTTGCACTGATATGACTGACTGGCTACAGCCTACAAGACCTGACAGCCCACAAGATCAACAGCTGGCAATGTCAATCTCATGGGCCTTCTGAATGGGCCTTCTGAAAAGTCATCTGAGGGTTCACTAGACAGATGATCCATGAGACGGACAGCCCATGAGGTAGACAAACTGGTCTCCAGAACCTTCTGACATTTTTTCTGAGGGTTCAAGAGATTGACAATGTCGGTCTTTTTGGCTATAGGTATATTGGGATGTCCAGAACTTACCTTGCCATAGCCTCCCTTGCCTAGTACTTTGAGTAGCTGGAAATCTTCAGGTCCAACCTTCTCCCTGCCTGGATTCACTGTCTCCTCAGAGAGGGATACTTCCTCAACTTCAATGGACCTGAGAGAGAGGGAAAAGAGAGGGTGTTAAATTTGTTACATAATGGTACCAGCTACATGTAAGTCTTATCAGGAAGGGGGAAGGAGGAATGGGGGAGAGGAGGGGAGGGAGGTGACATGTACCTCCTACAACTAAACTGACCTTACTGAGGGAACAGAATGGGGTTAAAGTCAGATCATCTTGGATTCGTATAAATGGCAGATTAGAGATACCACTCACTTATCCATAAAAATCATCAAATTCAGTGTTACAACAGAAAGGTTGACATTAAATATCTAATGATATGCAATCTCACATGTGTTCTTTCTGGCAATGTATATTTGTGCACTGCAGTTATTACGCTATTCTGACACGTCTCCTGCATGTATGGAATTTGCATACCCCTTTTTGTAGACATATGCAAACATATTGTCCGTTTGGTGCCAAAAGGGCTTTAACTCTGTACAAAAGAGGTGAGTTAATGCTCTTCTGGCTCCAAACGACGACATATGGTATCCCATTCCAAACAGGGAAATGAAGTCACATTTCCCTCAAGAACTTTCACAACTATGAGTAGGTATGAGTACAAGATACAATGAGTCATGATTCATGTGACCTTCATTTACAATGTACAGGACAGGATTTGATGAGAGAACTACATAAATATACATGTACTGTCACATGGGGTCAATGGGGACCAGTAGCCCTTGGTCAAATTCCTTCATATTTCATTGATAACACCTTCTGTGCCACCAAGTCTTTGAGTAACTACATGTATTAAAAATGAACTTTGAAACATACAATTTTTGGCTCGTAATGCAGTGTAAAAAATACTTCTTTTTTTTTACGGGAGCTCTTTTTGGTTTCAATGTTATAAAAGTGCAATAGTCCCACATCGATTTTTGTTTTTTATTCTACTTTAACCTGGGGAGCGTTTCAGCAAGCGTCTTGTCACTAATTTTTACTGACAAATTTGCTCTCAGCCAATCAGATGCAAGGATTTCAGTAGCTTATAACAGTTGTCGGTAAGAATCACTGACAAAATGCTTGATGAAACGCTCCCCAGAGCTCTTTTTCCCTTTACCAGAGCTCTTTTGAGGCTTTCCTGAGCTAAATCACTCACCGCTCCTGTGTATTTTTTTTCCTGACTGTTGTAATGCATGTTTTATTGTTCAGTTGGGTATTCCCATGTAAGTAAACTTCACACTGAGGGTACCCATTTCTGTGTTGAGACTAAAAACGTAGACATTTTTTGTTTACACTCGGTGCCCAACACTCAAATTCTTGGGCACACTTTGCTGCCCATGGTATGCAAGGGGTTAAAGTGTGCCTGGCATCATTGCATCCACTGTACTATACTCTTGGTGCAAGTTGTGCAATCAAAACAAAATGTGCCAATGAGGAAGCAAGTCAAAGTCAAACTTGCCCAATTTGATATGCAGGCATTATTGTCCAGTATTTCTAAACATTTTCATTAATAACTGGAACTTATCTGATTTATAAGACTCCTTCTTTACAAGTTGCAATTATGAGTCAGTAAAAAAACAAATTTTCACTTTGACCCTAATTTGGTCTACCGGTAAACCAAACTGTAGCATATGCTTTTTAATCATGTAAAAACCTAGACTGTTAGTTTTAACATCAGGAAGTCAGTAACCATAGACTGAGCACTTCAACAGGATGAAGTTAAAGATACAGTTTAGTTCTGGTCATGAGATTGAATTGTGAAAGAAACAGTCTCAAAGCAATTGGGAAAGGTTGACTCTTTAGCACATAAGAATTGGTATATGCTGTACGGTCTTGGAATCACCAAAATGATAAGAAATTCATCCAATCCTGCTGAGAGTCATATGCACTGCACAAAGAAATGTGTATATGGGACTACACACAAATGTTCAGCCTGAACATTTCAGCTCTTTTTTGGTCATATTTTGAATGTGAGGGCATTTGAAGAGCAATCCTTTTCAGGGGACATTTCTACTATGATAATCTTCGAAACTAACATAAAAAGAATAAGAAAGCTCACAAATTATTTTTCAACTTTCCCAGAACTCAACCGTCCCTTTAAATGTGTCAGTATGTCATTGCAGGATGCCTGTTCATTGCTTTTTTGTTTTGTTTTTGTTTTTTCTTTAAAAAGGTTGGCGAGTGGGCTTGATTAGAGTTACTACATGTATGTCTATATGTGTATTCACTAACAAAGGAAACAAGACTTACAAGTTACATTCGAAGCCTTATTCAAATCATGGTATAAAATATTAACCCAAATTGCCTAATTGATAAATACCATGATTGGATCCATGTTTTCAACAGATGATTCTTACATTAAACACAAGGAAGAAGAAAAAAAAATCTGATGAGTCACTCTGAGATCAAAGTTTAAAAGTGTTAAGTGAAAATGACTCGTATCACAGTTATTTTTTTTTTTTCCTAGTATCAATATGATTAGGTAACCAGTCACAATAAAGCTCATGTACAGTTTTGGTAGCAAAAAGGAAATTGGAAAGAAATGTGTTGACTATATAGTCTCATGTTGTTCTCCTTGTAGAAAAAGATATGTGTATGAAACCATTTGGTATTCCATTCATGATTTTAGTGTAAATGTCTGTGAGGAAATCTGGACTATTCCATTACGGTTAGACACTGCCCTACGCTAGGACCTTCCACCCCGACGGCTCCCTGCACAACAATCTCAGTGCTTCGCATGGAGATAGCTTTGTGTGTGTGTGTGTGGGTGTGTGTTGTGCATGTGTGCACGTGTCTGTAGCATGCGAAGTAAACATAGTCTTTTATAAGTAAAAAAAATGTTTACGCTATGCAGTACAACTTTCCTTTGCAGGTGTTTTGACCCCTGACCCAGGATCTAAATCATTTTTGACCTCTCACTTGTTCATACCGAACTCAAGCAGGAAAAACGTCACAGCATTTTAGTTATGCTAGTATCTTTCTATCTATCATCTAAAATCAAAGAAATCTGAAGAAAAGTTTTTGAGGGCTTACCAGAACTGTACGTTACATTCAATATCATTAAAGCTCACAGACAGTCTTGGTAGCAAAAAAAAACTGGCAAGAAACTTATCTAACATAGTCACATACTATTCTCCTTTTATCATAAGACACATGTACGAGATTATTTAACATTCCATTCACGATTTCGAACAATTTTTAGTGTAAATATCTGTAAGAAACGCTTGGTAACGGCTTTTCACTGCCTCACGCTAAGACCATATCCACCCGAAGGTTCCCCGCACAATAAACCCAGCGCTTCGCACTGTGTGTAGCGTATCTATAACACACAGCAATCCCCATGTGCGTAATGTGTGTGGCCGTTGTTTGAATTTACATCCCCTCTTTTTTGGGCCAGGGATTTTTATTACTTTTCACCTCTCATTCGATGAATATTTCACTTGAGGAGGAAAAAACTTCACAACATCTTAGTTATGTTAGTACCCTGCTATTTATTAAGTAAAATCAAAGAAATCTCACGAAAAGTGTTTGAGAGCTTCCCAAAACTATCTGTTACCTTTAAAGGAAAAGAAAATTTAAAGAAACAGATGTGAAGGTTTGAGCAAAATATGATTTAATAAGAAAGTTATGAAATTTTGAAGTTGTAATCAATCACACACAAATTGGCAACTCTGTGACTTATCTTGCAAGCTCCTCTCCCATTTGCCCTGTACCCCCAAACGCATTTATTTCCATTTTCTCTAAAGAAAATATGCAGTCATATATGCACCTTAGATAAAATCATTGCTCTTATGTTTTTACACAAAACCTGTATGAAACAAATTCCTTCATCAAAAACTCAGAAAATGAAAATTTATAAGATTTTCTGTACCGAGCAAATGGGAGAATACAGCTCACAAGATATGTCACAGAGTTGCCAATTTGTGTTTGAGCGATTACAACTTCAAAAATTCAAACTTTCACTAATCTGTTTATCTCATTTTTCTTTTTTTATTCAAATCAACTTAATACCAGGGTGGACTTTCCCTTTAAACAGGGGTTGGGAAAGATATTGGGTATGGAAAGGAATGCAATGCTCAGATGATTCAGTGATGATTTGACATTCTGAGAAAAAGATACTGACAGTAATATAATGTCACTAGCAGCAGTACCCGTGGAAAAATTCCACGGGTGATAGCCAGGGAAGTATGGATTGATTTTTGCGAACACATCTTCTTTGGAACAATGTTGAAATTATTACTGTTTTAAATTGTGGCTTATTAAAATTATATTGAATGGGATAAACATATTACAATGTTTTTGTTACCAAATAATCCTATTCAAACTATATGTTTTCAAATGATAGGTTAATATGTGTACATGAATATCATGTATTTTTTTAATTAATAAGACAAATGCTTAATAATTATGGTTCTATGGGTAATGGTTTCTAAAAGAAATATTTTGTAATTTTTGTTTTTCATCTAAGTTAATTTTTAGTTTCTCTTGTATTTATCTTAGATTCTTTTAGTATTGTTTTATTAGTTCAAGTGAATAATACATGAAATATTAAGAGAAAAATAAGTTTAAGATTACAACATGTCATTCTTACTATAGAATATGTCACATGCTTTTTTTGAAAGGTAAAAGTCTGTTTGTTTGTTTTTTATTTGGTTTTGGGCTAAAATAATTTATCATTTTTATGTCTTATAGTGGTGATTATGTATAATACACTTTTGCTGATGAGAGAGATTGCATATCTACTGTTTTTATGTAGGAAATAACAATATAATTATTTCAAAACTTGTTTCCACGTGAAAATCACTGGCCATATAATACTGTGAAATTAATCTTATTTTATTTGAGCTAATGCCTTTTAACTTCCATGAAGATTGTTTTATGTTTGTGTGTTTATTGAAGCAAATTTTTTACCTGTCCTTTCCCACCCCGTTCTCACAATATCACCTAAGGAGAAACGTGAGCGAAGGTGCCTGATGCCTAAACATATGAAATTCTACCGTGCCATCCATTACATTTTTTTGTAATGAAACATGATTTGCAAAAGTCATAATCCAATTTACTCACATACCCCTGCAATATTTGAAACCCCAGATAAAATTGTGAATCCACCACTTAATAATAATCTGTGGACAATTATGGATGGTGAGTGCAGGCTCTATCCCCTTATCATGCCCCCTCCCCTCCCTTCACTCCAGCCAGTGGCGTATAGAAAGGTTCCAATTTCTTTGGGGGTGATTTCATTTTTTCTACAATGAACATAAACTGTTAATTAATGCCCACCCCCCCCCCCTCCGCTTTTTACGCCCATGAATCCAGTGATTACATTTTTTGTACAATAAAATAAAATTGATGCACTCACATATGCCCCATCAGTGGCGGATCCGGGGGGGGGGGGCCTGGCCCCCTCCCCTGGGGGAAAAAAAGACAGCCCAAAATGCTGATTTTTTTTTTTGGTTGCTTGTGAGAATAATGAGGGAAAACTGGAACCCATAAAATCTGGTAACCCCCCCCCCCCCCCCCCCCAATGAGCAACTTTTGGAGGGCTGGAGAAACAAAAAAAATTCTTGGAGGGCTGGCGAATTTTTTTTTTTCACTTACACCCCCCCCCCCCCCACCCCCCCACCCCGCTGAGGGACTTTTGGAGGGCTGGCGAAAAAAAATTCATGGAGGGCTGGCCAATTTTTTTTTTTTTCACTTACCCCCATCCCCCCCCCCCCCAGCTATCTATGAACATGACTCCAGTGATTTCATTCAAATTTTTCTACAATGAAGTTAATCATATCCCCCATCAACCACTGCACACCCCCCCCCCACCCCCACACCGCTATCTATGCCCATGACTCCAGCATACTCTATTAATTCTTCAAAGGATTAACCGTTAACGCCCCTAGCACATGTTTGCCCCTGAAACTGAAAGAGTGAATATTGTTGCCAACTTTCATCAGCACTATTATTAACGAATTAAGCTTGATCTATAGTCTTGAGCCTCTTTCACACCGGGCCTGCGTAGAGTTGCGTTGTGCGGCGTACCGAGTACGCCAAAATTACGTGCAGGATCGGCGTAGTCCCTGCGTATGTTTTGCATAGGCTGCCGTACGGTGGCGTATGGTTGCGTACCCTGTGCATAGGCACCGCGTACCTATGGCATATGCAATTGGTGTACCTCCGCGTAGGATTACGTATAACATGCGTATGGTTGCGTTCGAATACGTATAGGTCTGGCGTAAAGGGTACGTAGGTTTGCTTATGCTGAACCCACACTAAGCAAAAGTACACAACACTACGCCCTTCCTTACGTAACTCTACGGTAGTGTTGCGTAGACTTGCGTAAAACTGCGTACTTTCTGCGTGACGCGTCCAGTGCTCTTTAAACATGTTTAATTTTTTGCGTCCATCTCGCGTACCCCTTTGCGTCCCTCGGCGTATTTCCACGTAGGCTAACGGAGGCACTGCTTGGGGCAGAGTAAGCTCGGCATCGTCCGTACGCCACACTACGCAAATCTACGCAGGGCTGGTGTGAAAGCCCCTTTATTACGTGCAGGATCGGCGTAGACTGGGGTATTGTTGCGTACCCTGTGCATAGGTACCGCGTACCTACAACATATGCAATTGGCGTACCTACGCGTAGGATTGCGTATAACAGGCGTAGGGTTGCGTACGTATACGTAGGTCTGGCGTAAAGGGTACGTAAGTTTGCTTAAAATGCTGAACCCACAATAAGCAAAAGTACGCAACACTACGCCAGCCTCAAAGGATTTTTCGTCAGACTGGTGTATGATAGCGTACTATAGCGTAGGCATGGTGTACAGTAGCGTAGTGTTTTATACTTGCGTAAAAACTGCGTACTTTCTGCATGCAGTGGTATACGACGAAAGTACGCGAAAAAATTAGACATGTTAATTTTTGGGGTCCATCTCGCGTACCCCTTTTTGTCCCTCTGCGTATTGCCACGTAGGCCAGCATAAGCTCAGTGTAGGCGATACGCCGCACTATGCAACTCTACGCAAGCCCGGTGTGAAAGCCCCTTTAGGTCTATATAGTCATGATAGTCTACAGATCTACATAGACAGAAAAATCCGTCTGGTTTCAAAACACACATACTTTTTAAATAGACTCTGCTCTCACTGAGCAGATTCCGGAATTATTTTTTTAGAGTAATAAAATGGATGTAGAATCTACTCTAATATACGGTATGAACTATGATGAATTAAATATCATCAAATTTTTAAAAATGACGATATTCGACCTAAACTGTTTCCAGTCTTGAAATAAGCAACCCGGTGAGGAATTTACTGCCGTTTTAGAATTCAAATTGATGTAGAATCTACTCAGATATACGGTGAATTTATCATCAAATTCTAACTGTAGCATTAAAAAACAGAAGATAGTCAACTGCTTCCAATCTTGGAATAAGCAGCTCAGTATTTACTGCCGGACTCCTCCCCTCGAGTTCAGCCATGCAGCTATCCCAGCCTCAGAGAGCGGGCGCTGCCGTGACCGAACACGACAAACGACAAAGAGAAGAATTTCATGCAGATAAAATAGGACAAAGGAAGTCCATAAATACAGTTTCCAACAATTTGTTAGATCTAAAGAATGTCACTCACGTCCAAAATCAACCTTAGAATGTATTTGTAAGCTCGGGAAACCGTAGTCAACTCATGTTGTGTGCATGTGTGTACAGTATATAGAAATTGCATGCATAATATGCACTGTCGCGTCGATCGCATGCATTGCATTGAAATTGCATCGCAGTACGTGGGTGCTACTCCTATGGTGTACTTATCACAAAGTGTACTATGAAACAATGAAATACATACGTACACATACCACGGAGCTCTATCGAGGCTGGGACACTTTGGGACAACCCATATGCCATCGTTATTTTCTTACGGGGGTTCCCCTCGGTAAGAGCAAGTTTAGCAAGATGGCTAACGCGAGTCGTCTAACACGGTCGCAAAATGCAAGTTGATACTCCTCGTGCACAACGTTGTTCGTCACTTGCCATGCTGTGCCTGTGATGGGCCGTAAGGGAGCGTCACTTGCCATGCTGTGCCTGTGATGGGCCGTGAGGGAGGTTGCACGGCTGACGACACCGCCGTCGTGCGAGGTATCCACACGGAAAGCAGCCGTTCCTTCGGCCTGCCCGTCCTCCCCAATCCCCCAAATCACGTTTATGGACGTCGACGGCGACGACGTGGTCGACGTGGCACGCGGTCTATGGGTTACACGACCTGTGGAATCATGCCACTGATCCCGCGCCACGGCGAGGGCGGACACGGCGGGGGGAAAGAGTTTTTGCTTCCACAAAAAACGGCCTTTTACGGTTTTGAGTATTAATATATAGATTATCATACCCTTAAAAGTACTTCATCCCTTTTGCAGGCTTAAAAAAAAATTATGCGAAACTCTGCACAGGTTTAGTAGACATCTTGTAGATACTGCCTATGAAATTTCAAGGTCGCAAGTTCTGTAACTCCTTTGTAAGAAATGAAAATCTTGCTGTTGTCACAGAGGGAGCTATTCAGAAAATAATGTACATGCACATGTACCAGTAAAATGGTCGAAAAATCAGTTTAAAAATTACACAATTTTTTTTTTTTCGAGTTAAAAAACTAAAGTGTTACCAAATTGTTTTTGTTACTTACTTAAAAGCAAATTATAATCCTTTTCACATCCGCACAAGTTTTCCAATTATAATTCTTTTGTAATTTATCGCATACTCACACAACTTCAAAATTTAGGGCTGCAAAAGGGATGAAGTACCTTCAACAAATAGGAAGCTGCATACTTACTCATAAGCTCCTTCAGAACCAATGCTGAGGTAACTGTCACCCTGTTAAAATATACAATGAAGACAAAATAACATTTAATTAACCCACTGACTATTGAATTATCTCATATTCTCATTCCCATAGGCTTAATAAAGGGACCATATGGTTCCCAAAGGAAATGGGTTAACATGTGGAGTTGGAGAGTTGGGGAAAAATGTACTAGGCCAAAATATTTATTCCTATGATAGTTTCTCATCCCCTCCAGCTTCCCTTTTCTTACCGCTCTTTAAAAAAAAAAATGTTTTTAGATAATTTGTTGATAATTTGTTGACACACATAAAAAGAAAATGTTGAAATCTCAACAAAGAAGTACCAAAAATGTGAATATTAGGGCATCTTCAATGGGCATACATGTATGAGCCCCTGTTGTGCATAGACAAATAAAACTTTATAAAGAAAAACAGTGTTGATTAATTGACCCAATTTCATTATGTGAGAAAAAAATTATGAAAAATTAAATAACAGGAACCCCCCTTTTCAACAACAACCACCACCAAAAAAAAAAAAAAAAAAAAACCCAGAAAAATTCTGGATGAGAAAGTAAATAAAAATAATTGTACTTGGCCTTAGTAATGTTGCTGTGGAATAATTGTTTAGGTCTACATATACAATTAACAACAAAATTATTCATACCCCTTGGAAAATTCCAGTGTTTTGCATTTCTCCAAGAAATGAATGGTTAACTGAAGTTACTTGCAGAGCACTTGAATACATTTAGTTATCATCTGCAAATGAATGCTGTTTTCAGTTTCACCTCATTTGCATAATAGAAAAGTTGAGTTATCCAAACTGGGTGATGATCAAAATTATTCATACCCTTGGTGAGGGGGCCTGTTCGCTATTTATGAGGAACGCTATTTATAAAGGACGCTATTTATAAAGGACGCTATTCATTTAGTCACGTGTTATGGACAGCGGTCCTTATGACTAGTGGTCTTTATGACTAGCGAGGTAATTTGTCTATGGTTTGCTTGCTATTTATAAGGGCTGCTATTTATAATGGACTCGGTATTCATTTAGTCACGTGTTATGGATAGCGGTCATTATGACTAGCGGTCCTTATGAATAGCGAGGTATTTTGTATATGGTTTGCTCGCTATTTATAAGGACCGCTATTCATTTAGTCACGCGTTATCGATAGCGGTCCTTAATGAATAGCGGTCATTATGACTAGCAGTCCTTAAGACTAGTGAGGTAATTTGTCTATGGTTTACTCGCTATTTTGAAGGGCTGCTATTTAAAAAGGACTCGCTATTCATTTAGTCACACGTTATGGATAGCGGTCCTTATGAATAACAGTCATTATGACTAGCAGTCCTTATGACTAGCGAGGTTACCGCTTGGTGATTTATTGACTTTGTCGATCAGTATAAATCCAGTCCTTGTAATTAATGCTTGTAACACTTTATTCACCCTGTCACAAGGCTTCGGGAGGTCTCTACTGGAATATCAGACCAATACCTGCTCTCCAATGGCCCAGTCTCCTTGAGGATGTTGTCCACACATGCCATCACCTGGTCTTCATGTGATTCCGTGGATTTAAAGCAGATTTTGTGTTTGCAGGTGGTGTAGTTTAGACGTAATACGGATGGGACTATGATATTGATATTTTCATTAATTTTTCCATACATTTCAATGAAAATTCTGTATCTAAGATGAAACAAAGCACTCTTCCTGTTCCTGGAGAGACCTTCCCTGGAGGCATTCACTGTTGCACTGTCTGAGGGGAAGGTATTTCCTCATATTTCTGCTCCATTATTATCAAGAATGTTTAGGGAGGCCATGGTAGTTGCCTAAAAGTTGTTTGGTGCCATTTTTATCAGTTTATTGAGTTATCCTAATTGACACATTTTGGATATGGACACCTGCTTTAAGGTCCTTCCCAAGTGGGTACTCTAGTGAAGTTTAAATACTGATCTTTATGTTCCAGTGTGCTGTCAAAGTGGTAGCATTTTGTGCACTGCAGCTGGTCACATAGAGGGAATATGGTATAAATTTGGTTTACATTGATATCAAGGCGTGTACTTTCCATACCAAGGATAATACAAAGAATATGAAGATTGATACAGTAAAAGTCAATGTGGGATGTGTATGGTACTCAAAGGTTACATACTGTTATTCATGGTGACCTGACATTCAACATTAGAGTCATGAAATGACTTAAATATCCCCAATATGGCCTTCCTGAGCACTCTGATAAGAACGGGGCCAAGGAATAAGGGCGAACCCACCCACAGGCAGTGCAACAGGGAAGGGCTCTTCAGGAAAGGTGCTTTGCTTCATTGTAGATACAGAATTTTCATTAAAATGCATAGAAAATATGACTGAAAATGTCAATATCATAGTCCTGTCATTATAAAGTCGATAACTGCACCACCTGTAGAAACGATATCTAATGGACCCCTTGAAGGTCAGGTGAAGGCATGTGTGGACCACATCCTCAAGGAGATTGAGCCATTGGAGAACAGGTACTGGCCTGATATCCCAGTAGAGACCCCTCCCTTGTGACAGTGTAAATAAAGTGTTACAAGCATTAATCACAATGATTGGATTCATACTGATTGACAAAGTCAATAAATCACCAAGGGTATGAATAATTTTGAACATCACCCAGTTTGCATAACTCAACTTTTCTATTGTTATGCAAATGAGGTGAAACCGGAAACAGCATTCATTTGCAAGTAACTTCAGTTAACCATTCATTTTTAGGAAAAATGCAAAAAACTGGAATTTTCCAAGGGGTATGAATAACTCTGTTAACTGTATATTGACAAAAGGTTCTGCTGACCAGTCTCCGTGATACTTGAGTTGGTTAGGGATGAATGATGTAGTGCTTTTGTGATCAAATGTTTTTTTAATCCACATGGATGCTAATTTCCTGGTACCATGCATGTAAATTGCAAGCCTACATGTAAGGCTCAACCCAGCTAAGATTGCAATGCAAATTTTTAATTGATTTTTAATTTTTTGACGTTTCCAAGTCAAATTTAGTGCCCCAAATTATGACTTCTAAATATGATGGGGAGCCTTATAATTTGACGTGAAGTCATACAAGAAGTTTCTTTAGTATTCCAGTAATGCCTAATTTTATTCCATTCCTGATATTCTAAAGAGTAAGGGTGCAAAAAATCTCATCAAAATTAGAGCAAGAAACATGCCATTTTCACAAGAAAAGGCGGCCATATCATTTTGACATTGAAGAAACAATGGTGCCCATGTCTGCACACTCATTCATTTTATATGCAGTTAAGGATTTCTTACATAAAAGACAAGATTTTGAGACCTACTTGTGAATAAAATCATCAAAATAAGAACCGTTTTCAATATTTTGACTTGTTTTCTGCATTAATAGCCATCGCTGTAATAAAGACGACAGTTTGTGTTCATTGCATGTTTTCAAAATGGCTTATTTAAGCATGTGCGCAGAAAAGGGCACTGCGCAGACTTGGGTACTCTAGCCATACAAAATACTCTGTAGACCTGTTTTTGACCCTCATCTTCCTCTTCTATTCCCTCTTACATGTATACTGCATTGGATATCATGTAGCTTTTCTGTACAATGTCCTGAAATATTTTCATATCATGAACATCAGTCAGCTAAAGTTGAAGAATCTGCCTTTCCCATAATCACTCCATGATTTTTGCAAATATTTGAGTTTGTTTCAGTTTGAGTTTAGTTTTCTCACTTTCACAGAAATAACATCTAAATTATACGTAATTCATGCACTTAAAAAAAAATGAGAATGTCACAATTTTGATTTGCCCCTGTCCAGGCTTGTCAGGAAATAACTCCAGGGAGCTCCACCGCCACCACCTAATGGCGGTGGAGCTCCAGGTATTAACCAAAACCTTCCTTGCCCATTAGTTTGGTTGGTCACATCGCTTAATTTCGGCCGGTAAGATGAAAATACTGTACCGTCAATTCAAACGACTTGATCGCAAGGTGCGTAGTGTATACCGTCGATTCAAATGACTCGATCGCGCGGTGTGATTGAGTCATTTGAATTGACGATACAGTACGGGGGAAGTTTGACTCAGTGAGGAAATTCCATTCTTTTTCATCAAAATAATCATCAAATCGTGAAATCAAAGTGCCTGCTGGATATTTACAGTAGTTCTCTTGAAATGTAAGTACAAATTTTCATCTTACTTGCCAAAATCAAGCGATGCGACTGACCAAACTAATGGGCGAGGAAGATTTTGGTTAGTCGTACCTGGGCTGGAGCTCCACCGCCTACATGTAACAGCAGTGGCTGTGGAGCTCCCTGGAGTTAGTCAGGAAACAAACCTTCCTGCACCTCAAAACCTCTAAGTCTTAAGAGTCTGATCTACTGGCATGACTGGCATTTGAATTCAATTATTTACTTGCAATTACCAAAATCCCATGAACAGTTCAACAGTCTGAGTTTGAGATCTGGAGATCATTAGCATAGTTTTTTAGTCAGATGTTGACATAGACAATAGTCATAATGTTGGACTTCCTAAGTTCCTTCTTTTTTTTTTTTTGTCATTGTGAATTCATGGAATCGAGCCTGGCTACTGAAATTGATGAAACTCTGTTACATGAAAAACAGCATTAAAAAAAAATATCAAAATCAATAAGATCTACAGATCTTTCTGAGTCGAGATCTAGTCTAACAATAACTCAACAACAAGTCAGTCGGGTTGACATGGTTAAAGCAGTAGTCACGGTAGTCCAGCTGTCCACGATGAGGCTGTGCTGTGGCTGTGCGACCGACCGGAGTTGGTGGCATTTGTGCACGAAAGCCCCGCATGAACTTCTTCACTCACCTCTGCACCCTCTTGCTCGTGCATGTCATCGCTGTCAGACAAGCGATCATTGCCCTTCTCGTCATGTTCACATAACTCCAAATCGAACACGCCTGCGTGTCCTGCCATCATGGTCTTGTAAGATTCGATTCTCAGCCAGCAGATACGTCACCAAATGTGGGGTTTTTAAAGGAACATCTGCTACACGAATCCGACATTGCCCACTCCGTAACTTCGGAGATCGCAGACCGTATGAATGAATGGACTTCTTCCCGGTGAATTCCCGGAAGAAAATGGCGCATTGCCGGTGAATAATTTTTTTCTTAGGACGGGAAAGGGCTAGTCTTAATCCAGGTGAAAATAATTATTCTTTCACTGAAATTCTCAAAAAGCAACCATGATAAATTCATAATTTGACTTTTCAAACTACTAGTAATGTAAAATGAATAAATGAAATAAAACGATCATTGTGTAGGATCTAACCCGGAGTCTGACAGTGAGTATGTTCTCTATAGGTATCTAAGTAGTCCTCGCCCATGGCATTAGTTTGGTCGGTCGCATCGCTTAATTTAAGATGAAAATTTGTACTTACATTTCAAGAGAAGTATTGTAACTATCCAGCAGGCACTTTGATTTCACGATTTGACGATTATTTCGATGGAAAAAATTGAATTTCGATGAAAAAAATGGAATTTCGATGAAAAAAATGGAGGCCTCGCCGACCCGATCTTCCCCCCGTACTGTACAGTCGATTCAAATGACTCGATCGGCTCGGCGAGGAAATTCCTTTTTTCATCGAAATAATCGTCAAATCGTGAAATCAAAGTGCCTGCTGGATAGTTACAATACTTCTCTTGAAATGTAAGTACAAATTTTTATCTTACCTGCCGAAATTAAGCGATGCGACTGACCAAACTAATGGGCCAGGAAGATTTTGGTTAGTTGAACCTGGAGCTCCATGGAGTTACTATTTAAATAGTTTTTAAATCAAATGTATAGCTCTTCTTTTCACCGTTTCCTCATCTTTTCTGAGAAGTTGATTCCATACTATTGAGTAATAGGCCTATACGCTAACTTGGATCGTACAAGTATAGAGGAGAACAATTCTCAAGGTGGTGAAAGCTCTGTTTGAGATATCTGAGTGTCTGAGAGGTTGCCTTTATATTTTACCATTGATAGATAAGCATAAGTTGAAGTATAAGTATAAAATAATATAAGTATAGGTATACTTATAAGTATAAGTATAAGTATATATATGTATAAGTATATATATAAACAGGGGCGTAGATAGCGGGGGGATGGGGTTATGCATTCCCCCAACTTTTCAGGTGGGGGGATGTTGTGTACAAACATCCCCCCAGGTTTCACCCCCCCCCAAAAAAAAAAAAAATGGTTGAAAATAAACATTTCTATTATATGTTGTAGATAAATATAAATTGATATATTATATTTATTAATATTATTCAAATCTATATATTCTTTATTTAAATAGACATATTATCTATTTATGTACAATATTGTAGATTTATATGAATTTATTAATATTTGTCTACAATTCTGTCGTTGCTTCTGATTCTGTCGTTGCTTCTGATATATTTTTACACTACAAAGTAAAAACCACCTTCTTCAAATTATACAACATTGGTGTTGATCTGGGAGGGATATGGAGGTATAATTTTTTCAAAAAATGAAGTGGGGGTGGCTGTTGTTTACCATCCCCCAATATATTTTGAGGTGATTTTTTTTAAAGCCATAATACAGAAAAATTATTTAGATTAAAAGTTCATGTATCTATTCTCGATTTAGAGGGTTCAGTCGGTAACTTTCCTTTATAATGCAATTTTGCCACACTCATGTTAATAGTAATACTAACAATTTTCAAAATTGAAATGAAAATGTAGTCACAGGAATCGAATATGGTGGGAAAGAGGGAATACATCACCCCCAATATTCATCGAGGATGATGACATATTATGTGTCATCATCACCCAACTATACATAGAAGAATGATGATGACAATCATAACATGTAGACCCGGTAAGAAACACCGCTCCGGGGGTTGCATGTGGGCACAGTGCCCCTATTTCTCCCTTTAACTTCACATAAGTATCCCCATTTTTCTTTCGAATAAGTTCCCGTTCCATATTCTTATAAGTGCCCATTTTGATAATTACACCTCATCCCTCACCTTAACTTTGATAAATGCTCCTATTTCAACAAGAGCATTTATCCGTCTTGATCCCTTTTATCAAGTCTTTTTTTTTTCTTTGTAATATATAGGCACTGATTTAATTTTTCTACTCTATAATAATGTTTTTCCGTTCTTATAAATGCCCCCTTTCAGGTGTGATTAATACCCCTTTTCACCTCTGATAACTGACTTTTCTATCTTTTCTACACAATAATTTATTTTTCTAATAAGTGTCCTTTCCCCCATGATAAGTACCACGTTTCCCCTTTACATAACATGTGCCCCTTATCCAAAGTAACTTGGAGCAAATATTCCCAAATGCTCGCTCGCTCGCTACGCTCGCTCGTATTAAAAGTATACCTTATTAAATAAATTTTCATTGTGAAATTTTGCTAATGATACCCCATCAGAATTGTGTTCCCCGTTATATTACAATGTTATTGCGACCTCACAAATTTTGAATAATGTTTGCTCGCTCGCTCAGTATTCAAATCATACTACAAAACTGCAAAGCATGATGCTAAAGTTGTATATTGGACATATAAAGAGTAAAAACCATATACATGCTTACACACCCTCACCCCAAACTATATCATCACCTGAAAAAGGGGGAGTGCATTGCGTGCTTGAGTTTTCGGGGTCCACTCGCTATTCATAAGGACCGCTATTCATAGAAAACCGCCATTCATTTAACACGCGTTATGAATAGCGGTCCTTATGAATAGTTATGAATAGTGGTCCTTATGAACGGAAGTCCTTATGAATAGCAAGGTAATTTGTCTATGCTTTGCTCGCTATGTAGAAGGACCACTATTCATACAAAACCGCTGTTCATTTAGTCACGCATTATGGATAGCGGTCCTTATGAATAGCGGTCCTTATGACTAGCGAGGTTACCCCGAGTTTTCAAGGGGGGACACGGCCAGTCACATGTGCCCCCCCCCCCATCCGTTGGTGCCACTCACCCCCTTAGCTACCCCCACTGTGTCATGTGTCCATTTTATTGACCCCATTATGGGTTTTCATTTGATATAAAATGTTATTTGTTCAAAATATTTATCCATAATAGCCCAAACAAAATTATGTTATTATCAAGCAGTCTAGACTTGTTTTTGTGTAGGCTAATTCTTATACAAGTCGTTGTCAGAGTCATGTTGTAATGCTACTACCCCATCTACGACAGTACGACTACAGTCAAGTCAGCCACTCTAATAGCAGTCTGAAATAGTGATTGGGAAATCAGAAACATATTTTCAATTATTTTCGGATTGTTTCTTCTTCTTCTTCTTCTTCTTCTTTTTTCGTTTTTGCTCTTGTTGTTCTTTTTTGTTTTTTAATAGGCCTAAGGTTTCTTGAGAATTGGAACATGACTCACTCATATAAAATTGAAGACCTTATCAAATGCAGCCCTATATGCACACTATCCTAAATATTCGACGACCACAACCGACCCCATTCAGAATTTTCAACAATGAACTTTTTAAAGTATTTCGGAAAATTTGTGGTTAACTTACAGGCAAATTCTTCCGACACGCCCTTCAATTCCGAATGGTCAATTGAAGACCCTGGATAGACAAGTTGGACAAAGAAACGAAAGGAAAAACAAGAAGCTACTTTATCTTCCCGTCTATATTACATTACCGAAACTATGATAATTTTATAAACAGTTATGCGCAGTGGCCAAGTACCTCGATATGATTTATGCTGCTTTCCGGTTGTAATAAAATTTTCCCTAGTGTTAATCTTTCTTGCCTTTTTTTCTTCCACAAACGCTCAATATATACATTTCCCTATCGAATAATGCATGTTGAAAAGATCAGAACAGGGAAATGTACTTCCGTGATTCGAAAATGGGCATCAGACTCACTGAACGCATCTTTAAAAGGTAAATTAGACCGTTTTAATTCGCAAGCTTTGTTGAGAAATGTTAGTTATTCTTCGTGAATCATAAAAAAGAGTAAAAAAAAACAACAACAACAAACTATTGTATGCTGGAACCGGGTCGTTCTTGTGTAGAGGAAGGTAGAAGAAAGATTCAGAAGTCAACGGGTTAAAAAGATCAAAGGAGATGGAGTGGAAGTAGACAGACAAATTAAGGAGAAAGTTAAAACAATCAATATTTCGTCCGTCGTCGTTGGCTGACAGGTTTCAACCAAAATGAATTGGACTTCGAGGGAGGGCTGCGGTACTTGGTGATTACAATGCCAATGACTGAGACAGTGACCCAAAAATGTGTAAAAATCTGTATCCATGTGCCCCCCCCCCCTTCCCGACAATTTGGCAAGTTTTGATGACACTTCTTTTTTGCTTATCAGAGATTTTAAGACTAAAAACACGTCTGAAAAAAATGCGAGAATCCTGCATTTATCCTCCACTGATTAGTCGATTTCAAAAAGCTTCCTTCCAATTTCCTTTTCGCCACCAGAACTAAAGATATCTTTAAAATAAAACTTTGCAATGACGATTGCTGCTGGTATCAAAATGAAAAATTTGCAGTACAATGCATGACAAGGCGCTCTATAAAATGATTTTTGGATTGAAGAGGAAGAAACAAGAATTAGACAAGGCTATAGCTTTTTTTTTAACCCTTTCAGGACAGGAATTATTTAAAGGCTAAATTGATCACATTTTGTTCTTCAAATTGGCAACATTAATATTTTTCTTTTAGGGCTGCATGGTTCTTATAAGGTGTAATGTCTTTGAAAACGATATACATGGTTAGAAATATGTTGATAAGTTGATAAAATTGCCAATTTTGATGAAAAAACAATGATTTTGAACCTCTCAATGTGTTGCCAATTTAAGGATTTCAAAGCTTATTCTCGTTTTTAAAATTCCTGGCATCAAACGCAATATGGTCATGCAACAAAAATTGACATAGTGTGTGTAGAAATTTTTGCTCTTTCTACTCATCCATCTGGTATATTTTTTAGAGCTCTGAATCGAAAGTTATTGAGCCAAACCACAAAATGTGGTCAATTGTCTTGAAAGGGTTAAAAGTGGAAACTACCCTGTATACCAGCAAGATTGCAAACAGTGATTATTATATCCTAACTGAACTTTCAAGAGTTAGATTTGAAATCTTGCATTTTTGTTTCATTGCTAGCTTTGGCTTTAAATATCTTCTATGGGAGCAACCTTAACAGTGCATTTAACCCTTTCTACTTAAAAAAAAATAATAGCGTCCTTCATTTAAATATATACATGTCTTCTTGGGAGGGATTAGCCGCCCATGTTCCGAAAGATGTAAGTAGTTTTGAAACATATTGAATTCGGATATGGCTCCATAATCATATTCTTGTATAACCAAACCCACATGATAGATTTACTTATACCATTCGCTTTGGTTTGCGTAATATTAAAGAAAATGGAGAGATGATTGCAAATCGAAGGATGACGCATGCAGGGTCACTAGGAGTAAGTGTATATTCATATACCGTGCGTATATATTAAAAAAACCCAAACAAACCAAAAAACATAACACTTTTGAAAAATCTGTCAAAATTACATTTCAAAATATTTAGAAGATTTTTTTCATGTCGACAGATGCCCAGTAGTCTCATCTATCAAGTGCCATTAACAAAACAAATTTTCCGTTCAGAGTATGAAAAATGGCTTGCGCCAAATTGAAAGAAGAGGGAAAAATCAAACCAGCAGTCCGAATAAGAACTCCCATTCAAACAAATTGCTCTTTGCCATAAATTTATGATTATGTTATGATAGTCTAAGGATAAATAGTCTCGAAATATGTCCGTAACCATGGCAATATGCAAATATCCAAGATAACCGCCATTTATGCTAGTCTTCGGCCACGTAAGACAAAATCCTATTTCGTGGCGCTCAAAAGCAGCATTTTTTATGTGAAGCTTGCTCAGGGTATATAAAATGATTTTAGCCGAGGAGCCCTCTCGAAATATGTCCGTAACATGGTAACAGGCAAATATCCCATGATGACCGGCATTCTAAGCTGGTCTTCGGCCACGTAAGACAAAATCCTATTTCATAACTCTTTATTACATTTATTTTTTCACTCAAATCATGGAAGACCTCTTTGTTTCAGTTTTAACCAAAGGAAAAAAAAAACGAAAAAATAAAGTTGCCGTGGCAATACTAAGTTCATTTTCGCTGTCTTGGAGCCGGTTTCCGGCATAGGGGTGCTGGTCTTCGGCCACATCCAAAAACTCAATGGAGCGTTCGCTCGCTGAGCAAAATGCCAGCGGTCAAAGCAAGTGTCCCACGCCAAAACTTCTCACATACAATCCTGTCAAAAACCAGCGCAGCGATATCAAACACTGACATCGCAGTACATACGGAGCTATTGCGTGTGTCTCATACACTGAATATAATGATGGCCGCAACGGTCCATCAGATGCTTTTTACCTTGCCACATACGTAATATCCCAGTCTATAACTAAATATTTCTTGTAACACAACTCAGTTTTAGGAACTATGTCGCCTTGCGGACAACCCTACTCTACTCATGAGTAATCATTGTAGCTTTAAAGAGAAATGGAATGTATCATATTTAGATAAAAGGTATATGGGCCCAGCTTATCTCTGAAATGTGAAATCAAACATAGAATCCATAATGATAATAGACGCCATTATGTTGAAATTGTAATTGCTCTGGACTTTTAAGGCTTAGCAGCATCCGATTTCGCTACCAGAATGCAGTGGCGGATCTACGGGGGGGGGGGGGGTTTAGGGGGTTTAAACCCCCCCTTGGGCTGCCAAGTAAACATTTATTTGGGCAAAAAAGAGAAAAAAATAGAGCATGCAAGTATGCTTAAAATCGCAAGCTAGCAACCCTAAAAATGAAAAATCTCCCTACTGAAGGAGGGGCTATACCCCCCTCCCACACCCTCCCCCCTCGCTCGCTTCGCTCGCTTCCAAGTAAACATTTATTTCGGCAAAAAAGAGAAAAAAAAGAGCATGCAAGTATGCTTAAAATCGCAAGCTAGCAACCCTAAAAATGAAAAATCTCCCTACTGTAGGAGGGGGTATACCCCCCTCCCACACCCTTCTCCCTCGCTCGCTTCGCTCGCTTCCAAGTAAACATTTATTTCGGCAAAAAAGAGGAAAAAAAAGAGCATGCAAGTATGCTTAAAATCGCAAGCTAGCAACCCTAAAAATGAAAAATCTCCCTACTGTGGGAGGGGGGATACCCCCCTCCCACACCCTCCCCCCTCGCTCGCTTCGCTCGCTTCCAAGTAAACATTTATTTGGGCAAAAAAGAGAAAAAATAGAGCATGCAAGTATGCTTAAAATCGCAAGCTAGCAACCCTAAAAATGAAAAATCTCCCTACTGTGGGAGGGGGGATACCCCCCTCCCACACCCTCGTCCCTCGCTCGCTTCGCTCGCTCGGGCTCGGTCTCTACGCTCCCTCGCAATACCCAGCTCAGCCCCTCAAACCCCCTCCTTGGAAAAAAGCTAGATCCGCCCCTGGAATGTAATACTGACACAAGTGAAAAATATATATCTTTATGGTTAATACAAAGTAATATATATTTATGGTTAAATATAATCCAGACAACGGGAAGGCAGGCTAGAGGGGGCTAGCGGGTGCTGGCGGGGGCTGGCGGGGAAAGACAGGACACAGGGCAGGATGGTACTGGTCAGACTCGACTATTTAGATATTCATTATATCACAAAGTTTATGCAAAACTATAAACTATGCATTTGTTTTTTTTTTTTTTTTTTTTTTTTACATATCAGGTTTGATTCTTTGACAATTTTTATCTGGATTAAAAAAAAAAAAGTATTGAATTATAGATAACCATAAACTATTCACAAGTTAAAAACAAAATTGAGGTCAGTCTCTTGCATAGGCGTACGGGCACAATTTGCTGGGGGGGGGGGGGTTGAAGACTGTTGCTGGAATATCAACTTTCCAGTTTTCAAAATAAGATAATTTACTATAGTAAAATAATGTTTTTTTCGCCATCAAAAAACATTAGATAAGATATGAAATTGAGATATTCGGGCACCTCGCTGCCCGAATATGAGGTGATGATTGCTCGAGTAGAAACTTTGAAAATCCTTAGGGATAGGGTTGCACCCAGCTCCAGGCTGAAAAAATGAATAATCGCAGTCCTAGGACTTAATTGACATGGATTACATTAAAAAAGAATATCCTTGCAAAATGACAAAAGTATTTTAAAAGATGCGATATGATATAAATGATAGAAATAACAAAGAGCTAGATTACTCAGAAATTAAGATATCTGGGGGAAAATTCTGCATTATACTTCAAGTTCATCATGACTTCCAGATAAAAACTTAAATGTTCGTGAAAGGAGCATCATCATGCGTTATTTTATATCTATCTCACTGACTTGTATTACTGTTTGCAGAGGTTTATTACTGTACTTTCATTCAAAAACTAAACAAAAATGTATGATTCATGTCATTCGGTAATTCATTGGACAGGGAAGGCCTACTAAGAGGGAAGGATTTATCGTTCATATTCCCCGACGCAATCGTACATTGAGTCTGTGACCCTTTATTACATGAAGACAAATTTATTTGTTTCGGAGAGGTATTTCGATTTCAAGTATATAAGATATGTCATGTCTAAGTTAGTCACATGGTAACCTTAAATACCATGTACTCGCAGTCTGTTTGCTCATTAGCCAATCTCTTCTCTTTTGCGGTGGCAAATAAAATCAGGACTGATCAAGAAAAAAGGAGAGTAAAATATATCTCATTCGTGACTATAAAAACACCTATGAATGACTAGAACGCTTTGCCAGCCATTCGAATGTATTTTTCATTTGATTTCCTGGCTGAAATGCAGCTCCTTTTACAGTGACTGTTATCCAAGCAAACAATTTTATCTAAGTGAGGGCGCCCTTCACATATATTATTTTTAAAATCATTTGATGAGCCTATAAACATGCACTGTATTTTTTAAATGATAAGTGATGTGATATGATCTCGATAATTTCATCTGACAACAAATTTATGTTTCCTATGAAATTATTTAACCTGAAAAGATTGTTTATATCATATTGGATGGCGGCCATTTTGGATTTTTGCATTTTACTCGACCACCTTTAAAAACTCATGAGGGCTCCTCGACTAATATTGATAAGTAGGCCAAAAGGAGTGTTCATGCCAAATTTGGTGCTTTTGTCCGCTCTGTCACGAAAATTTCCTTAAATGACCCCATATGTAGAGGTGTCGTAGTCGAGTGGTTTAAACACTTGACTGGAGATGGGAAGGTCGTGGGTTCGAACCCCGGCGCGGCACTACTGTCCTTTGGCAAGACATTAATTTACATTTGCCACTCTCCACCCAGGCGTTAAATGGGTACCGGCAGGAATGAATTCCTTGAATGCTGTGAGCGCCGAAATCGGCAGCCTAGCTAGAGCCGGGGTAATATTGGAGCGCCTTGAGCACCATTCATGGTGGATATGAGCGCTATATAAATATCCAATATTATTATTATTATTATAGACATGAAAAAAAATCTTCTGAATATTCTGAAATGTAATTTTGACAGATTTTTCAATAATGTAACTTTTTTTTTATACGCACTGTATCTATTATTGTAAGTAATCGGCCTTACCATTCATTTCATGAGCAGGATGAGAGTCAATCTGAAGTATACAATGAACTATACCTGCACCTTCTTCCTCCCTCCAGATAATATTTATAATAAATTTTCACACAAACAAACGAATAAAATACTCAAAACTGAACATTATTTTTTATGCTGGTAAGAGTGTGCTATTGAAACTGAACTACTGAGTTGGAAGATGATAAATAAAGAAAGGTAAAGTTGTTTGGTTGTTGTTTTTTTTATCAAATAGAATTTAAGCATTTTTATTTTCAGAATTCATATCAAACATGATCATGATCTTACTGAATCTAAAATAATGTACCATTGAATATCAATAGAAATTCAGTATTTGGGAGAATAAATGACTTCATTGCTCGCTAATTCCGTATAAGTACAATTGCAATCCAGAGTTTTGCCGAAACTATGCATTTTTTGCTATAGGTTTTCCTGTCCATTTTAACACCTTTTTTGTAAAATTCTAATTCGTCCTGAAACTTCATGGTCTTACACATGTCAAGGTCAATTTCGTTTTTGATCATTCATTTTCGAACTTTGTCCATTAAAATTCAAAATTTTGAATTCAAATTCGTCTAAGTCAAATCAATTTCGTCATCCCCGGCTGCCAACGTACGAATCCATGAATCACTTTCGTCATTTTACAATCAATTTCATCCAAGCGTCATTCGAACTTGAATGGAACTCTTAATATATTCGAAAATTATTGCACCGTATATAGACGAATTCGATCATTACATTCTGCAGCGGGTCGTGAGGTGAGACGAATAAAATGTAATCCGACGAAAATAAATGGACCAGAATTGGAACTTGATTGATATTGACCAACTTGAACATGTTGAATGAAAAATTACTAAATTAACTTTGACATTTGACCGTTCCAGGATTCTCCGAAAGAACTTAAAGTGAACACTGACGAAATTGAATTTAAAAAGTGTGAAAAAGGACGGGAAAACCTAAACAATGTAGTGTGGTATATTGGCTCTTTTCAAGTCTCGAAATATGGTGTTACAAATAAGATTATACATGGAAAAGGGCGGGTTCTATACAATAAATGAAAGACACTTGACAAAGGTAATTAAAGTGAAGATGGAGTTTATTTCAGTGACAGTTCTGCATGCCCGCAGGCACAACACGGAATGCAGATAAAATTAACACTGAAAACGAAATTTATTGTTATTATACTGGCACGTAATCAAAATATCATGATTCATTTTTTTTTTCAAGATACATAATTTTCTTCTTCGGTAGCATGGTATTCTCTAAAGGAGTATTTGCCACTATAATGCAAAAGAAAATGACAAAAAACAAAAAACACAAAAACACACACACACCCACACACACGCCTAAACCAACAAAACAAAACCCCAGAAGAAACCTTCCCTAACGCAAATATTTGGAGCATGATGATGATAGTCAAGGTACCATAATGCAGTTAAATAAAATGCTCTACATGCAGTGTCCCCACCAATGCCCCACTTTAAGAGAGACTACACGGTTGTTTTCCGAGTCAAAACCCAATGCCGTTAAAGGAAATTCGAAAACAAAAAGAACAAGTGACTTTCCCAAATAATCATGTTAAAACTCATGGACAGTTTTGGTAGAAAAAAGGAAATTGGAAAGAAACGTGTTCAGTATAGTCTCATGTTGTTCTCTTTGTATCAAAATAGCTTTGTACGAGATCATGTGGTATTCCATCAATGATTTCCGGTGAATTTTAGTGTAAATATCTAGGAAAGCTGGATCACGTAAAATACTGCCCTACGCTAGGACCTTTCCACCCCGGTGGCTCCCCATGCAACAGTCTCGGGGCTTCGCGTGGAGATAGCATGCGTGCACTGTGTGTGGAATATACATACTGTATATTCTACACACACACAGTGCACACGTTATAGGGTATAGTGCAAGCTGCCGTTGTTGGGAGTTTATAAATATCCCTGGCCCGGTATATAAATTATTTTTTACCTCTCATTTGTAAAATATTTCACTTTAGGAGGTGAAATCTTCACAGCATCTTAGTATTGCTAGTATCTTGCTATTTATAAGCAAAAATCCAAAAAATCTGATGAAAAGTTTTGAGGGAGTACCAAAACTAAACACTACCTTTAATTGAATATTCATTTCAACCCTACGCAGTATTGTGCGGTATTATATTTTAATTAATAAATTATAAGTATCTCTCGTGAATACAAACTCTGTTTGATTAAAAAAAGATCTTCTTACATTTTTTCCCCCAAATAAATCATTATCACAATTACAATACTGTTATTCGTGTACAATACACCAGCACATTCTGATCATTATCTGAAAACACGATGACACATGATTTATTTCTAAAATATATGATGATGAAGTTACACGGAGGAAGTGGGGAAAGTGTAGGTTTTCCCCTCCAACGTTGTCAAAGAAGTGGGCATATTCATGCCAGTTTGCTTGACGTTAGATTTCGGCCCGATTTAGCTTTTCTATTTCGTTTTCTGGCGTGCTTTCTCAGCACATCTAGCATTCAAATAAGAACGATTAGGACACCATACAGCATAACACATAATGAAGGCAGGGTAGCCGGCCGGGGGGGGGGGGGGGGGGTTGGCAATGAACTTCCCCTATTCTCACAATGGGAGCTATATTCCTTTTTTAACACATGGGGGTCATTATTCCCATCTGTCCCCAACCATCACCCCACCCCCACCCACCTAAGCCTGCTGGAATATATATACATATATAAGCCAGGTTTTTTTCCAGGTAATTTCTTAAATCCATGTCTTTTATTGGTTCATATTTTTCTTCATTTTTCTTTTTTAAGACTTGTTTTAATCTTTCTTTTCAGATAAACATTGCTCATGATTGTTCATTTTTTCTTTCTTTGGCAGAAAGCTACTCTCTCCTTTCGTACATAAATGAATACATAAACAATACAAATAAAGAGATATACTTGGGATGAATATAGGATTGTGCACATTCCATAGATGCTCGCTTGTAGACGGAATTGAATGTTTTAACGCCTACAGTTTACCTTTGTAGACGAAATTGAACGCTCTTCTCTCACCTGATTTTCTAAGATGAGTGGCGTTATTTCAATTCGGTTTGACAAATATTGGTGATCGCACGATGAAAAAAAAATCATATTGAACGAAATTATTTGTTAATTGAAAGATGATCCTAATCGTCATTCAAATTCGTTCTAAATTGCGTTCTATTATCGACTATTTGGGTGCTATTTTGACGAAATTGGACGGAAAACCTACAGTAATACAGTCCCCTCTTTTTAAAACATTAAAAAATCCGTAAACATTTTATTCACTGCATGCACTTCACCGCAGTACTTTAGTGACAATTATAAACAATTATAGTAGTTGATTCGCGTACTGGGCCCTGTTGCATAAAACTTACCGTTAACGGTAACTCTGCTATCAATGGTAACTACCATGGAAACATCACTCAACAGCCAATCAAAATCAAGGTTTTCATGGGAGTTACCATTGATGGCAAAGTTACCGTTAACGGTAAGTTTTATGCAACGGGGCCCAGGCCTTCTTTAACATAATTATAAGATGGGATAGGTTGCTCTTATGCACACAATAAATCAAACAGTGATTGAAAAGAATACACTTTATACGACCCGGTACATGGTAATATGATACAGTTAAAAGGACAAACGTTCACTTGTTCAGCTCGAATCAAAACACTTTATCAATTTTTAAAGTACATTCCTGTACTGTATGATAAAGCAAGGTTTTATGGCGTACGATAGAGTGTATATATACAGTAACTGTTTGTGCATGCAAATATAGGATCACGAAGCAATACGACAATAACTGTGTAAAATACAAACGGAAAAATTAATGATATTTCCTGTTATACCTGGCATCTATTCAAAAGATTCAGATTCATACTGAGAATTATATTGCCTACCATATTGTCGTTTGTGATATACCAGCACTTTCTAAATTCTAATCGTTATTTGAATACCGTATAACACTCTATACATCGCTATATCATGATGCTGTAGTTGTTAAGAGAAAGCAGGGGAAAAAATTCCCCTGGAGAAAGTGTGTACTGGGGCTACAGAAACATCTCATTTCTTAAAGATAAAATTTCGTAAACATTTTATTCTCTGCAATTCACCATAAAAGTATTTTACGAACAACTCTGTGAAAACAGCTATAGTGATAAGCATTTCGTTTAATCATCTTCTTTAAGACAGAGATAAGATGTGATTAGATTTGACTTCATGCACAAAATTAATAAACCAATATCTTGAATAAACGTAACTCAGAATGAGAAATTATGATACAATTAAAAAGTATAATCGTTCAGGTTGGATCAGAAAACATTAACATATCTAAAGAACACTCTAGTGACAAAACAAGGTTCTTCAAAATCATGTGATGTGCTGTATATTGCTGCATATAGATACGTGCATGTATACAGCTGTCAAAACCAAATGGTGGATATGATACTATTTCATCATATTAGAATTTGTTACAAGGAAGTAAGCTTATAGTGAATCATTCAAGTATTGATTACCATTTGTGGCGAAGCCAGGGAGGTGTGGGAACAGGGGCACGTTCCCCCGGCCAAAAAATGCCTAATCATGAATACACGCGTGTGACAAAAAAAAAAAAAAAAAATGAGCCCCATGAAGAGTATGAAAACATAATTGAGATCCCACCTCCCAGTGTCAAAGAATCTTGGACCCGCCAGCATGTATAAAAATAGAAATGCTGCCTTCCCCATCCTCTTTTCTTCTTCTTCTTCTTCTTCTTCTTCTTCTTCTTCTTCTTCTTCTTCTTCTTCTTCTTCTTCTTCTTCTTCTTCTTCTTCTTCTTCTTCTTCTTCTTCTTCTTCTTCTTCTTCTTCTTCTTCTTCTTCTTCTTCTTCTTCTTCTTCTTCTTCTTCTTCTTCTTCTTCTTCTTCTTCTTCTTCTTCTTCTTCTTCTTCTTCTTCTTCTTCTTCTTCTTCTTCTTCTTCTTCTTCTTCTTCTTCCTCTTCTTCTTCTTCTTCTTCTTCCTCTTCTTCTTCTTCTTCGAATCATCATCCTTCTCATCCTTCCACCATGTTCTTGGGGGGGGGGGGTAAATGTACTTTCCATTTTGTATTTGATTATGAGAAGGAAATAAATGTATTTTGAATCTGAAATCTGAATCTGATATTATTATTATTGTTATTCAGCAGATGACTTTAAAAAGAGATGATCCATTTTCTTAACCCTATAGAGTTCATGCAGCCCAGCGTACCCAGCCAGGACTAGGAACCCAGGACAAAAAAAAAAAAAAAAAAAAAAAAAAATGTTCCTAGCCTGGCTGGGTCCGCTGGGCTGTATGCCCTCTGTTAAATACAAAAATGGATCATCTCTTTTGAAATTTTCTGCAATCCGAGACACCCACTACCATCACGTGCTCTGTCATGTCATGATAAGGGCACTTTTTATCTATACAAAAAAAAAAAAAAAAAAAAATTGGAAATCAAATCAATAAATCCTATTTCGGTCCCATATAATTTATGTTTTAAAATTACTGAAACCGTCGTATCTGAAAGACGCGATTTAATGATTTCCGTCACAAATAACAATAAAAGCCAGTAGACGGAAAGATAGCAGACTGACGAAGAGCGTCTTTTAGTATTGCCTTTATATAGATTTGCAGGTACACTATTTAACGCTTTTGATAAATGTTGAAGAAAAAGTAACAGTAAAACAAACACAACGATGGACAGCTTTATGAGCGAAAAGAAAAAGGGTTCCGTGCCTTGCATTATGGGAACTTTAACTCGATAGGGAGTATGATGGGGAGAACAGTATTATAATACTGACGAGGCCGGGCTACCTGCCATGGGTATAAACAAGACATATTATTATTAATAATTTTATTATTGTTATTATCATTATTATTCCGCAAAACAGGATCAAGTCCGTATATTTTTCTTGAAAGACTTTGCTTTAACAAAAAGCACCAAGTGTTTTCAAGTGCAACTCTATATTGCTAATCATGTCCGAGTGTTTTTCTTATCAATCTGGCTGTGCCCAGGATAGCTGCCTTTCGTACAGGCGAAGGTGAGGAGAGATATTGGTGATACAGGCTTCCATTATTATTATTATCATTATTATTATTATTATTATTATTATTATTATTATTATTATTATTATTATTATTATTATTATTATTATTATTATTATTATTATCACCATCATCATTACCCCATATTGGGTAATAAATGAACCCTATGAAAGGATTAAAAAAGAATCACTTATGGGAGAGAAATGAAAAATTAACAAATAGGAGGGTTGAGTTCTGGTAAAGTAGAAAATAATTTGTAAGCTTTCCTATTCGTTTCATGTCTTATTCGTGTGGGAGAATTTTCGCCATTTCTTTCCTCAAAACTAAACATGAAAACTACACTGTAAAAAATTTTGCCGTTTTTTCACGGGAAATTTCCTGGCAGTCAGGATGCCGGGAATGCCCGTTTTTCCACAGTACACAGACCGCGGTTTAAGTTAAACCGGAGTTCAGAATACGGGCGATTGTGTTTTTCTCACAGACTTGGGTAGTAAAAACAAGGAAACTGCTAGCATACAGTCTGTCATATTTTTGTTAAATAGTAGAAACTTTAATTTCTAACAGGAAAATCTATGTAAATTAAAACGGAACCATGGGAACGATTTGTAATCTAACAGGGTAACTGTTTAAGATATGAGAAAATGTTTTTTAACAGTGTTTAATGTCGGGCGATTGTAAATATATGCTGATTTCCAGTAAACCAGCAAATTTGCTGTTGTTTTACAGGAAAAAGACTGTAAAATTGAAATAACGGCAATAACTTGTAATTTCAAGGCCCCAAAACCTGTAGTTTTAGTTATTTTTTACAGTGTGAAGACTCCCTTTGGGCTTTTGGGAAACCTTTTGGTAAACTTATTTGCTCTAACACCTCCCCCACCCCCACTCCCTCCCCATCCATCCGCCATTCACACATACTACCCACATTCTACGTCTCGTTAATGCTTGAAACATGAGCACATTTTAAAAAACAAACATATTCTCATATTTCTATTTACCATTAGGCCTGTGTTCCTCGATATGGGAACTGAAAATATGAGATGGCTCACATATTAATTTTTTTTGACCTTCATCAGTCTTAAACACCCCCTTTCATGATAATCATGAGTGCTTAAAATAGCTTTAGATGATGTTTATCATACAACAGTACATACAGTATAATTCTGAAATATCGAAGTTTACACCTGTGGAAGAGATATTAAAAGTGCATTAAATAAAATGAGCCTTCGTACGTTTAAAAGTGAAAAGATAAAAAAAACTTTACTCACGCAAACTTAATTCTCTTGTGGTAATTATTTTTTTCTAAACATCTCACCTATAAAAGTATACGGATTGTATTAAATCTTCGCTTCTGCTAAGTGTAGAAAATCATTTCAGACACTTTTAATCAATAAAATTCAAAACTTGATTTCAGAAGTGATATTCAAAAACTATCGGAAAACTTAATCCAAATACGGTATTGCACTGTACAATGTGCAAAGTTCAACTCCGATGAAAATAGTCATTTTTCGCACTTATCTAACTTTTAGTATACAAGTTGACCAAATATCATAATTGTTGAAATGAATATATAGAAGTGTTGAATAGAACAGTACACATACAATAAAATGAAAAGCAATTAATTAAAAACAGCTAGAATATTTATTTACAGGAGTATCGGGAAAATATAGCTTAAAATCCCATTTTCAACTATGCCGATAACGTCGTAGATGGAAGACTACACTCTTAAAATGTTGGGTAAATTTAGTTGGGTAACTGCTGGTCGGTTAAAAATATTCCCAATTCTGGGCTATTATTAACCAACTGGACACTCGAGTGGTTTAACCAATATTGGTCAATACTTTTTACCTAAATATTGGGCATATATTTACCAACAGTATTTGGTAATTATGGGTTGGGTACTTGTTGCCCTGTAGTTGTGTAATTTTGTCACATTTCCTTTGCCAGTTGGGTAAATTTTGTTGGGTAACTGATGGTTGGTTAGAAATTCGCTTTTGCCCAACTTGTGGTAAATATTTTTACCCAATATTGGGGAAAACACTTATATGAATATTCATGAATTTTTAGTAGCGTATGGTTTGGGGTGGCCCGATTTACTAACTGTCACCGAATGCATAAAAAAATATAAGGGGTATATAAGATATAAGATAGGATAGCTTAAATTAGGATAGGTTAGGATTGATTAGGTTAAGACCCAGAAGGACGTACCAAGCAGATTTCATTTTTTTTTACCTAGGTTGGAGGAAAAAGGAAACAATAAATTGGGCAGCTGAATTTGCCCAACCACATGATATTTGTTACCAAACAGCTGAACAAATAGAGGGTTGGGCAATCCTATTGGGTAAGATTGGTTGGGCAATAATTACCCAACTGAGAATATAACCAACAGTTGGGCAATTGTAGAGTTGGGTAAAATCTAATGGGTCACCAACTGATGGGCAATTTAATTTGCCCAACAACATAGTAAATGGATTGCCCAACATCAGTTGGGCAAATTTTAACCAAAAGTTGTGTGGACAGTATGTTGCCCAGTGTTGGTTAAAAATTGGGCATTTTTTTGCCCAACTTTTTAAAGAGTGTATACTTGCACCTTGTTGGCATACACATTAATTACTGCACATAGTATGTTACTTCAGTAACTGATTTCTAAATGGGGGTGTCTTCCAGTTATCTCTGATCGTCCACAAATCAGCGTTCTCTTGATAATGACCTTCCGAAAAGATTCCATGGTGAAAAGATAGATAAACGAATTCATACAGCTATTGCTGAAAAGAAGCGCCGTGAAGAAGTCGTTGATGGCTCTCGGGAGACAATCACCTTTGGATGTAGCCATTCTGTAACTATCAAAGACAAAAGCTGGACCACAACACAAGTAAAAGGTTAGCACGACTAAAAGGAGAGTTGTTATGCCTTTGATATTGCGTGGTTTCGGAGATTGCGTCGTGCCACCATTGACCACCTCCAACTGCCTCTTGATACGGCGCTTGTGTTCGAGTACGATCACCAGAAGACACAAATTGGTGAATGTTATGACGAGGGTGACGATGACGGGTATGAAGAGGTAAACTGCGATAAATCCATCTTCGATATACTTGCAGTTCCTGACCTGAAAATAGCAGTGCGGTTCGCCAGTTTTCTTATGGATGATGTAACTGTAGAGAAAACCACCCAACGCCTGCAACGCCCCGAAGACGCACACGACGACGAGAGTGATGACCATTTTCCGATGAGTCACCACCTTGTATCTGAACGGCATCGCAATGAGTAGATACCGATTGAGGCTCACGCATCCCAGAATAAGCAAGGAATAGTTGATACAAATGACGCTTAGGACGGACCGAATTGCTTCGAACACTACTTGGTCTTCTGCAGACGGATGTAGTACGATGACCACAAATTTCCCACCACTTCCGAAGATACCCGTGAGGATATCGACGAGCGCGAGAGCTCGGAATAAGAACACAGTGTTGGCTCCCAGCTCGCCCGTGACGTGAGGCAGGGCGAAGAGATTCCCGACGTTGCTGACGACGATGACCAAACTCAGAAGACCGTAGAACGTCGCGAGGGCGACGTCGGATGATGTTGGCCATGGTTCGTGTTGGGTCCCGTTTGAAACGTTCGCTGTTGAGGTAATGCAATCATTGATGACACTCATGTTGCTAATTCGGTTATATCCTGTTGCTTGAATGGGTGTTATAAAATCAACTTGAGATTCGTGCTCAGGCTATGCACGCATACTGAAGTTCATATATGCACATAATTAATGCTTACCGTTACTAAAACTATAGGCCTGCTCGTTCTTTGAAATATCAGATGTGTACAGCCGCCGTTCCTATATGGGTTACGCATACATACAAGAAGAGTTCAGTTATTATTTCTGACCAGGGAAAAGTACCTCTCTTACATTCCCTTGTTCTTACTGGCACATTTTGCTTTACGATGGTAATCCGCCTGAAGTGTAATCATCTACTTCCGAAACGTGATGCGTATTGGAGATCACCGGACTATGCTCATGATTCTCCTAAACTCGTACTCACAAAATAATACAAGTTAGCAGCTTGATAGACGATTGTTGATTATTACGTATAATTGAAAGTAGTATGACTCTGTGATCAGGGAAGTTACATTTCCCTGCTTTGATAACTCCATTGTATACGATCCCACGTAGCGACACCACGAACTAAGCAGCTCAAGAAGAGTGAAAACAACCATTATATAATTCAGTGCTGTTTGTCCCTGGATGAAGTGGAAAGTCTCGAAATATGAGTCGCAGCTCGTTCATATTACTGCATGACAGCCCACGGCCATATTCTGCACGAATAGGGTGTTGAAATTGTTATTAAGGAACAGGTTATTCTCCATATATCACCCGGTGGCATCCGATGCAATCTTGAAGATTATATACATTTTCACGGCAAGAAATACCCTCGATCGCATAATAAGCCAGTGAATTTTGTTCACTGATTTCACGTATCCATTTGGTGGAATCCGTTCCACCAAGGAGTTGGTTCCACTCCCTATGCAAGGACTAATTATGCACGATTACCCGTATTTGTGATGGTAAGATACGAAAATATAACTTGATGGAATCCGAAGGTGAAATGAGGAGATTGTGTTATAGAAAGGTCATAAATATCACTCAGTGAAATGTCTGTCTGTCATATTTTATTGACAACACGCAGAGTATAATGGTGCTAAGGCGCGAACTCCATGGGTGTGATAAGAATATCTGTAAGCTCACAATGACTTCCTGGTACGAGAAAGTGCGAACGCACTGAACAGAAATGGGAGGGGAGGAAAGGGAAGGAGGGGAAGGGGCAGATTAGGGGAAAGGATTAGAAAAGAGGGGAGGGGGAAGAAGGGGAAGGATGGGGAGGGAATCGGAGGGGAGGGGAGAGGAGGGAAGGGGGAGGAGAGGAGAGGGGTGTGAAGGGAAGGGAAGGGGAGGAGATCGAGGGAAGGGGAAGGCGCGTAGCCGGGGGGCGATGGGGGCGTTCGCCCTTCCCCAAAACGCCACCAAAAAAAAAAAAAAAAGCGAGAGCGAAAAAGCGGGGGAAGTGAGAGAAAAAGCCTTAAAAGGCGCTAAGAGCCGTTATCTTTCTCTGAAAATTTTTCTAGAAACGTCAAGTTTTCGCGCTTCGCGCGGGAAGGGGGAAACTCCCCCTCCCTGTAACGACCCCTGTTACATACAGTGCAGTATTGCATCCAAATAACTGAAAAACTCCCTGCACCCAACCCTGTTACATACAGTGCAGTATTGCGTCCAGATAATTGAAAAGCAATCCGGGCGTCGAACTAATTTTCCGCCTAAAAAAGGTGCTACGAGCCGTTATCTTTCTCTCAAATTTGCTATAAAATGTCAGAGCTTTCGCGCTTCACGTGGGAGGGGGGGGGGGACTCCCCCTCACTGCACCCCCCCCCCTGGGGAGCACGCTTCGCGTGCTCACAACAGCCCCCCCCCTAAAATGAAATCCTGGCTACGCGGTTGGGAAGGGGATGAAAGGGGAGGGGTGTGAAGAGATGGGAAGGAGGGAAAGGGAAGGGGGGAGAGAGGGAGGGAAGGGAGAGGGAAGAGGAGGGAAGAGGAGGGGGAGGGGAGGGGAGGGGAGGGGAGGGGAGAGGAGAGGGTATGAAGGGAGGGAAGGGGTGTGATGGAGGGGAAGGGAGGGGGAGTGAAGGGGGATTTGAGGGGAAGGGAGCGGTGTGAAGGGAGGGGAGGGGTGTGATGGAGGTGAAGGGAGGGGGAGTGAAGGGGGATTTGAGGGGAAGGGAGCGGTGTGAAGGGAGGGGAGGGGCTTGATGAGAGGAAGAGAGGGAGAGGTGAGGGAAGGATGAAGAGCAGAGGGGAAGGGAAAGGGAAGAGGGGAGGGGAGGGGGAGGGAGGGGAGGGACGGTATAGAGGGGGAATTGCAGAGGTATGGAGAAGTGGTGTAAAGAGCGGAGAGGGGAGTGGAGGTGTGAAGGGATGGGAGGGGCAGGTGAGGAAGGATGGAAAAGAGAGGGTAATAAAAAGGGGGAAAAAAGGGAATGTAGAGAAGGGCAGAAGATGAAGGGGATGGAGGGGAGGGGTAATGGCGGAGGAGGAGGAAGAGAAGGGGATGGGTAGGGGAGAGTGTCTTCCATTTTGCAGGAGGGTATGTGTGGTATTATAGGCCTATTGTCTATTAATAGATATGGCCTACTACTCTTACAAAATGTAGATACAGGTAGAGGTGGATCCAGGATTACCAACTGGAGGAGGGCAGGTGCTGTTAGTCATTTTTTATTATTTAGTATAATTATTTTTATGACGAAATTACAATTCGCTATGATTATGATAAAGTATCAATTTCTTGTTTCTCACAATAATGGACGTTCTTTTTCTCTCTTTCTCTCTGCCCCTGTAGCTACGCCACTGCAGACAATGAACACTTCATAAACACAAGCTTTGACTTCAATGTGAAACCACTTTGCATTATCCTTTTTGAATGACGATGAACTGAAACTGTCAAGATTTATAGCACTATGGCATAGCTGTTCACCAAGTATAATGTAGATTGAAACGTAAGGTTTCAGTCTCACCGCCATACCGAATCCACGCCGACTCCAAGCCGACCGACTCCAGGCCATTCTGGGTAATGTCAATTTTGTGCTCGGTCTATTGTCGTTCCGTTGTCAGTCTCGGTGTGACAGGGGTATGATGAATTATGCCTGGATCGACATTTACAGAAGGATTTCTAAACTGAGACATGCTCGACTAATGGTGATCATGCCTGAAGTGATTCAGTGATTCAGCTTTTCCCCTTGTAAATATGTTCTGAAGTTACATAAGCTTGCCATTTCCTTGTAATCTGTTTTGTGTATTATCATGTTTTTTTGTAAATGTTCTTCTCGATCTCGGTTGGCGGACTTTGGGATCTGCTTGTTTGGGGGCTCTGCGCGCGTGTGACTGGATCGTATCTTATCATCTTCCATGTTTTGAGCATGCGCAGATCCTTGTAACACGTTGGTCTCTTTGCTGGTACTGTCAGCCGGGATCGAGAGGTCCATCCTTCTCAGGGGCCCCACTCACAAGCAAAGCTTTTGGGGGGTCCCAATTTGCATCATGTTTGTTCGTCATGATTGCTGTTTGTTTTTTTATATATAATAAACTGAATTGAAATGAAGTTTCTTTAGTTTGCTTGGGGGAAAGTGTCTCTTTTACAAGGTACTGGTAGCACATTAGTTTACAATGCGTATAGTGGCGTAATAACAAACAAATTTCATTTCATATTTCATTTCATTTATTTCCTCTCAATCCATAGACGTCACGTACGGGCCCAATTTTGCCCGGGTCGGGGGGGGGGGGGGGGGGGGAGGGGCTGGCATCATTTGCCCGAAAATTATCTTTCCAGTTTCTAAGTTTTTTTGTTTTTTTTTTCGAGCAAGCGAAGCGATAGACCAACCTTCTTGCCCTTCAATAATATTGAAATCGTGTCATGAAAAAATTACAAAAACGGAAGCCGATATGAAATTACGAATAGACCCCCCCCCCCTCAATGTCGGAGGAAGGAGCTGCCCGAATATGATTAAGCGGTTGCCTAAATATTAAATATTGGTAATTACCGAAGGGGGGGGGGGGAGGAAGCTGCAGCCCTCTCAGCCCCTTGCTTTATACGTTTATGACCTCATCTAATAACAACAACAAAATGTCACGATGTTCGTGAATAAAAACAAGAATCGGGCGAGTCATGAAACTCAAATGGCGTATTGCTTAATTGTTTGAATGCTTCTAAATTAAGCGGAGGGATTTGCGGGGTAAACATGAGGTAAAGCCTGCAAAAGCCATAGCACTCAGTAGCAGATTTGTAAAAAAAAAAAAAAGGGGGGGGGGGCAAAACCTGGATTGTGCCGCTACCGCAAATTGAAAAAGACGTTGCTTGTTGTCTATATGACCAAGACGATCAGATACATTACATTTATAACCTGTATATTATATATTTCAACCAAAACTAAATAACAGGAAATTTGGTAACCTTTAACTTTTTTCTTTCTTTTTCCAGATAAAATATCAGTATTATCTTTTAAGCTAACTCAATGAATAAAGTTGGAAATAAATTGCTTATAATAGCCTAAATACTTTTATTTTGAGACACATTACGTATTTTGATGCTCGGGTCTAATCTCCATTATGAAAACAGTTATTTTTCTTCTTCTTTCTTTCTTTCTTTCTTTCTTTGCTGTAACATACGCAATTCGGCAGTATCAAACTACAATGATCAGTAATATTTAACGAAGAGTTACATTTGACGGTAAAGCGTAAAACGAAAGCGTAGTGCATGCAGTTTTGTCTTTTCACAAAACCTTCAGTAGGTTTCAGCATTTGATTTGATTTGATTTGATTTGATTTGATTTACTAAAGATAAAAACATCATAACATAGATGATAACATGGGAAAATAATATTGGTAGGATCGCCCTGCTCAGCTGTGGCAGATAGTAAGGCAAATATAGGAGATTAAGGGGCCCTGTATCTGAGATTCTGTGACTTTATTAAAACAATCAGTAAAAAACAAAAAACAAAAGCAAAACAAAGACAAGAACAACGCTCTGTCAACATTTAGTCTAGAGACCCTACATAATACAAATAAATAAGACACTTCCAAATTGCTAATTTTTAATGTCAAAGTTGAATGTCGCGGTCATAAGTATCACAGTTCCTGTGCATTTTGCTCTTTTTAAAATCAATTTATTTCAAATTTGTCAATATTAAATAGCATAAGAAACTTTAATCCCACAATAGCTTTATCCTTTTATCTTATATCTTTGAAAGTCATGATCTTGGAAACATTCCTAACCATTACTCGAAACAAAAAGGTAATTTTCAAAAATTGATACCGGTATCACTCCCTGGTTGAGATAAATCCACTGCAGAATGAAAAAGAAAATGTAAAGCGCATTTATTTGAAGAAAGATGAGTGACACATTGAACTTAAATTGTTCCTATTGATTACCCAACCACTAGGGCTAAATATCCGAAGCCAGTTCGTAGATTCAATCTGAGTTTGAGCAGATAAAGGTCATCTGGACCAGATTGTAAAACCCAGTGACATGATTACTTGATCTGTTGATATATGTATTATGTACTAAGGGCACCCTCGCCCCAAGCTTTTGCTTTTAGAGATGTGTCCTCCAACTATGTATGTATCACATTAGTGTATATTTTGTCATATTTTTTGTTCAAAATATATGTACATTATTTTGCTCATTTATTACTTTGTATATTGAAAAGTTGGAAATAAATCTTTGAAATTGAAAAAAAAATGTACTCATGAATGTCGTGTAATCATGATTCAATTATGCACCAGTGGTGCATTCCATGATACCCAGGTCGAAGTATTCTTTTCAAAGGGGGGAAAACAAAAGCTATTCATGAAGCACCTCTATCACACTGAGAGAGATTGTTCTAAAGTGCACAAACTAGAATCTCTCTCCATGCATGTTTAAAAGATTTGTGGAAATTAGGGTGCTAACTACGAACTGGTCTATTGAGGGGTTCTTCAGTAGATACCATATTATAAATGCAATGGATGTTGCATCGTTTGTAGGTTTGGACATCGATAAATACCTAACATGGAAAAACCATATTGAGAAGGTAAACAAATGTAATAGAAAGAAAATTCGCATTATTTTTAGACTCAGAATTTTTTTGCCCCAGGAAATCTTGATTTTACTGTATAAAACTTTGGTGCAACCTCATATCACATTATGGTATTGAACTATGGGGTAGCACTTATGAAACGCATCTAAAATGTATACTGTTAAGTCAAAAAATGACTCTACGCGCTATCACATTTGGTTCAGTCATGATACACTCAAAACCATTATTTAAAAAGTTAAAGATTTTAAATGTATACCAACTGCACAAACTTTTTATTTGTAGTTTTATGTATGAACTTGTAAATGGAATGTTACCTCATTCAATCATCCAATATTGCTCTTTTATTCAGCATAATTATCGGACAAGGCAAAAGGAAAAAAAATAACTTGTATACACCCAAGGTCAGAACGACCAAAGGACAATTTTCAGTTTCATATGTAGGTAGTTCGGTATGGAATGATCTACCACTTGCTGTGCGGACAAAGCCATCTATATCTTGCTTTATTTAGAAAAACGCTAGTTGAATACCTTTTAAATGAATGACTGATAAAAACTTCTAAATATTAAATATCTGATTAAACATTTAGATATTTGATACTGACCTTTCATCCACTTATATTTGTATTATAGTTTTGTTTATAATCCTCTTCATATTAACCATTACATTTGTTGTTGTTTACTCTATTACCAAACAATATTTATTGGCCTTTCATCCTTTTATATTTTTATTATAGTTTTGTTTATAATCCTCTTCATATTTAAGATTACATTTTTTGTTGTTTATTCTATTACCAAACAATGTTTTCCAATGTTTAAAGGTACCAGACTCGATTATCATTCTGGTTATTTTCTGGTTCCTTTTTATCCTTAACTCTGTTATATTTAAATTTGTATACATTTTGTTTCATGTTTTTGTATTGTTATTGGATAAATAAAGTTCAAGTTCAAGTTCAAGTAAGCTATACAATACCAAGGGACCTCACTATGCTTGCAAATTGTGCTATTGACAATTCGCAGGCAACTTCGAATAATTCCATTCAATGATTGTATGGTATTATTGAGTTATTCAATGTGGGTACTGATGCGTGCCCCCTTTTTGTATCGAAATCTTAGTCTGCTGGCCGGAATGATTTTTACACAGTACTTACTACAGGTTCAACTTATGACGAAGCTATATAGATAATATTTCCCGATATCAAAATATTGGACCCGTAACAAGTGCACACAACGGTCGTGGAGGTTTCGAATAGAAGGTGACTTATTACTAAATCGGTGAGTATATGTTTCAAAGTACAAACTAACTAAGCAGGCATTAATACTTTTGAAGAGGTAACACTAGTCAACGATTGAAGAATAATCTTGTCAAAGTTTGCTGTTATTTTGTATTTGGAATGTATATACCGTAGAGATATCCGACATACTGGTCTATGCAATTATACAGGGCCTACCTTTCAACATAAATAAACAGTCATTCAGTTCCGTCACTATAGTAAAATGGACATGTATAAAACTTGCTGAATATGGTCTCATATTGTTCAACTGATACCGTAGGGGGTGTTATTGATTATAGTTCGTTTTTCCGAAAGGTCTATTCCGAACGTTCATTAATCCAAAGGTTCATAATTCAGAACGATTGCAGTAACAAAATTTTTGATATCCGAACCTTCGGAATTACGAACTTTAGGATTAATGAACTTTCGGATAAAAGACCTTTCGGGAAAAACGAACTATAATCGATACTTTGATGTTCTGTCCAAATTACGTGTTGTGAAATAGATAGGTCTGATACTTAAAACAGTACCTATATAAAATTATTTCCTTGAAAAAAAAAAATTAACAGAATAAGCGCATGTGACAATTTTCATTTGTGTCATCCTATGATTTCTTTGACATCTCAATCACAGTTATTATTATTCTAATATACAGAAAAATATAGGCTTATACCCGCTCATAAAAAAGGGGGTGGGGGGGGGGGGGGGGGACAAAAAACAAAGGTCCTCAAATTTGCCGACAAATTTGCCGACAAGCGTTAAGCCTCTTTCATACCGGGCCTGAGTTGCGATGTGCGGCGTACCGAGGTACGCCAAAATTACGCGCAGGATGGGCGTAGTCCCTGCATAGATTATGCAGGCTGGCGTACGATGGCGTATGGTTGCGTACCCTGTGCTTAGGCACCGCGTACCTACGGCATATGCAACTGGCGGACCTCGGCGTAGGATTGCGTATAAAAGGCGTAGGGTTGCGTACGAATACGTAGGTCGGGCGTAAAGGGTACGTAGGTTCGCTTATGCTGAACCCACACTAAACAAAAGTACGCAACACTACGCCCTTCCATACGTAACCACTACGCCAGCCTCAAAGGATTTTTCATCGGACTGGTGTAGGGTAGCGTACTATTGCATAGACATGGCGTACAATAATATACTAAAGATAAGCGATTTATATAATTATAATCCCGGGGGGGCACTCAATATATTGGACAGACGGGTATGTGCCGCTTTGACGACCCCCTTTTTCAACGGCCGATCGCCGTTCTCAAGATACCCGAATTATCCATAAACTGCCGTTTTCACCCGTCTCACGCGTTCTCAAGATACCCGGCCGGAACAATAAGCGCTCGTCTCCCCGGCCCGCCCCGTTCCCTAGCTCTCGCTTACGTATGTCTATTCACTTGTGTGCGCAATTCTACTGTATGCATGCTTGCATGCACTGTAGAATCCCCACACAAAGTGCAGTGCCGTAGTGCGTAGTAGTTCCGTGGACCCTGTTTTTTTTTTCTCTCTCTCTCTCTCAGCTGGGTATAATCCACCGTTCCAAAGACCCTATGTTTTTCGCTTCTAGTCCGTTCCTTAGACCCCCGTTTCGAGGGCGGCTGCGGCACACCCCCGTCTGAAAAAAGTTGAGTGCCCCCCCCCCCCCCGAACTGCCCAATGTATTTTATTCAATATTTTCAAAGAATCTCAATATTCATCATTACCCTACTATATAGGTCTGCCGGGCTTTTTCATCTACCAAGAACGAGAACATTGATTTCAAATAAAACGTTTATATTTACTGGGCATGCTGGGTGAAAACTCTGCAACTCTCTTCCAGATCCAATCAGAAATAAAGCCACACATTTTAGTTTCAGTAGAGGGTTTAAAAACTTTTACTTCAAAAGTACAGTTCATCTATGAGTTAAAGTCACTCTCTCTTCTTTTTTTTCTAGTGCAGTTTTGTCTTTGTTCTGTCTTGTTTTTCTTGATTTTTGCCTGTCTTTTTACTTCTTCCCCCTTTTTCCCCTTTTCTTTCTTTCTTTGTCTTGTTTTGTCCTGTGTTGTCCTGTCCTGGTTTTGTCCTGTTCTGTCTTGTATTATCTTGCCAGTTTCTTGTTTTTCATGACTTTTGTTTTTCTTTTTTTTCCCCTTCTTTCCCCCTTTCTTTCCTTTTTCTTTGTCCTGTGTTATCCTATCCTGGTTTTACCCTATCATGCCTTTTCCTGTTCTGTCTTGTACTATCTTGTCAGTTTCTTGTCCTCTGAGTCCTGTTTTGTCATTTGTCCTTTAGTTTACATCATCTTGCTATGAAATTTTTCATCATTATTGATACAGGATTCATGACTATTTAATTACTGGTATATTGTTATGAGAGACAATTATGCCTATATATATATATATATATATATATATATATATATATATATATTGAAAGAAATGTCACTATGAGACGGTCGTAGCTTTTATTGTCCTCCTTTATTTGTCAAGCTTTCGATCAGTGATCTTCATCAGGACTGTATAAAACCAAAAAATGATGGCTGACATTTGCATCGGAATATAAATTTCAAAATAATAATATTAATTATTATAATTATTATTATAATGATGATGATGATGATAATAATAATAATCATCATCATCATCGTTATAATAATTATAATAAATAATAATGAATATTATTATTTTGAAATGTATCCCATTGCGTCCCTCGGCGTATTGCCACGTAGGCCAACGTAGGCACAGCGTAGGGCAGCGTAAGCTCGGCGTAGTCGTTACGCCGCACTACGCAACTCTACGCAGGCCCGGTGTGAAAGGGGCTTAAGTGATGGATTTTTCGCGAACGACTGAACTTCAAAATGTTTGTGCAAACTATTGAAAAAGTTCACCCAAAGGCATGCATGTTTGAGATTTACCAACAGCTTGTAATAAACCCTTTACAAATTCCTCCTCCTTCCCCCAGCAACGCTCCGGGGCCTACCTCTTCATTTTCTTCTTCATGTTTTGTGTTTCCTGTGCGTGCTTGAAAAGCAGTTTTTTTTTTTTGGTTGTTTTTTTTAAATAACTGAACGCACCTACCCTGTATTTTAAATAAAACTCTAATGAATGAATAAATGAATAAATTCTGGACCTTTCCTTACTTTTCAAATCTACACAGAGCAAGAAAGATGGCGGCTATATCGGAGCTACCACATCTATTTGGACAGCATATCTACAAGGATATAATGTTACCTAATGTGGTCTTGGATTCTAGCATAGACGCTATGCAGACGTTCAAGGTCCGACCAGATGATGTGTGGATTGTAACCTACCCCAAATCTGGTAAATTGGACAGTATTTACGAAGAATAATGCTAAAATCGATAATACTATAATGATATTGATTATTCTGTGTTACTTGTTTCATTACTTACAAGAAAAACAGTCATTGTATATTAGTGAGTGGGGTTAGTCTTGTACTGTGACAACCATTTTGGAGCATCATTATTATTTTAGGGGCCCTAATAACAGCTTTTCGATTTAATTTTGTCACTGAAGTATGATTTCTACGAGACCATCAAGCTATCCAGAAAGTATGGTATTGTTTAATTGCCCCGATATATTGTGAGCCCACGCCCAGCTTCACTAGCCCATGGTTAGTTCCCCCCTGTAATACCGTGTTTGCCCCCCCCCCCTCTCCCTTTCGTCACCAGCCTCAATGCATCATCGCTGACTGGTAGGGTTCGCCCACTTCTGATGCCACTTACCTTCATCCCGAATTCTATGTATCTTGAGCCACTGACAAATACCCTTTTCATATTAGGGGTAGAAGTGGGCTTCGTCCAGACTTAACCGTGACTAAGCCGTGATACCAAAGCTTTGGCAGTGAATATGAAAACGTTATCATTTCGGCAGCAGGTGGGTGTGTTGCCGGCTTCTTCTTGGTGAGAAGAGAGAGATCTTGACGATTCACAGGCTGATCATTAGAACACGCCATTGACCGGTTATTAGCACTTTCTAATGACCGGTTTCGTGTTAGAAAAAAATAATTCCTGGTCACATTTCCGCTCTCAAACGTTTTATTAGTATCAATCTTCGTCATCCTTATGATGATTATAATAAATAACAGATCTTGCTTGGTTTAGGTACACATTGGTTGATGGAGATAGCCGGATTGATTTTTGCTAAGGGAAACCCCGATAATATAGACCGATCCCTGCAGACCTCGATGCTTGAAATGATAAACCTGGACCAAAAGTTACCGCGCTCACGGGAGGAGGAGTTGGCCACCCCACCGGACCCGAGCCCTTTCATGGATGTCATTGATAGAGCGTCCTCTCCAAGAGTCATCGCGACACACCTTTCGCTCAGTCTGTTGCCGCCGTCTCTCGTCAAGACAGGAAAGGTTTGTTCAAGAACATAATATATTGACGATGGTGGTGATGGTGATGATAATAATGCTGCTAAGGAGAAGGAGGATGATGATGGTGGTGGTGGTGGTGGTGATAGTGGTGACGATGGTGATAAAGGTGATGCAGATGATGGTAACGATGGTGATGATGGTAATGGTGATGGTGCAGTTGCGGTGGTAGTGGTGATGGTGATGTGATGATGATGATGTGGTGGTGGTGGTGGTGGTGGTGGTGGTTGTGACGATGGTGAGGGTGTTCATGGTGACGATGGTGATAATGGTGATGCAGATGATGGTAACGATTTTGATGATGGTGATGTTAATAATGCTGATAAGGAGGAGGATGATGATGGTGGTGGTGGTGGTGGTGGTTGTGATGATGGTGAGGGTGATCATGGTGACGATGGTGATAATGGTGATGCAGATGATGGTAACGATGGTGATGATACGGTGATAATGGTGATGTGATGATGATGATGGTGGTGGAGGTGGTGGTGGTTGTGACGATGGTGAGGGTGTTCATGGGGACGATGGTGATAATGGTGATGCCGATGATGGTAACGATGGTGGTGGTCACGATGGTGAGGTGTTCATGGTGACGATGGTGATAATGGTGATGCAGATGATGGTGACGATGGTGATGGTGATGGTAAGGTGGCAATGGTGATGGTGCAGTTGTGGTGGTGGTAGTGGTGGTGGTGGTTGTGACGATTGTGAGGGTGTTCATGGTGAAGATGGTGATAATGGTGATGCAGATGATGGTAACGATGGTGATGGTGATGGTAAGGTGGTAATGGTGATGGTGCAGTTGTGGTGGTGGTAGTGGTGGTGGTGGTTGTGACGATTGTGAGGGTGTTCATGGTGGTGATGGTGATAATGGGGAGGCAGATGATGGTGACGATGGTGATGATGGTGATGGTAAGGTGGTAATGGTGATGGTGCAGCTGTGGTGGTGGTAGTGGTGATGGTGATGGTGATAATGATGATGATGGTGGTGGTGGTGGTGTTGGTGGTGAGGCGATGATGATGATAAAGGGCATCGGCGGGGAGGGGGGGGGGGATGAAATTGTATCAAACGGAAACGACAGCAATTTCAGACCCCGAAGCACCTGAATAACTAATGTGATCACCTCTTTATGGTTTAGGTGATGATGATGATGATGATGATGATTATGATGATGATGATTATATTGAATTTAAAATGATGAGTTCGATTATCTTATGGGAACGTTTGCAGAAACCTCTTTTCCAATGTATTTTAATATAATGGTCTCTGTCACCCTTTAAAATAAGTATAAATATTTTTTTTTCGGTTATAACGACAATACTTTTGTTCTGATAACCAGTGTATTATTTTTACAGGTGATCTACATGGCCCGTAACCCGAAAGACAATGTGACATCTCTTTTCAATTTCATCGGCAATACGCCAGTCTCCAAATTTTCATGGGAAATGATCTTGCAAGGTTTCATGGGAGAAAGTAAGGTCATTTTAAAAATTTTTTACTACACTTAATGGTCGACTGCTTAATGACTCTTTTCCCCTTCTGATTCAGTATGCATATGTTTGTCTATTGTACTACATTGTACTCTATCAGTCTATTGTACTATTTGTCATACAAGAGGACGACATTACTGTCACACCCCCCCCCCATCGTTTTTTTTCTTTCTAGTACTCTTTTATTCATTTCTTTTCAGTGAAACCAATAGATATACAAAAATAGACACGTTATACAATCATGAATAAAGTATAAACAAAAACTTATACAATTTACAAGTAAATATATATATATGGAAATTTACAAGTAAATATATATATATGGAAAATGTATACATAAGTGTACGAACATTCATTCCCCCCCCCCCCCGAAATTCAGCAAAATGTCTTGGAGATTTTTTTAAATTTATTTTTTATTTTTTGCATTGGTGACTGTATAACTGCATGACTCGTAAAAATTCTTACAAAGTCGCCAACACTTACATAATATCATTTCTATGAACAAGAATGATGACTCTCTCTCCGTTTTCGTGAGTCTCCGTTTTCGTGTCTTCTCTTCCCTCAGAAAGCGGGTGGGGGCCATGGCCTGAGCATGTCAAGGGATTCTGGAACGTCAGGAATGAGGAAAATGTCTTGTTTCTTTTCTACGAGAGTATGAAGAAGGTTATGTAATGTAATCTTATTGAATATAGTGTAAAGTAATTCAATGTGATAGACTTATGTATATAATTATGAATATAGTGAATTTTCATTATTTTGTAAAGCGCATAGAGATGTACACATAACTATGATGCTACGCTACATAAGCTTGATATTATTATATTATTATTCATTCATTCATTTATTCATTCATTGATATATTTATTTAATTACATAATTATCTATTATTTTTATCTATTTATTTAATTATTCATTCGTTACTTAATTAATTTTTATATATTTATGTCTTTTTTAAAGCATGGTAATAATGTTTTATGGTTACAGGTGCATTTCTACTCCTCGGTAGTATATAATCTCAGTAGTTATGGTGGCTCCTGGTAACACAGTGATGTCTTGTGACAGATGGATCCCACGTTCGAAACCACTTGTCATTTTATGCAATAACGGACACATATTACTGGACACCTCGTATTCCTTCGAAATTAAGTCATTTTTGTGCGTTGGAGCAAATTGTCGGACATTATATCACATACTACCATGGCAACCGAATTCCTAACTTCATCCCAGAACCAAACACTATATCTAACTCCAGCCTAACCCTATATCTTTGACGAAATAAGGCCCGGCTCAAATTTTGCCGGAGCATAATTATGTCAGGTCGCTATCATCATTTAAAGCTGTGAAATATGTCTGGTGTGCTTGTCATTATCTTAGGAATTTTTATTGTGAAAGGAACTGTCCAAAAGATATTCTGAATCGTTAGTTATAAACTGAAGAGGAGCAACCGTGTATTATGCCCCCCCCCCTCCACGTCGCCGTCGCTACGCCACTGACTTAGATGTGTGTCTTTTATGTGTGTCATTACCTTAGGAACCAGCCAAGTTCATCAGGCAAATCGCTGAACACCTTGATGTTCAACTCACCGACGATGAGCTGGAGAAAGTGGTGGAACATAGCTCGTTTAAAGGGATGAAAAAGTCGTATGAGAAAGCAGAGAAGAGTGGAGATATACGAATCTCACCTGAAGATGGGCATTTCAGCTTCATGCACAAAGGTATGAATTTGAGTGAAGTAAGAAAGGATAACATTTAAAGCAAGATTGTAATTGGCAGTGAAAATAAATTATTTATTGATGTATGTAGCTTTTCTTTATATAGTTCCCCTCCTCTTAAACAGAAGGAATAAACTACAACAACAAAATACTACTAGATATATTTTTAATGAAAAGTTTCGTATTTCAAGTTATTAGATTTTGTAAAAAAAAAATCACATATTTCGAAGACGACCCATTAAAAGATATTAAAGAATATGCCTTGAACACAGATTATCAAAGCAGATACATCCGATAATCAACTAACCCCGAGTCTGCTCAACGCACCGAGCCGTATTGTCCAGAAGACAGTACACCCCCCAAAAAAGAAAAAAAAGTCAAGTGGAAGGACCGTCTTTGATGACCGGACCTGCAAACTCCTCGACAATAGTAAAATTGAAAACAAAAATAACAAAATGAAGAAGTACAGAAACCCGCACTTATATGGCGTCAATATTCGGAACCGAATCGTACGCCAAAAATCCGAAACAACAACAATATAACCCCGAGCAAAAAAAAAAAAAAAAAAAAAAAAAAAAAAAAAAAATGCTATATCTTTATTTACATTTGTTAGAGTGTGCCCCCTCCATTCCTAGCGAAGTCGGACATTTTTTTTTGTGTGTGTGTTCATCGTAGATCTTACAGGTATAATAATAAGAAAGATGATTTGTTTCTCTTTATGCTCTTGTTTTGTAGGCGTCTCCGGAGGATGGAAGAACCGTTTCACGGTGGCAGAGAGTGAGATGTTTGACAAATGGTATCAAGAAAAGATGGCCGACTCCGATATAAGCTTTCAGTTTGAGTAGAATACTCGAAAAAAAAAATCGTCACCAAACAGTCGCCCAATGTATGCTGCCTCAAAAGCAATACAGTGTCTCCTTTTCTGTGTGACGTTTTCGCATTATCTTTTTGATCCAGAATGCTATAGGAATTAAACATTATACATGAGCAGAAAGAGCAAAAAGAAAGAGTAAATGATACTCGTTTACAGTAAATACCGAAAACCTACAAACCAAATAACAGGACTCATTTATTGTAAATTATTATACCGAAAATCTACAAACCAAATAACAAGACACGGTTTGCTTGTAAAATATGCTACAGTAAAATTTCGAGGTATAAATGTATGATAGATAAAATGTCAAGGGGTATACTATAAGTATCAAAGGTAGATTATCGATGTATTAAGAATATCAGATTAAAACGAAAATGGGAGGAAAAAGTTTTAAGGTAGGATGGGGGGGGGGGGGGGTCGTGTGTCCGGACACTTAACAAAAATGAACCTGTCAATTTTGCCGTCGGATTTTACGAAAAATATGCATCAAGTAACTCTAAAATGAGTGAACATTTGCAATTCATACAATATTGTCAACCTTCATGTATCTCGTGAAAGATTTATGACAATTTGCATGGACTTATCCGGATAACCAACCTGTCCGGACACACAACGTCTGGGTATACAAAATATGAGACAGATAGAGATGCTACATGTAGAGCTGCAATGCTGGAAGTGATTATATTCTGAAGTTAATATTTGCTAGTTTCTCGTAATAACAAGTTTAAGAAATTATCTTATTTCATGATATTATCATCATAATGTAGATCCATGAAATTGTAAATTTTGTCATTTGTTTTATTGCATTGTTCTTGAACAGGAAATTGTCTTTTGTAATTAGTTGTATTTACATTGTAAAGCGCATAGAGAGACTGCATGGTTTGATTTGATTTGATTTGATTTGATTTGATTTGTTTCCACGATCGGTTTACATTTGTACATGAGAAAGCAAAATATAAGTATATAAATCAAATGGCATAATACAAAGGATAATACATAATAACAGCTCAGTATAATAAACATCTTCCAGTAGAGGTAATAAACGCATACAGTATCTACACTTGTGGGGGAACCTATTAAAAGCGAGGCTTGTCGAGTTAGGTCCCCATTTAACAAAAAGGAGCTGGAAAGTAGAATTATGAGATTAAGATGAGAAGAAACAAAGAGAGGACGGAAATCAGCGGATGGAAACAGAAGAGAACATAAAAGGATTAACTAATTATAGAGAGTGGAAGGGAGAGAGAGAGAGAGAGAGAGAAGAGAGAGAAAAGAGAAGAGAGAAGAGAGAAGCGAAGTGCAGATCGAGATCAGCAACCATGCAGCATTTTAGTATATGGTTTTAGCAAAAGAGATTTCAGTTCTTTTTTAAAACGGTGCAGTCTCTCTATTTCCTTAAGGTTTGGATCGAGACTGTTCCAAAATTTGGGACCTGTAAAGACGAATGTTTTGTGCGCTAAGAGCGTTCTCGTGCGGGGAAGATGGAAAAAGTTTGATTGTCTTGTTGGGTAGTTGTGGAGTGTATTGTTAGTTGTGAAAAGGTCTGAGAGAGCATTTGGAAGTTCATTATTGATTAGTTGGAACATAAATTGACCCAGATTATAAAGATATAAGTCAGATACTTTGAGAACTTTATTATTATGAAAGAGCTGGTCAGTATGTGAGAGATAACCTGTAAGAGATACAATCCTCATGGCCTTTTTTTGGAGTAGTAGTAATCTGTTTAATTGTTGTGCGGTAGAGTTGCCCCATGCTAAAATTCCATAATTAAGATATGGAAAACATAAGGTTAAGTAAAGAGACAACAAAATAAAGGATGGGAATTGATATTTCAGCTTGTTAATCACTCCTATGTTTCTCGAAATCAGTTTTGACAAGTTATCAGTATGTGGTTTCCAGGAGAGCTTATCGTCAATTATTATACCTAGGAATTTTGTAGTTTTCACTTTTTCGATAGGTATGTTATCAAAAAGAATATTACCAGGCAGGGACTGAAGAGTATTGCTGAAGAGCATGTAATTTGTTTTCTTTATATTTAGAGACAACTTATTCGCCTTTATCCAGTCCGTAACAAGTCTCAGTTCGGAATTGACTGTTGAAAGTAAAATTGCGGGGTCTCGATGGGAGAAAAAGAGATTGGAATCATCAGCAAACAATATGTAAGATAAAATGGAAGAAGATTTATAAAAGTCATTGATGTATAAGATAAAATGGTTTATGAGAGATCAAAGAAAAATAGGAATAGAAAGGCATTTTCAGGGCTGTTTTCACCCCTAAAAATCTGACGGCCCTTCCCCAGGATCCGAAAAAATACGGGGGGGGGGAATCCCACCTTCTTTTATCATCAAATAATGCTGTTTTCATGGCCTTTTTTATCTATTCTCGATAAGGGGGGGGGGGGCGGCCCTCTCGGCCTCCCTGGATTCGATCGCCTATGGATAACAGAGATAATGCGCGGGATATACGCCTATACTATCAAGTGCATTACAGATTTAACATTTTAGGGTATGCAGCATGACTTGACTGATGTCACGTGTTCACGTATTCTGTCTTTTATTAGGTGGTCTGTCGTAGACAGATCACCTCTTAATTTCGTCAGAATTTTCTTTATTTTTATTATTCTTTATTTACGCCACTTTTTTGTGACAGTGATTTCTCAAATTCGGCTCACTCACTTTTCATCAAATTTCAGGCAGTTATCAGGCCTATCATGGTCAAGTGCCACGAAATATTTCAAGGTCATCAGGTCATCGTGACGTCATCCAGGCGCCATTTTGTAAAATCACACTATCGATCATATCGTCATAACGAGTCATCAAAAATGAACCATATTTAACACACATAAACTTCTGGTCAAGGGTCAATGTAACATGTTAGCAAAATTTGCGCACGCATTATGACGTGCACGTACGCGCGCGTCAAAATTTAAAAATGCTCAAAATCGGCTCAAATTCATTTTGCACACGTTTGAGGCCATTTTAAGCATTTCAAAATTTTCCGTGCGTGCACGCCCGCGCGCGCGTTATGCGCGCGCACAGCGCGTACGGAATGTAAAAACGCCGTTTTTTCGTATGGTTTGCATTCCTGACACTATTCTTGACAATTTCCAACTATTTCCAGTCATTCTCGACCTTCCATAATGTCACACGCGCGCGTCATACTTTCGAATTCGTGCGCGCGTCAATGGGCAATATAATATAAAATGTGGTAAAAACATGCCTATATGGAATCCGCCATAGCTCGTCAGAATGTGTGGCTACCCCCCAATTTTTTTACATTTTCTGAAAGCCTATGAGTTGGAGATATGAATTCATGAAAAAAAATTGAGGGTCGATCGATCGGAATGTCGTCATATTTGCATATGAACTCAAAAATTCGATTTTGAAAAAATGACGTCATAATTTTTGTATTCATTTGACAATATTTCAGTAATAGGTTGTCGATTTTCTTCCAACTTTTGATATGTTGTAGCTGAGACAATTCTCTACAAGATCAGTCACCACAATTTTTCATTTTGACAAAGGCATCATGGCGTATTTTTACGATTAAAGGAGGCAAGTCAATTTTTCACATTTTGCGTGTATTCTCTATGGGAGATGACTTTTTCTGAAATCTTGATTCTACATTCCCGTCTTCTGTGAGCAGTATCTCTGTTATTTCTGCTTGATTTTCTTCCAAATTTTAGTATGTTATAGCTGAGACTATAAGCTTTCACAAGTGTGCCCTCCAATTTTTGATCAGATGTCGGGATCATGCCCATTTTTTAAGTACAAAATGTCATTTGAGAATCCCGTTTTTCGTCTACGTGTTATGTCTATTGGAAAACTTTTGTTCTATTGGTAAAGTACTTGCCTCCCATCCCGCTGACCCAGGTTCGAATCCCGGTGGGTCCATTTTTTTGAAATTTTTTTTTTCCTCTTTTTGCCTTTTATTTTACCATTTGGTTCGACTAATGTAACATATAAAATCACAAAAAATGTAATAAACTTTTTTTATTTTGCGTGTTATGTCTAATTGAAAGTAGTTTGTGTACAACTCTATGCAAAATCTGATTGCCTGTGGTGTATTAAACCTATGGGTTAATATCCCATATATAATGCAATATGAAATTGTCCGATTTTCCTTGACGCAAGTCTCCATCCATTGTCAACATTATCAGGAATATTATCTTGCACAAATATTATCACATCTTAGCAATTTACCAACGGGTAGACAGACCACCTAATTCGTCTTCAGTGACGAATTAAATGTCTAGTTTCATTGTATTATGCTATCAAAAACGATTCTTACATGGTGGAAAGGAAAGAGTGATCAAGTTTATCAGCTCAAAGAAATGAAAAATCGGTCAGTAGTACGTGTATTATGAACGATAACTGCTATAGACATGCTATATAGACTGCTAGAATTGTTCATATAACGAGGGTACAATTTATCTAACACCATAAATAAAATTTGAAGAAAAAACACCTTGACTATTATATTTATTGTTTACCCCATTTAGTTCCTTCTCATGTTAGACTTTCACAAAAATCACATCTAAAAATGCAATAGCTCCAACAAAGTGTACAAGTTCCTTTACCCACAACGTAAAATATGTCGTCCGCAAATTTTATGAAACGCACATTGCCCATAAATATTATTGGCACTTGCTGTAATGTAAAAATTTCCCGGCACTCTTTTCCAAAACGATGAGTAAGTACTTCGATTAAAGTAAAGTTCACAACTAAATATTCCATAAAGCATCCTGGCCACAAGGTTATACGATATCGTTACCCCGAAAGACTTTTTAATATACATGAACATGATGCTTCTGCTTACAGTACTCTGGTATGCTGAAAGGTTTATCAACCAACGCCGACCGGGAAAATGGTGGTTTATCCTTGTTTAATTGTAACTTTGATCATAAAATGATAAATGTAAAGATTCCTAGTTTTTATCGAGCTATTTTAGAAAAATTGACTTCTCTTAATGTGAGGAATAAAGAGGATAGTAATAAGTTTCAGATTATTTGGAACAATAGACAATTGCAAGTACATACAGATATGATTTTTTTCCCGAAAACTTTTCCTAAAAAGAATTGTCTTTTTTAATGACATCCTCACAGAGGACGGTCAGTTAAGGCCTCAAGATGAAAAGAAAAGGGTATTCAACACTGATACAAATGATTACTTTCGACTACAGGGAGTATATTCTTCTTTTTCAAAGATAAAAATGTCTAAAATAGTTTATACAAATAGCTTTAAGAATAATGTTATTTCTGATATTATCTTGCCTCATGAGCTAATACAGTTTCACATATAAAAAGTAAGCAATTTTTATGATTTGCTTGTTACAGAAAAATATGAATTCCCAGTCAGTACGTTCAGAATGAAAAACAGATATGATGTAATAGACAACGAACTTACACTTGCTTGTTCGTTTATTATTACACTTAAAATAGATGTAAAGTACAGAGAATTTCAGTTTAAGGTAATAAATAATATTTTTAAACTAAATTATAAGCTGTATAAAATGAACAAATTAGTTCGCCATTATGTTCTTTCTGTATAGAAAATGAAACTATCGATCATCTATTCTGGAAATGTAATGAAGTACAAGAATTTTGGTGTCAGTTAGGAAAAGAATTAACGATGTTTGACTTTTCTCTTCTCAATGAAAAAAACTGTAATACTTGGTTTATTGATGAAAGATTATATTTTGTTCAATCATGTATTATTAGTAGCCAAGAAAACGATATATATATAAGTAGACTCTAATCGTCAAAACCTACAGTTTATGATTTTATATGTTTATTACTGAAGTCGTACAAAATGGAAAGATATACAGTGCGTCCCAGAAAAAACGAAACCCTAAAAGAAAGGGTTATTGTGATCACACTATGAGCTCTATGACAATAATTATCTATTTTCCATAAACTTGAAGTATTATGCTTTTAAATGATACCTTGATGGCATCCATCCGTACATGCTTTACTGAGCAGCATCATTTTGAAAATGACATGTAAAAACTCAGTTGTGCCAGATTTGGGTAAAACCGTGAAAACGTTAGTATCACATGCGAACATGACGCAAGGGAAAGACCAGCTTTAAGAGATATGATACATGAAATTCCCCCGGGTGATGACATGCATTCAATCAGAAATTCTTAAAGCACGGGTCAGTATCAATTTCCAGTGATGACAGGAGCGTACGCCCCCAAATTTCCAAAATCAATAAATATCCCTCAAAAAATGAAAAACTGCCCATCCTGTGATGGAAAAGGTACCCTTCCTGAGGTCGGATATTGCCATAATCTTGATATTTTTCTGCCTTATGTGCCTTTTCTACCTTGTATTTCCTTCTGATGGCAATGGAAAGTGCCACTAACATTACTTTTATGAAAATATCACCTTTCTGTCCACTTTGTTCTTAAAAGAAATTGCAGTTCTGAAAAAAAATCTAAAAAATTACTTTTCATTTCAACTGCAGGTACCATTTCAATACAAAACATGCCCTTTCTTAACCCCCAATATCGACAAAACAATGGCCATCCTTTATTTTGTGATGAGGGCATTATCCTCACCCTCATTATTGAAAGAAACAGATGAAAACAGTCTTCTCATAGGGTTTTAAAAGTCATGTTTCATTTGGGTCATGTTCGTATGTGATCCTAACGTTTTCACGGTTTTACCCAAATCTGGCACAACCGAGTTTTTACATGTCATTTTCAAAATGCTGCTGCTCGGTAAAGCATGTATGGATGGATGCCATCAAGGTATCATTTAAAAGCACAATACTTCTAGTTTATGGAAAATAGATAATTATTGTCATACAACACATAGTGTGGTCACAATAACCCTTTGTTTTAGGGTTTCGGTTTTTTCTGGGACGCACTGTATAGCTAAACGCAATAACAACAGGTGGCAGGGCATGGCCCGATAGATAACCAACGTAGAGTAAAACAAACTGATATTATTGTGAACACAACATTTCTCATTCTGAATATGCATCTGTTATGTATTTTCAAAGTGCTCAAATAAATAGCATTTAAAAAAAAGAAGAAGAAGAAGAAAAAAAAAAACAACAACAACAACAACGCCGACAACAGTTCCTCAGTTTTAAGGCCGGGCTTACACGAGGAGTCATTTGGTGACGTTAGGACCGCGTCAGTGACTGGTACGGTCTTTTACGCGTCATCAAAGAGTGCATGATGTCGTTTAAAAAGTCATTGGACAATGGACAGTTCAAACAATACTTTTAATAACTGGCGCAGTGGCGGATTTAGGGGGGGGGGGCAATCCCGGTCCGTGCCCCCCCCCCCCCCTTTGAGGGAAAACAATGCATTGTGCCCCTCCTATTTGCGATTGTGCCCCCCCCCCCCTTTTCGACCAGAAAAACTTTTTTTCTTTCTTTTTTTGCTTGTCAGAGAATTATGGAGGGGAACTGGACCCCATAAACCCCCCCCCCCCCCCCCCCAACTGAGCGACTTTTGGAGGGCTGGCGAGACCCAAAAAATATGGGTCTCCCTCCAAGCAGTTTCCCAAAGTTGACCATCCTGCATTTGTGTGCCACCCCCTTATACGAAATCCTGGATCCGCCCCTGAACTGGCGTATGAGTTAATTCCCTTCACAGGCTCGATTAGCGCAGGAAATGACGCGATAGGGTTATTCCCGTGTTTTGTGTATCTTTGAATTACCGTTTCTCGAATCTGTTCATCCTGAAGGCCGTGATATCTAGCTCTGGCTTGGTACCCAAGGCGAGTTGGCTTAAAATCTGACCTACGATAGGTGCCATCATGAACCCATGACCTGAGAACCCGCAACCGAACACGATGTTGTCGTGCTGAGGGTGGACATCGATGACGAAATCTAAATTTGGAGTTTCCTGGTAAAGATTATTCATTGAGGGAACGAAGGAGAGAAAGACAGGGATGATATCAGAGAAATCAAACAATGAAAGGAAAGAGTGCATCGAATGGACAGAATGAATGGGCATGGTGAGAGAAATACAGGTACACTGTAAAAAATGATATGCCATTGGTAATTTTTACTTATTTCCCCCATGTAGAATTTACTTAAAAACATAAAAATTTGCCACAAACTTTCAATTTAGTAGAATATACGTGAAATTTTTAAATGAAATTAAATACAAAAGAAAATTCAAGTAATTTCAACTTGTATTAATTTAGTGATGTTAACTCAAAGTAAGAATTTATACGTATTACTCAAACAATTTATGTTGATTGTACTTACCTTTTTAAAGTAAAGACTGTTGCAGTGCGTAATATATGTATTAACATAATTCATGAATATTCATTAAAACCAAATAAATCTCTCTTTTTTAAAATAAAACAATTTTTTTTTTTGAGGGGGGGGGGGGGTGAATGAAAATTTAAGGAGTTTAAAATATTTCCTACTTCATTTAAGCAAAGATAAGAAGATAAGACAATTTCTAATTGTCACTCAATTCAAAACAAATCAAAACTTGATATTTCAGGAAAATTGTCAACCAATTTTCTTTTTAAGATGCTAGATCAAGTATATAAAATTCGGAGCCATTTTAATAGTTGTCAAATTAAAGCGTATGTAGTGTGTTTGTTGGTCATGGTGGTAGATAATTGGTGAAATCCTAAATTGAAGATGTTAGATGGGTCCAAGTTTAATCATGTCATATATTTTTTTAATTGTTATCTATCATCATTATAATACATTATTTACGTTAATGTAACTCAATTTAACTGAGTAAAATTTTATTAAGCAACATAAGAAAATTCTGCTTAAAATGTTCAGGTCGAACATTTGTGTGTAGTCCCATATATACATTTCTGTGTGTAGTGTATGTGACTCTCAGCATGGATGATTGAGTCAATTTCTTTATCAGTTTGGTGATTCCAAAACCTTACAGCATACACCAATTCTTATATGCTATAATTATAATCAACCTTTCCTAATTGCTTTGAGACAATTTCTTTCACAATTCAATCTCATGACCAGAACTAAACTTTATCTCTAAGTTGCAGCCAGAAAAAGAAAGCATTATTATCATGCAGTATCAACGTTTAAATTCTTGGTGTCTCAAAAAACAAGAAATGGCAAAATTGAACGCCAAACTTAGGAAGATTACCGTGACCAAACAGGCCTCTGCAATGACGGGACCGTTATCTGCATCAAGTCCCGGGAAGTGTTCCCGAACATGTTCCCGGGTAAGCTCGATCTCTTTGGCTGAATTGGTAGAATCCCGATCATCGGGACTGGCAATCGGCATGGGAGTCCACCTAGAGACCTGATAATTATATAGAGACAAAAAATGACGACTTTGGTTTCAGCAAAGTTCACGAAAAGGGCGAGCCCAGAGTCTTTTTTTAAGGGGCGCAGGTCTTTTAAGAAGGGGGGGGGGGGGGGGGGAGAGGTTCTAAAAAATTTCGGAAGCATGATATGTCTCTAAAATCTTTGACAAGCATGATTTATTTTATTTAATAATTCATTCATTTATATTATCTTTTTTTTTGGGGGGGGGCTGTCGTTTTAAAATGCAAGAGGCTCTGTTTTGATTATTGATAACACGTTTATATGACGATGATTTTAATGCCTTAGTCTGGAATTCTGGCATGGGAGTCCACCTAGAGACCTGATAATTATATAGAGACAAAAAATGACGACTTTGGTTTCAGCAAAGTTCACGAAAAGGGCGAGCCCAGAGTCTTTTTTTAAGGGGCGCAGGCTTTTAAGAAGGGGGGGGGGGAAGAGGTTCTAAAAAAATTCGGAAGCATGATATGTCTCTAAAATCTTTGACAAGCATGATTTATTTTATTTAATAATTCATTCATTTATATTATCTTTTTTTTTGGGGGGGGGGCTGTTGTTTTAAAATGCAAGAGGCTCTGTTTTGATTATTGATAACACGTTTATATGACGATGATTTTAATGCCTTAGTTTGGAATTTTGGATCACTTACTTTCATCATTCCAGGGTATTCTTGACTAGGCCAGCCACTTGCTTCGAAGCTATTCAGGCCATGGTCAAAGTAGATAGGCATATCGGCGTACATACCCGGTACCTTCTCCTTCCAAAACGTGTGATGACAACGCGCTACCTGATAAAAAAAAAATGAAGTAAATGCGTCAAAACAATATTTTAACAATAGGCCTACTTGAAAAGAAGCAGAATACATCACATCATTTCAGCGATAAAATGTTATTATGATATGGAAAAGTATATATGTAAAACAAATCTGAAAGAAAAGAAATTTATGAAAAAGTGGTCACAGTTTACTAAATGTTTCTGATTGTGTTTTCTTATATACATATATATATATATATATATATATATATATATATATATATGTTATTTATTTACATTATTTTTTTTTTTTTAATTTTACCAAGTAAATCTGTAACATTTAGAAAAGAAATTGCTATACATATATAATTAATTTTTGCAACTGTATGTTCGTATTGTATTTAAAATGGCCAAGAATATCATTTTGAAATTCTGCATATCTTTTCTTGTATATTTTTATGTATATTTGTTAATAAAGGAACCCTGTGGAAGGGCTAAAAAGAAAAAAAAAAAGAAGCAGAATAGTTTGTATTCAGTATTATGTCTAGACTTCAAGATATTATGTTACATGTACCGAATTTGATGTTTTTACATGGAGCCAGTTGTTTTTGTTGTTTTTGTTTTTGTTTTTGTTTTTGTTTTTGTTTGTTTTTGTTTTTGATTTGTTTTTTGTTTGTTTGTTTGTTTGTTTGTTTGTATTTTTTTTTTGTTTTTTGAGGGGCGTTTGGGTTTTAAGGCATTCATCATTCAATTTGAATATTTGCGCCAGAGACGTCGTATAAAGTTTTGAATATAGGGGAAGAGCTGTCGGGTTTGCACCAAATTTGCAGACAAGCAAACTTACAAGACGGGGGAAAAAGGAAGAAGTTTTTCAGATTTTAAATTCTACGGACTAGGATGATATATATTTCAAAATTCACCATCAGAGATTCCATAAAGTTTTCAACAACAAAAAAGGAGATTTGTCTACAGACACACACTGCAGCGACATCCCTGCATGGAGGAGCACTTAATACAGAACATTGTGCGCCGTTATCGGTTATAGCAACAGTTGGGGGGGGGGGGGTGATAGTTTGATAGTTATACTCTCCCACTTACCTGAAGGGGTATGTTGAGACCAAGTTGTTTTAGGACTGTTGATGCCCATGGACCAGGAGCTAGGATGACACTCCGGGCCTGGTACTCATTTCGATTGGTTTTCACCGTTACCATGGTACCAGGAACAATCTCCAACATCTTCTCTTCATCATGGAGGACTCCACCATGTCTGACGAATAAATCCTGGGAAATTCAGGGTTTTCATAAAAATAATTTTCTGAATTATGATAACGACTCTTCCGGAAGTTTAGTGTGTGACAATGAGGATACAGCGTGAAAATATTGTAGTCCTCCTATTGCAGCAATGTAGGTCTATGCCAGAAAGTAATTATTTGACGATTAGCTAGAAATGTGGCTCTTTATTTTATGATCATCTAAGCTCAAAAAGGGTAATTAAGACTGCCTTAATTTCCAGAGATGATATAAAAATTAGAATATCAATTTAAACGGTATTTTCTCTTCGTTACAAACAAATAGTGCATTGTGAATTTTTGAAATAATAAATTTGGTTAATTACCTAATAGGAAAAGATTTCTTGCATGAATACAAACTATAGTTGAAAGTAACGTGTAAGGCTACCATCCACCAACCTGGAAACATTGGAGAGCCTTGTTGGCACGAATGTATCCACCTTTCTGGTATAGATACGACTCGGGTTTCGTCGGATAAATGATGTTTGGAAACCGACGGGTCCTCTCCTCTATGGATAACCGCTCCAGACCGGCTCCAGATTTTTTCATGGAATCTAGGAGCGTTTTAGGGTAACCGTCTGTCCATTTTCCACACAGATTTAGAACTCCGATTTCTCTGTAAAAAAAAAAAAAAAAAAAAATGAAATACGATTAAACGATGATAGATCAGTATTCACTCTTAGATTTGTAACTTCAGATTCCGATTTTATTGACTGTTTTCAGTCATATTAACATAATACTGCAGTGCGTAATATAAAATAAATACAATAACAACAATAATATAACAATGATGTTTTTCCATAGATATGGGCACATAATTAAATATCAATAAGTAAAGTATATGATGCACAGATATTGACCTAAGTGATGTTGAAAACAGTTGGACATGTTTAGAAGCTATGTGAATGAACTGGAGCATTATGCATTATCCTTATGATTTTTTTTTTTTGTAAGATAGTAATTTTATCGGTATGGGCGAGGGGGAGAATGCATTCATGGGCTCTTTATCATGTCCGATATGAATACGATTGACGAAAGACTTGTCAAGGTAGTAAGATCAATAAAATGCAAATGAATATTACATTTGTATTTTTCTTAACTCACTTTTTTCTTTTAAATCAAGATAAGGCTGTTGCTTTTGATAATTAATGTAGATTATTATGTATTGTTCAACAAATTTAGTCAAAATTTCTGAAATAGTTTGAACTGCAGAAAAGAATAATTTGCAAATTCGCATCCAATGAAATTCTTCCAAATAATCCAGTTCTAATTTTGTTCATCCTGTAGTTTGGAGGTCGATATGATGATTAGAGGGTGAGATATTATTGAGCTGTATAAATCTAGGCCTTGTATACTGTCCCACCTTAACACTTCTGTGTTGGTCTCCTTTTCCAGTTCCTTCCACATAGGATAGCAAACATCCATGAGCTTCTGATGGTGTTCTGCCGTTTTGGCGAAGCTGATAATCCTCGTCCCTCCATGTGAGCTACCTCTTGAATGGGGTAAGGAAAACTATAGGTTTAAATAAAAGACAAAAAAGATAGTAAAGATGCGAGAATCTTCAAGATTACATCAAGAGATAAACAAAAAATTAATTATACAACAAATATTTGTCTAGTAGTATGATTGATTTGGTAGACTATCGGAGCGTCGCATTTCAATTTTCTTTTTTTTTCTTCATTTTTTTCATTTTTTTCATTTTTTTTTTTTTTTTTTTTTTTTTTGGGGTGGGGGCTGTCATTGAACATTTTCCAACAGGTTTAGTTTTGACCCCTTATTGAAACTGAACCCAGGAGACTCTATGTCTTACTTTTGAGTTTCTGTTTAACTTTTTTTTTGTTTTTTGTTATCGGATTACCTACAGAAATGTTGCAATCGAGTCTGACATCCTTTACCCACCTAAAGCGACTCTTCTCATCCTCAGTGTTGTCAGCCGGTATTAAAATAATATATATGCTTCCTATTTTAGTACTCTAATACACTAGTACACTGCAATCTTTGATGATGCCATTGTAGACACATTGTACAAAAGGCTCGAAATAATATGCAATCTAATTAACTTTAATTCAAATGAACTTAACCTCCAATGCCTAACTTTCTTATCAATTATCTCCATCTACAGTATTCTCTTCCATATAATCGATTCCTTCTGTATATGCAAAACTCGTACTCATATACATGTAATGATGTTCTTTCAGTAACTTGTGTTTAATTGATAAGGGCGTTCCCAACACAAGCTTCGCTTTCCGGGTTTTCGCCTCCTTCTAATTTCTGAATTATTTACTGTATTGTACTCCTTGTTCACCACACTGCCACACATGTATCCTTTGTATATAACATTGTACCGATGAGAAGAAAATAAATGTTAATTTCAAATAAAAAAATCCAAATGACTGGAATATGAGGAACATATACTATCATTCACAACAGATACCTTCAAAGGGATTTTGAGAAATGATTTAACATGCTATGTGACATCATCTGATCATAATTATATCTGTGAAATATTTGAAATATATGTATATAACATGGGCCGCGGAGCCGGGAGCTGGGGGCTGCAGCTCCCCCCCCCCCCCCCATACACACACACACTTTTTTGAGTAGACAAGTTAAAAAAATATCGGAAAAATGGCTTGAAAATTGTCATTAATGAGTGAAATCAGATCAGCCCCCTCCCCCCCCCCCCCACTTTGAAAAACGCTCCGCTGCCCCTGTATAACACAAACTTCTCTATCTTATAGCTGAAATGCTTATCGTAAAAATGGGCCTATTTGCAGATTCTAATGAGTTACAGCAGAGATTTATAGTATACCAATGTATGTTATACACTTACAAATGATTAATTTTACATCTGACTAGTATTTTTTCTTGAGTGCATTTCCTTTACGACATATTGTGTACGTAGGAATATCTTGTATACGTATTTCGCATTTTAAAGCACAGACAAAGCGTAGATAAAATCATGATGACCTAAACAATATTTGTGCTATAGCCTACATGCAGGCAAAGAGCATAATTTGTCTGGTAGGGCCTATATGTATTCACCGTATTCAAATCGAAAATACACGCGCTGCATTGATACGCAAGTTCATGCATCAAGTTCACAACTTGTCAATGGATATATGCACCTGCATGTGCATAATATTCAATCTATGCACGTGGTTGATGACCCTATGGTATCAAAATGACTACTGGCACAGCGTATGGTGCATGCATGGTATCAAGACAATCATATCTGACCTGTTCTAGAAGTAAGACGTTCTTGCCTGCTTTCACGTTGTGGTAAGCGGCTGCCGACCCTTCAATGCCCGCTCCTATCACCACCACGTCATAGACGTCAGCCATGGTTTCGATCACTGCAGCCTAGTCGATGTCATTAGACGATATCGATGGTTCAAAGACGAAATTGAACGAGACAGACTAGCCACGTATAGCTTTGGTTTGGCTACTATATGATAAATATCATTCTTGACATTGGAGTGCAAGGACAAACAATGCTGAGAGATAGAGAGAGGGAGAGAGGGAGAGAGAGGGGGAGAGAGGGAGAGAGAGGGGGAGAGAGAGAGGGGGAGAAAGAGATAAAGAGGGTAGGGCGCTATGAGGCGGATGAAAGGTGAAAGGGGAGGGTACAGTGGCGGAGGGGGGGGGGGGGAATTGGACAGCATAATTCAACAGTCACCGCATGTAGGACATGTATAGTTGTGACAACCTATAGTATTCCCATGCAAGGTAGGCTTGTCAATGGCATAATTCCCCCTCGTCTTTTAAAGAAATCTTTGCGAATTACGTGAAAGGCACAAAAGGGGCACTTTCTAGATATATGAATAATGCTACAGTCGGCACATGCAGGACACGTAGACTATTATAGTTGTGACGACCTGTACACTGGTTATCAATGGCATAATTAAGTTTTTCACTCTTTGACTTGTGTTTGTGGAAGGGTATAATCAAACACCATCAACATCAAATCTTGGTGTTCTTATGAGGGGGTGAGTGAATTAAAGCAGTTGCCTGTGTCAAGAATTGGAGGGGGGGGGTATATGAGGGGCACTTTTCTTTCTGGACTTTTGTGAGTAAAAGGAGCCTGTGCATTCAAGCATGATTAAGGGCTGGAGCAGGGCAAAATCAATTCAGTGTTTGCATGGTGACCACCACGCCATTGTTTAGCAAAAAATTTGTTGGAGCTAGCAACCTTGACAACTTGGCCGGTATGACGTCACACTTCGGTACTCTATAATTGACAATGGTTATAAAATTATTATAAGGCTTATTATATGGAGGTAGTGTATTATGCGTTCAGGGGCGGATCCGGGGGGAGTGGTCACGGGGTCCGGACCCTCCCCCCTTTTTTTGGTTGCTTCTTATGGGTTGTTGTGTACTGGATCCCCCCCCCCCCCCGGTTGCTGCTGCTGTTGTCGTTGTTTTGTTTTGGGCTTTTATTTTTTTTTGGGGGGGGTTGCTTGGTTGGACCCCCTTTTTTCTTGACAATCCTGGAGCCGCCCCTGGGTTACGATGCATATGAGGCATAACGCAAAAGTTTACATTCTTCATTAGATACAGCAGCTTGACAGTTTAGTGGTATAATCGTGAGGTGATCGTAGCAGCTCAAGGCTCATGGATAACGACAGCAAAGCCAAGGCGGACGTTGATGTCTTCGACGTAGTGGTGGTCGGTGGGGGCATCGAGGGATCGGCAGCGGCGTATTACAGCGCACGGGACGGACGTCGGGTCTTGCTCTTAGAACAGGTCAGATTGTAGCGTGGTCATTCGATTTTAGAGTATGAGTCAGAGATAATAACAATTTTGTAATTTCCAATTTTTTTTAGGAGGGAGTAGTAAAAATGGACGTACTTGATAAATTATGTACATGTAGACTATTTATCCCCGTTTCCTTTGGCACAATATTCATGGGGTGATGGTTGGCGGCACAGGGGTCGATTTATTTAACTGGGTCAAACCCACTTGCGCCAACTCTAAACCATTTTTATATGGAATCCCTTCACTGACGAACTTATATAGGGCTGGAATGACGGTTACATGTAGTTTTTCTGAAGGTTCATAATTCCGAAGGTTCGTTTTTCCGAAGGTTCGTATTTCCGAAGGTTCGTTTTTCCGAAGGTTCGTATTTCCGAAGGTTCGTTACTCCTTCGTGACGGTTTGTAATTCCGAAAATGAAATAGAGTTCATAATTCCGAAAATGAAAAAGGGTCCATAATTCCGAAAAGTTATGTAGGGCTCTATTGCTTTTTCGGAATTACGAACCTTCGGAATTATGAACCCTTTTTCATTTTCGGAATTATGAACCCTTTTTCATTTTCGGAATTATGAACCCTTTTTCATTTTCGGATTGCAACCCTTCGGAATAACGAACCTTCGGAGTAAGGCATCAAATGTTCGGAATTATGAACCCTATTTCATTTTCGGAATTATAACCCCTTGCTACGGCAAATTTGTGTTTCGGAATTACGAACCTTCGGAATTATGAACCTTCGGAAGTACGAACTTTCGGAAAAACGAGTACCCCCCGGAATGACAATGGAAGCACTGCTTTTGTCGTCGAGACGTACGGGCTATTCTTGTCCCATGCAGAGGTAATTCCTGAATTGGATAACTCCACTTTACCTGAGACTGTATCCATTCCTAATGATTCGGGCCTTGAACTTTTTCCCAGAGGTTCTTCCTAACAGCAAGACCCCGTGCTACCTCAATGATCTTTCTGTGGTGGATGAAGCTTGATTTTGCAGCGAACGATGCACCATGCACCATGCACCACATGGTCATACGAAAAAAAGAAAGAAAAGAATCCATGAAATTTAAGCTGAATATGATTTGACAAACAATTTTGCTAGGTAAACAATCAGTCTTGGTTGTTGTTTCATCCCCTACTCATCCCTGTAGGCGCAAGTGGGTTTTGACTTAGTTTTCCAAATTGACATTTTATCTGTGCAGCTAACCATGAAATATCATTCGAGGAATATGGTATGAAAAAAAGCGGGGATAAATACTCTACAAATATATCAAATACGTTCATATTTACATTTAACTTTAAAAAAGAATAGGCAATTATAAAAGTCAATTTTCTGTTGACTCACAATGTACAGGAAGGTTAACTCAAAGGCCATTTTCCGGTTGATGTTTTGAATGTTTTTTTTTTCTTCTTCCTGATAGTAATTAACAATGCCTTCTTTAAAAGTCGTTACTCAAAAGCATTTTGACACTTTAAAACAGTATATTTTCAGGTAGGTTCCCAAATTCCTGCACATAAAACAGGGGCGTCGCTTGAGCATTTTTGATGGGGCAAGGGGGCACATCATTTTTTTTATTCTCTCAGACTTAAAGCCTCTGTCCAAGCAGGCCCTTACCCCCTTTCACAAAAATTTAAAAAATTAAAAATGCCGCTTTTTAAAATAAAAGAATGTGAACGAAATGGTGTTCAAATTTACAAAATCTGCAGACAACAATTTTGAATTTCAAACGTGGGAGTGCCCCCAGCTCGCGCGGTCTGGGGCTCTGTCGTCGCCCTCCATAAAAGAGTGCAAATTGGGTATCGACTTACATGACTAAAGACATAAAACTTGCAATCATCAATAGCTTTATGGAATATCGAATACTTGTTTAACTCAACTTTGACTTCATTTTATTTCCAGTTTATTGTCCGTTCAGCCCTTATGAACTTTAACTATACATAAAACTTTTGTTTGGATGCTTCTTTTTTGTTGCTTTGAATTTGAATTTTAGGGTCAAAATTTACGAACTACAGCTAAGCATAATGGATAGATATTATGTGTTGAACTTGACTTTGGAATTGTCATTTCTATGTGGCATTGATAAAAAAAGAAGATAGCCTTGACGATTCGTATAGGCCAATATCATTGGCATAAGCGTAAGAGCACATTTTCGTGAGGGGAGGGCTTAAGCGTTTTGCCTAAACATCAACTTTTTTATTTCTATATTTTTGTGAGCGAGCAAAATTTTTGACACTTTCGTGTAGTGAAAATGTACAGAAATGACATAAATTATTCTGGCATATGATAGGCCTACCCAAATATGTGGACATTCGGGTACCTCGCTGCCCGAATGTGAGGTGGTGGCATGGTTGCCCGAATATTGGCTCTTTCAAAATCTTCGGGGGGGGGGGGAGGGGGGCTGCAGCAGATCCTAACCGCCCCCATCCCTCGCCTCATACGCCTGTGGTCATTGGAATTTCTTGGGTCGGCAATTGTGGTTTATCCCAATGGATCATCTCATGTTTATTTAATCTATTCAGTTATTGTACCTTTATGGAAATGGTGCCCCTTAATTTTAATGTCACCGAAATTACCTTTCATATGTATGTTTTACATGTGTTTAATGATTACATCCACTTTGATTCTGATATGTTCTTATGTCTATCTTAAATTCTTAATGAAGTTAGCCGGTATCGAAACATTACATAAGAATGGCATTGTAGAGGGAAACGCTTCGTAAACCTTTATTTCATTTATCCTTTCATTATCATTAATTACTGTTGATTATTTTTCTTTTAGTTTTCCTTGCCTCATACAAGAGGTAGCTCTCATGGCGGGAATCGAGTTACTTGTTTCGCACAATCAAATGAACATTATCAGAAACTCATCGAGGAGGCTTATCCACTATGGGAGGAAGTGGAAAAAGAGGCCAACACAGAACTACTTAGGTAGGTACAAAAGTCATTATAGGCTTCATTATCAAGAGCGGTTGTCCATGACTATAAAGAGTTAAAAGCGTCACAGATATTGGAATGTGTCATTATTCCGCAGATGTGATCATTACCATATCATAGCCATTATCACCAAGTGATTTTCAACTTCAATAATGCTGAAAACGCAGAGCTTGCAGCGTCCCTCCTCTGCACTGAGAACCCCATGGCTTTGCCACTGGCGTATCCATAGCTGGTAGAAGGGCAATTCCTTCCCTGTCTGGACGCATTTAACATTCTGTCGATATATTCAACTTTGTTCATGTTAGCAAATGTATTTTTGAAAAAATGTCTGAAAAATGTTTTTAATAGGTTATTATATGATTGAACTTTATGAAAGATTATTTTTCATCACAAACAGGAAAGTAGGAATGTTGCTTGTTTCATCCGACGGATGGGAGTACGGTTATCCGAATCTAATCTTGCAAGCTATGGATAAATCCGGAGACGGTTTAGAGAGGTTATCCGCTTCAGACGCAAAATCTCGGTTTCCTAATTTCAAGCATTCCACCGAAACTGAGTTATATCTGTACGAGAATTCCAGTTATATACAAGCTAATAAGGCTTTACAGGCTTTCCAGGTAAATTTAGAAACTGGTTAGAAATTTCTCAACTTCATTGTAAAAATGGTGTACCTAGTTACTATGTACCTCATTACCTGCACAAAAATGTGGCTAAAAGGGGGTTGGTCCAAGGCTGCCCATATAACCAGGATTTTGGAAATGGGGCAGGGGAACCCAAAAATTACACAAAAGGCAAATTTTGTTTTTTTGTTGTTGTTGTGTACTTAAGGTATGCCAATTCTGTTTCAAAGTGGGGGGGGGGAGGGGGCTGTGCCCCCTTCATCAACCACTTCAAGGGATAAACAATGTTTAGTTAAACTTAAAACATGAGAGAATTTTAAGAGGATTTTTCTCACTTGTTTTATTGCCACTGTGATCACAGTGATGTTGTTCCACATTGTAATTAGCTCACAGACTATACTTTTGCCAGAAAGCATCATACGCAAGACTAATTTTAATCTGTTATGTGAATGATGTAAATGTGCTATATCGAGGAAATAATTAAAGTAAGAATATATTGATCAATATACATATATTTTCGCACTCGTTTTGGTGAGATAAAAATTCCGATTTGCAATATTGACGCAGCTGACTTACATAATGACAGGCCTATAGAGCTTTTGAACCCAAACAGATTTCAGTATTCATTCTGATATATATGTTGGTGGAAGAATTGAGGAAAGGTATAGATTTTTTTTCTTTCTAACACGACTGCAATATATTGTTCTTAAGCTCTACTGTTTCTTGGAACTTTATAGGATGGATTCGTCAAAAATGGTGGAGTCCTCCATGATGAAGAGAAGATGTTGGAGATTGTTCCTGGTACCATGGTAACGGTGAAAACTAATCGAAGTGAGTACCAGACCCGGAGTGTCATCTTAGCTCCTGGTCCATGGGCATCAACAGTCCTAAAACAACTTGGACTAAACATACCACTTCAGGTAACATGGTTTTGTCTGTTTAAAACTATTCTAATATGAGACCAGGAAATACTAAAAAGTGTTTAGGAAATGAAGAAGTGCTCACTTTTGTATTGTAGGGTATATACCTTCATTTTCAAATTAAACCTTATTTTTAGCTCGCTTTCTCTTCAATTTTTCTCTGTCTCTGTCTCTGTCTGTTAAAGGGCAATCCAACCTTGGTAATAAGATGATTTGTGTGAAAGCAGAAAAATAAGAAAAACAAGATGGTGAAAGTTTGAAAGAAATTGGACAAGGAATAAGGAAGTTATGGATATTTGAAAGATGAGATCACTAAATTTATGCGAATTTCAAACTGGCAACTTGGTGAGAAGATTGTATTGTCAGTCAACTATCGTTTGTCGTACACTGAAATATCATTAATTTACGGTTTTCTCCTAAGCGCCTTTTCCCTAGGGGCAGTACCCCCAATATATTGTAGATAGCATATTGTTAAGGTCCTCATGAAGAAAAAGATCCTACAGAGTAATACATCTGGAAAAAAATGACATTTTAGCCATTTTGTGTGTTGGAGAATGGGAGAGTTGTCCACCACTACATCACAATGACATTACCGATTTGGCCAATATGAATTTCAGGTATGTATAGTGATTACAACTTTCCAAAATTCATAACTTTCTTTTTGCTTGTCCGATTTCGTTCAAACTTTCACCAATCTGCTTCTCTCACTTTTCCTCCTTCTTTCAGAACAACTTGCATGCTTCTTTCCCTCTCCCTGGCTATTACTCTCTCCCTGTCACTGTCTGTCTCTTTCACTCCCTGTCCCTCGCTCTCATCATTATCTTATCTCTCCCTACCCCCTCTTTCCCTTTCTACCTTCCTATTTCTGGAAGAATGCTACATTACAACCTCCTCTCTACAAACAAATTATAAACAAAATATGCATATCGTAAACCATTATTGAAGACGGTTCAAAATGTTTATTTTTTAAACAGGTCTTGTGTGCATACCATGTCTTTTGGAAGGAGAAGGTGCTAGGCACGTATGGGGATTTCCCCGTCTACAATGACATCAACAGTAAGGGTTTCCAGTGCAGCGGGTCTCCTAGCCATGAGTACCCGGGTCTGATGAAGGTATATACTTCTATTGTTCCATGCTCAGTTTTGGATAAATGATGATGGTGTTTTCACAGGGGATTCTTACTTTTATCCTTCATCTGACTTCGTCATCGTCATTTTTCATCAGATTCGTCCACAACAGCTACGCCAAATTGTTCACACTGTAGGAAAGAGAGAGAGAGAGAGAGAGAGAGAGAAAGATTGGCAGAAAAAAACTAACTCTTGTAGGTTTTCAACCACTGGAAACTATTGTGACAGCGTTGTATAGCCTAAACTGCGATTGTTACGACATCTATTCTGTTGCAGATATATTTATGCGGTAACGCAGCCATCTTGAGCCTTCGTTGTTCTTATTGTTTTTGTGTTTGATTCATTTCTTATGCTAGATCTCAAAGTGGATAACATCTCCAATCGAAGATCCTGATTATAGGGACCAATCAGATGAACCTCGGGAATTTGATCTTAACAGAAAGTATGTTCGGGAACATTTTCCGGGACTGGACGCTGACAATGGTCCCGCTATAAAGGAGGCATGTCTCGTTACGGTAAATAAAAATCTCATCAGACATGTCAGACGCTACAAATTTCTACTTTTTTTGTGGGGATAGGAGCAATGTCAGCCTAGCGTTTGTTTGTTTTTTTCGGACATCAGCTTTTTTGTTTCTACATTTTCCGAGAGGATAAAGCGAGCAAGAAAAAATTGACACTTTATTTTAGTGAGACAGACATCAGAATATACTAAATAAGAAAATATTGAAATTGAAAATAGACCACCTCGCTGCCCAAATATTGGTAATTTCACAATTTTCGGAGGAAAGCGGACTATATACACCCCGCCCCTGCCATGGACGTCTATGTGAGTAGCTGCAGCTTTCGGCAAATGTGGAGCGGGGGGGGGGGGGGGGGGGGGAGGCTGAAGAGATTCCACTGATGACTACAAGAATGGTCTTGTATTTCACTCCCTCTCCCCCCACTCTCTCTCTCTCTCTCTCTACCATGTCTACTCCTCTCTCTCTATCTCTCTCTTTATCTCTCCCTCTCTTCCCCTCCTTCTCTCTCTCTCTCTCTCTCTCTCTCTCTTTACTCCCCTCTCTCTTTGTCCCCTCTACAGCAAACTCCCGATGCCGGTTTCGTCCTCGATGTCCATCCGTCTTACAGCAACATCGTGATCGGTTGCGGGTTCTCAGGGCGGGGGTTCCAGTTCGCTCCAATCGTTGGGCGTATCCTCACCCAACTCGCTGAGGGTTCGGAACCAACGCTAGATACCACAGCCTTCAAGATGAACAGATTTGAGAAACAATGAAAAAATATGAAGTGGTGGTTTGTTCTTAAAATGTCTCTGAAACTTATGCAAAGAAATTTATCGAATGGAGATTTATTATCATAACATTCATCATACTATTGAGAAAAAACAATATTAACATGATGGAAACAAAACCTATCTTGATCAAGCGGGGGGGGGGGGGGGGGGGGGGGGGGGGTGGGTGGCACTGAAGAGATTCCATTGCGATTTTGATGAGTTCCAAATGATTCTGTCTCTCTGTTTCTCTCTCTCTCTTTCTCTCTCTCTTCCCTCTCCCCCCCCCCTCGCTCTCTCTCTTCCCCCTCTCTCTATCCCTTCCCCCTCTCTCTCTCCCCCTCTCTCTCTCTCTTCCCCTCTCTCTATCCCTTCCCCTCTCCCTCTCTTTCTCTTTCTCTCCCCTCTCTCTTTCTCTATCCCTTCCTCTCTCCCTCCAGCTCTCTCTCCCCTCTCTCTCTTTCTCTATCCCTTCCTCTCGCCCTCCCGCTCTCTCTCCCCCTCTCTCTCTTTCTCTATCCCTTCCTCTCTCCCTCCCGCTCTCTCTCCTCCTCTCTCTCTTTCTCTATCCCTTCCTCTCGCCCTCCAGCTCTCTCTCCTCCTCTCTCTCTTTCTCTATCCCTTCCTCTCGCCCTCCAGCTCTCTCTCCCCCTCTCTCTTTCTCTATCCCTTCCTCTCGCCCTCCAGCTCTCTCTCCCCCTCTCTCTTTCTCTATCCCTTCCTCTCTCCCTCCAGCTCTCTCTCCCCTCTCTCTCTTTCTCTATCCCTTCCTCTCTCCCTCCAGCTCTCTCTCCCCCTCTCTCTCTTTCTCTATCCCTTCCTCTCGCCCTCCAGCTCTCTCTCCCCCTCTCTCTTTCTCTATCCCTTCCTCTCGCCCTCCAGCTCTCTCTCCCCCTCTCTCTTTCTCTATCCCTTCCTCTCTCCCTCCAGCTCTCTCTCCCCCCCCCTCTCTCTCTCTTTCTCTATCCCTTCCTCTCGCCCTCCAGCTCTCTCTCCCCTCTCTCTCTTTCTCTATCCCTTCCTCTCGCCCTCCAGCTCTCTCTCCCCTCTCTCTTTCTCTATCCCTTCCTCTCTCCCTCCAGCTCTCTCTCCCCCCCTCTCTCTCTCTTTCTCTATCCCTTCCTCTCGCCCTCCCGCTCTCTCTCCCCCTCTCTCTCTTTCTCTATCCCTTCCTCTCGCCCTCCAGCTCTCTCTCCCCTCTCTCTTTCTCTATCCCTTCCTCTCTCCCTCCAGCTCTCTCTCCCCTCTCTCTCTTTCTCTATCCCTTCCTCTCTCCCTCCAGCTCTCTCTCCCCTCTCTCTCTTTCTCTATCCCTTCCTCTCGCCCTCCCGCTCTCTCTCCCCCTCTCTCTCTTTCTCTATCCCTTCCTCTCGCCCTCCAGCTCTCTCTCCCCTCTCTCTCTTTCTCTATCCCTTCCTCTCGCCCTCCAGCTCTCTCTCCCCTCTCTCTCTTTCTCTATCCCTTCCTCTCGCCCTCCAGCTCTCTCTCCCCCTCTCTCTTTCTCTATCCTTTCCTCTCTCCCTCCCTCTCTCTTTCTCTCCCTTCTTTCTCCCCCTCTCTTGCAAACATTATGAAACTTCCTTTCATTCTTCGATGATTAAGAATAGATTTTATTTTTCATCTGGTAATACATGTATGGTGGATTATACAGTGCGTCCCAGAAAAAACGAAACCCTAAAACAAAGGGTTATTGTGACCACACTATGTGCTCTATGACAATAATTATTTATTTTCCATAAACTAAAAGTATTATGCTTTTAAATGATACCTTGATGGCATCCATCCGTACATGCTTTATCGAGCAGCAGCATTTTGAAAATGACATGTAAAAACTCAGTTGTGCCAGATTTGGGTAAAACCGTGAAAACGTAATTAGGATCACATACGAACATGACTCAAATGTACCGGTAACGTGACTTTTAAAACCCTGCGAGAAGATTGTTTTCATTTGTTTCTTTCAATAACGAGGGTAAGGATAATGCCCTCATAATAAAATAAAGGATAGGCAATGTTTTGTCGATGTTGGGGGTAAATAAAGGGCATGTTTTGTATTGAAATGGTACCTGCAATCGAAATGAAAAGTAATTTTCTGAATTTTGTAGAACTGCAATTTCTTTTAAGAACAAAGCGGACAGAAAGGTGATATTTTTCATAAAAGTAAAGTTAGTGGCACTTTTCATTGTCATCAAAAGGAAATACAAGGTTAAAAGGGCACATAAGTCAGAAAAAATATCAAGATTATGGCAATTTCCCACCTCAGGAGGGGCACCTTTCCTATCACAGGAGTGGCACTTTTTCATCTTTTGAGGGAAATTCATTGATTTATGAAATTTTGGGGGCGTACAACCCTGCCGCCACTGGAAATTGGTATTGTCCCGTGTTTTATGAATTTCTGATTGAATGTATGTCATCACACGAGGGAATTTCACCTATCATATCTCTTAAAGCTGGTATTTTCCTTGTGTCATGTTCGCATGTGATCCTAACGTTTTCACGGTTTTACCCAAATCTGGCACAACCGAGTTTTTACATGTCATCTTCAAAATGCTGCCGCTCGGTAAAGCATGTACAGATGGATGACATCAAGGTATTATTTAAAAGCATAATACTTCTAGTTTTTGGAAAATAAATAATTATTGTCATAGAGCACATAGTGTGGTCACAATGACCCTTTGTTTTAGGGTTTCGTTTTTTCTGGGACGCACTGTATAGCATTTTTCTTTAATTTTCATGCAACGACTTGTTTGTCTGTTTGAAGAAAACTGTAATTTGTATCATTAAAACAAAGTTTTCCTGCATTAAAAATAACTGAAAATACAATTTAAAATCCTTTTTTGCATATTATGTTTATTATTTCAAACAGGTAATTAAAAAAATAAAGAGAGTACATAAAACAAACGTAAATGTAACCGTATTGTAGCGATCGATTGTTCATGATACATGTTCTGCATTTCTTTATGAAGTACATCTTGTCTCAGAGAATTTTCATTTAGCTGTAACCAGCTAAAGAAGCCTATATTCTTTTCAGTGCGAGATCAGGATTAATCTGTTACAAAATAACAGTCCATTCAAATTTTGAAAAAAAGCATGTCATCATCAACCACTCACAGCGCTAAATCATACTCTGCTAATAACAATGAAAAGCGCCATCTATTATCACGATGGTGTATTCTTCGTTGACTCGTCATAAGGTAATCAAGGGCATAACTTTTTCCCTCGTCTTTACCAAATCTTTGACTTGTGCAATGTGGAAGGCACAAAATTGAAGGGCACTTTATAGATAGAACGGTACTCAAACGCCGTCAAGAGCAAATCTTGGTGTTCTTTAAAGGGGACTCTGTCTCTATGAGGGAATGAAAGCCGGTGTCAAGAATAAGCAGTGGAGGGGGGGGGGGGAATGGTTGTATATGAGGGGCACTTTTCTTTTTGGAGTTGTACTTTGTCAGAAAAGGAACATCACAAGGTGTGTGTGGGTGCGTGAATTTGTTTGTTTGTTTGTTTGTTGCTGTTTTTTTTTTGGGGGGGGGAGGGAGAGATACTAGCTATCCTTGCTTTGGGAACAAAATGAGAGTCAAGCGCCCCCTATGCCACCACTGATTTACACGTTCATACCAATTATTATTGAATGGGCTAGTCGACGAGAGTTACTGTACTGTTCTACTAGTTCCATACAGACATCTATTGACATCTGTCATAAAACCATATAAAAGGACCTTAATATGAGGGTGGTGTATTATGATCCAAGAAGGGGGGACCCGGACCACTTTTTGTTGTTGCGTTACATAGGTTTTTGCTAATTGAACTCCCGCCCCCCCCCTTTTATTTTTTGCTTGATTGTACCCCCTTTTTTTCCTCCTGACAATCCTGGAGCCGTCCCTAGATTACGATGCATTAATTAATAGCGTACAACTTTACATTCTTCATTAGCAATAGCAGCTTTGCAGTTCAGTTGTATAATCGTGTGGTGATAGAAGCAGCTCATGGATGACGGCGGCAAGTCAAAGGAGATCGTTGATGTCTTCGACGTATCGAGGGATCTGCAGCGGCATATTATAGCGTATGGGATGGACGTCAGGTCTTGCTCCTAGAACAGTTCGGAATGTATAGCGTCACGGTGGTTTTTAAATCATCCAGGAAGGTGAACTCAAAGCTTTAAGGCGATATTTTGCTTGATGTTTTCAATGTTTCTTTCTTCTTCCTGATGGTATTTAACAATGCCTTCTTTACTTAAAAGCACTTCGACCTCTTTTTTTCTTCATTTTCTGGTATTTTGCACGCAAACTGGGGCGTCGCTAGAACATTTTAATTTGGCAAGGGGACACATCATCTTTTTCTCTCAAATTAGTAAGAGGAATATAAACAAAACGGTGTTCAAATTTTCAAAATCTGCTGACAACAATTTTGAATTTCAAACGTGGGAGTGCCCCCACCCCGCGCACTCTGGTGCTCTATCGACGCCCCTCCATACATGAGGGCAAACTGAGTTTTGACTAACATGACTAAAGACTCGTGCAGTTATCATTAGCTTTATGGAATATTTGTTTAACCCGACTTGACTTAATTTTATTGCAGTTTATTGTCCGTTCAGCCCAATAACGTAAAAGTTTTGTTTGGATGTCTTTTTTATGGATACAAATTTGCATTTCCCGGTCAAAATTTGCAAACTATGGCTTAAAGGGACCGAAAAGTAGCCAGTCGTGGTGTTTTGGAGCTTGGCCAGGCTCGGGTAAAATTCAGGAATCTCCGTACATTTTCGGCAAACGAGTACGCAATTGCGGTGATGCGCATTCGACCGAAGAAAGACGAACTGAACAACCCAACTGACAAACTACCCCGCCCTCACTTCAATTTTGTTCGCTGCTCCAAGATTGTTGTTATGCACTGCCTTGCAATAAGGGCAAGCGAATGAAATTGAACGTACATGGCACGGGCGTAGACAGGCATAAACCATTGTTAGTGGGGGGGGGGGGGGGGGAGATGAACTATTCATCATCCCCCACTAACAATAGAAAGTGTGTTCGTATTTATGCCACTGGTACATGGATATCATGTGCTGACCTTGACTTTGCACGTGTCATTTTGATAAGGCCATAATAGAACAAGATCCCGAGTTGTAAGCCTATGGCATTGGAAATTCCATTGTTCTTGCCTCAGATGCAGTGACATTTTTATATATTCTGTCATGATCGATCGTCTTATAATTCATTTCATCAATTCAAATGTTGTAAATATATGAAAGTGGTGACCCTCGACCGTATACTAAATCCAACCGAAATTACTTTTCGTATTCATCATTTCATGTATATGTTTAAAAAGATTTCCTTTGATTCTGCTAAAGTTGTCCCCATCCGCATAGTCTTAATTTTTATTTTTATTATTTTCCCCTTTGTCAATATTTTGGCTTTGTATTTTGTTATTCTATACAACATCTTATGTATCATCGTATATGTTTTTTCTGGCTTGTCGAAAAGAAATTAAAAATGATTGCATTTGCATATGCAGTTGCCCGAGAGTACACGATTTTAAAAATAGCATAGCATCCTTCCATTAATATAAATTTATCTTGATTAATTTCTTTTAGTTTTCTTTACCTCCTACAAGAGGTAGCTCTCATGGCGGGAATCGAGTTACTTGTTTCGCACACTCAGATGAACGTTATCAGAAACTCATCAAGGAGGCTTATCCACTATGGGAGGAAGTGGAAAGAGAAGCAAATATAGGACTACTTAGGTGGGTACACTAAATCTGGGGGCGTTTCATGAAAGGACTTGTCAGATATTTTATCCGACAAATTTGCTCTCAGCCAATCAGATGCAAGGATTTCAGTAGCTTATAACAGTTGTCGGATGAAATATCCGACAACTTCCTTTCATGAAACGCTCCCCAGTTCAAAATCAATTTATCGGCTTCCTTATCAAGAGCGGTTGTTAATGGCAAAATAGATAAAATCGTCACAGATATTAGAATGTGTCATTGTTCCGCAGATGTGATCATTACCATATCTAGGAGCAGCGGAGCATCTTTCAAAGTGGGGGGGGGGGGCACCATAAAAAGGACACTTTTTTAAAAGGGGGCACTACACAGGGTGAACACAAAGCGATAAGAGGACCATTTTGTGACATTGGTATTACCCTACAGTCTAATTAATATTATCGAGTATCTTCTTAGTAATGGTCTAATGATTCATATGCGAGCGAGCAAATTTTTATTCACATATTACGATAGATAGGAAAAGGGGCACGTACAAGAGGTAATAAGCTATAAGCTATAGAAAAAAAAAATGTTGTTATTGTTATTATTATGATGATGATGATGATGATGATTATTATTTTTATTATTATTATTATTATTATTATTATTATTATTATTATTATTATTATTATTATTATTATTATTATTATTATTATTATCATTATTATCATCATCATCATTATTAATAATAATGTTATTATTATTATCATTATCATTGTTATTATTATTACTATTATTATTATTTCATTTAGAGAAGTCCACCCAACACCTGTCTTACTATTAAAATACACGAGGATGCTCACACATACACACAATATTAGCGTGCACCTTTAATTGAAAAATTCGTTAACGTTATCGTTATCGGTGTGACCAGACCAAAGAGCTTGGTCCAAGACTGCCCATGTAATCAGGGGCAGATCCAGAATTTTTGGAAATGGGGGAGGGGCACAGTTCCAAAATATTACACAAAGGGCAAATTTTGTTTTTGTTGTGTACTTATAAGGTATGACAATTCTGTTTCAAAATAGAGGGTGGGGGGGGGGGCTGTTCCCTCTTCATCAGCCACTTCACGGATAAACAATATCTAGTTGTAATTGAAACATGTTTTAAGAGGATTTTCTCACCTGTTTTACTGCCGCTGTGATGAACGGCATTACTTTTCCCCTCGTCTTTACCATATCTTTGACTTGTGTAATGTGGAAGGCACAAAAGTGAAGGGAACTTTATAGATATAACGGCAATCAAACACCGTCAAGAGCAAATATTGGTGTTATTAACAGGGGACTCTCTCTCCATGAGGAAATGAAAGGGGTGGTATATTAGGGCACTTTTCTCTTTGGGAGTTGTACTTTGTCAAAAAAGGAGCATCACAGTGTGTGTGTGTGTGTGTGTGTGTGTGTGTGTGTGTGTGTGTGTGTCTCGTGTTTTTTTTGGTTTTTTTTTGCTAGTTTGTTTGCTTTTTTTGGGGGGGGATACTAGCTACCCTTGATTTGAGAACAATTGAATGGGTTATGACCCTCTAGTTCCATACAGACATCTATTGACATTAATTTTGTCATAAAACCATATAACAGGACTTTTATATACATGAGGGTGGTGTATTATGATCGGGGCCGGGGGGGGGGTCACGGGAATCCGGTCCCCCTTATTTTTTTTTTATTAATTTATTTATATTTGGCTTTCCATAGGTTTTTGTTATTGAACCCCTGCCTCCACTTTTTGTTGTTGTTGTTGTTGCTTGATTGGACCCCTTTTTTTCCCTGACAACCCTTTCCTGACAATCCTAGAGTCGCCCCTATAGATTACGATGCATGAAGCATAACGTACAAGTTTACATTCTTCGTTAGAAATAGCAACTTTACGGTTCAGTTATATAATTGTGTTGTGATCGAAGCAGCTCATGGATGACGACGGCAATTCAAATGAGGTCGTTGATGTCTTCGACGTAGTGGTAATCGGTGGGGGCATCGAGGGATCGGCAGCGGCTTATTACAGCGTGCGGGATGGACGTCGGGTCTTGCTCCTAGAACAGGTCAGAATGTAGCGTTGTTAAATTATCCAGGAAGATGAACTAAAACTAAAGCTGTATTCCCGTTGATACTTTCAATGTTTCTTTCTTCTTCCTGATGGTATTTAACAATGTTTTCTTCATGTTCTTAGTCGTTACTTGAAAGCATTGTGACATCTCTGAAAAATATATTTTCAGGTAGGTTCCCAAATACCTGCACACAAACAGGGGTGTCGCTAGAGTATCGTAATGGAGCAAGGAGGGGGGCACGTCATTTTTTTCTCTCTCAAAGCCTCTTTCACGAAATGTCCAAGCAGGCCAAAAAGAAAAATGCATACATTAATTTTAAAATGTGAACAAAACGTTGTTCAAACTTGCAAAATCTGCTGAAAACACTTCTGAATTTCAAATTTTGGAGTGCCCCACCCCACACTCTCTGTGGCTCTATCGACGCCCTCCATACAATCGGGTTCTGACTAACATGACTTACGACAGAAAACGTGCAATCATCAATAGCTTTATGGAGTATTGATTACTTGTTTAACTCGACTTTGACTTTTTTTATTTGAAGTTAATTGTCCGTTCAGTCCATATGGACTTTAACAATATAAAACTTTTTTTTGTGTGTGTGTGGCTTCAAATTTGAATTTCAGTGTCGAAATTTTCGAACTGCAGCTAAGCACATTAGATAGGCATTATCTGTTGCACTTGACTTTGGAATTGTCATTTCTATGTGACAATAATAATTTAAAAAAGAGAGATAGCCTCGAAGATTCGTATAGGCCAATGTCATTGGCAAAGGCGAACGGGCACATTTCCGGGGGGGGGGGGGCTGATGCCCTTTTCTCCCAAATATCAACATTCCAGTTTCTACGCTTTTGCAAGTGAGTGAAGCCAAAAATGCTGACACTTTTTTGTAGTGAAAATGGACAGAAATGACATATTCGGGCACATCACTGGGCAAAATGAGGTGGTGGTTGCCCTAAATATATCCCCCCCCCCCCCCCGCCTCGTAGGGCTATGATCATTGAATTTTTATTGTTCTTGCCTCGGCTGCAGGTGACAGATTGATTATTCTATCAAGATCGATGTTTATTTAATCTATTCAAATATTGTTAATACATGCATATGGAAATGGCGACCCTCTATCGTATACTAAAAACAACTACAGACCTGTTGCCAGACTTGAGTTTATTGCAGAGATTATTGAGCAAGCGTGTACTAACCAGGGGAGCGTTTCATCCAGCGTTTTGTCAGTGATTTTTTTACCGACAACTGTTATAAGCTACTGAAATCTTTGCATCTGATTGGCTGAGAGCAAATTTGTCAGTAAAAATGACTGACAAGACGCTTGATGAAACGCTCCCCAGATACATGCCTACCTCTCCTCCAATGGTTTTTTGGCAGAACACAATCAGCATACAGAAAGGACCATAGTGTTGAAACAGCTATGCTTTGTATATATACAATGACCTTCTCCTAGCAACTGATAAAGGCGCCAGGAAGCAGTCCTTGTGATGCTCGATTATTCTTCTGCATTTGACAGTATTAGCCATGATGTCATGTTCACTCGTCTCTCATCTCGATATGACTTGTCCGGCCTGGCATTAAACTGGTTTTATACATACTTTAGAAATAGACCCCAAAGGGTAATTATTGATGATGTGTTCTCAGAACCTCATCAACCAACTAAAGCTGTACCTCAAGGTTCAGTCATGGACCCACTGTGCTTTATAATGTATACAGCACCATTAGAACACTTGAACGAAAAGTATGGTATAAAATTGTATATGCAGATGACACTCAAATATACATGATATTCTCAGAAAAGGAACGTCTTACAGTTATCCCTAAGTTTAGAATTATATCTGATTGAAATTAAGGAATGGTCGAATCAAAATAATCTAAAATTGAATACAATGAATACTGAGGTTATACATATAAAATCTAGCCACAGAAGTTCATCATCCTCCATAAATGTTGCAGGTTCTTCCATTTTGCCAGTCCCGAAGGCTCGTGATCTTGGTACAATAGTTGAAAACGATCTCAGTATGAGATGTCATGTCAGTAATATTTGCAAGGTGGCTGCCATGGGTCTGTATAAAATAGGTAAACATGGTAAAATAAGAAAATTTCTGGACAGAAAAACAACAGAGAAACTAGTTCATGCTTTCATTTCAAGTCATTTAGATAATAATATATGTTCAGTCTGCCTTTTGGAATCACAGAATCGTTACTTTGCAAATTAAAGCTTATCCAAAACCCTACTGCTAGACTCATAGTAGGCAAAGGGAAATATGAACATATATTTCCTATCCTATCTGAACTTCACTGGTTACCCGTAAGATCTAGGATTAAATACAAATTACTTGTATTGGTATTCAAATGTTTACATGGCATCGCCCCTTTATATCTTCGTGAACTCATTCAGTTGTATGTGCCCAAACGCAATCTTCGTTCATTTAAAAAAAAAAAAACCTTCTCTCTAAAATATCCGTGCAGACCAAGTCATATATGGGGATAGGGCATTTAAAAAGATAACATCTGAACTTTGAATAAACTCCAACAGAATTTAAGGAATATCACTCAGTTGGAATAGTTTAAATCTGAGCTGAAAACACAATTGTTTTTTAATGTGTAACTAAGTTTTTGTAACATTATTATAGTGATGTTCTAACACGCGTATAGAGACAATGTGGTATTATGCGTTTACTAAGCAATGTACTACTATTATTATTATTATTATTGTTATTGTTATTATTATTATTATTATAATTATTATTATTATTATTATTATTATTGTTATTATTATTATCATTATTATAATTATTATTATTATTATTATTATTATCATTATTATTATTCCTACTGTATCCAAGAAATTTCCTTTCATATACATGTATGTTGTACATGTTTTTTATAATTAAATTTGCTTTGATTCTGATACATTGTATCATGTCTGATATCCCCATCCACAATTTGTGATTTCTCAATTTTTCCCCTTAGTCAGGTAGGTTGTTTGTTTCTTTTTCATATTCATTTCTTTGATTCAATGATATCATTGTATATCTTTCTACTGAATTTTGGAGAGGGAATGAAATGAAATGAAATGAAAAATCAAATTAAATCGAAGCAAAGCAAAGCAAAGCAAATCATATCATGATAATAATAATAATAATAATAATGTATTTATATAGCGCATTTTCCATATATATATATATGTTCAAATGCGCTTTACAATGTTATTAACGAAATAAGTGAGTTTTGAGAAGCTTATGAAGACATCCAGAGATTGTTGGTTACGGAGAATTTGGGGTAGTTGATTCCACAGTTTGGGAGCAGCAGTTGAAAATGCTCTGTCACCAAGTGTGGGCAGCATCTTGAGAGATGGATAGTTCAGCATGGTGCCTTGTGAGGAGCGGAGAGAGTACCGGGATTGTTGACTGATAGTTATGAGTTCAGATAAGTAAGAAGGGGCGAGACCGTGGATACATTTAAAGGTGAGTAGAAGAATCTTGAAGTGAATCCTTGACCTAATAGGTAGCCAGTTCAATTGACGGAGGATTGGTTTCATGTGGCAGAATTTGGGTGAACCTGTGGCAAGTCTGGCAGCTGCATTTTGAATTCGCTGAAGTTTTTCAATGTGGGTAGCAGCGGCACCGTAAAGCAGACCATTACAGTAATCCAGGCGGCTGGTGATGAAAGCATGGATGAGTGTGAGTAGTGATCTCTGGTCCAGATACTTGCGAATTCTACGGATGTTGTGCAGATGGAAGAAGGCTGCCTTGCATGTCATCAGGACATGCTGATCCATGTTCATAGTTGAATCAAACATGCAACCCAAGTTCTTAACATGGCTGGCGGGGACGATATCAGCATCTCCGATCCTGATGTGTGAGATGTTGATCTTTTGAAGTTGCTGCCGTGTGCCAATGATGAGGAACTCTGTCTTATCATCATTGATTAGTAATCTGTTCTTTATCATCCAAGTTCGAATATCACTGAGACAGGACTCCATCACTGCAACAGCTTCTCTTTCACTTGCATCACCATCAGGCTTGAACGAAAAGTAGAGCTGAGTGTCATCGGCGTAGCAATGGGCACGTGGGAGATATTTCTCAAGGACATCGAACAGGTCTGATGTGAACAGGTCATACGTGAAGATGACCAAGAATAAAACATCACATAAATATAGCATAGGATATGGGGGAACTTTTCACAAATCGTTATTTTAATCCTTCCATTATAATATATTATACCTGATTATTTTCTTTTAGTTTTCTTTACCTCATACAAGAGGTAGCTCTCATGGCGGGAATCGAGTTACTTGCTTCGCACAATCAAATGAACATTATCAGAAACTCATCAAGGAGGCTTATATACTATGGGAGGAAGTGGAAAAAGAGGCCAACACAGAACTACTTAGGTAGGTACAAAAGTCATTATAGGCTTTATTATCAAGAGCGGTTGTCCATGACAAAACACTCATAACAGATGTTGGAATATTTCATTGATTGGCAGATAATATGCTTATTACCATATTATCACATAGCCATGATTATCACCAAGTGATTTTTAACTGTAATTATGCTAAAAGCGCTACGCTTGCGGCGTCCCCCCCCCCCCCCCCCTCTGTAGAACTCCATGTCTTTGCCACAGGCGTATCCATGGGCATGATGGGGGGGGGGGGGAAGGACAATAAATTTCTTCCCTGTCTTAGAGAATAACGACGGCATTTGGGGCATTCTAAAGCTTCACTGAAGTGTGACGCGCGCACAAAGGAAGATGACGTAATCTTATTAGCATAACATTGGGGAGTGCGGAGCGGTAGGATGGGAATTGAATAGGGAATGATTAGCATAACAATGGAGAGTTCGGAGCGGTAGGATGGGCATTGAATAGGCTTGATTAAAATAACCTATTCAATGCCCATCCTACCGCTCCGAACTCTCCATTGTTATGCTAATCATTCCCTATTCAATGCGCATCTACCACTCCGCACTCCCCATTGTTATGCTAATCATTCCCTATTCAAATCCCATTGTTATGCTAATAAGATTACGTCATCTTCCTTTGAGCGCGCGTCACGCTTCAGTGAACCTTTAGAATGCCCCAAATGCCGTCGTTATTCTCTTGTCTTGACAAATTTAACATTCTGTCGAACCGTATACAGTCAGACCGCAGGTCGTATGCAAATGAGCAAAAAGGGCTGATTTTATTTCCAGTGCCTGAAATTGCACACTCTTCTTGTTGCCAGTGGGCTGTTTTGCATGGTCATATTCAAAGTTAATTAAATCAAGAAATATTAATGCTATGCTCATCAAATTTTCTGGAAAGATTAATGGATAGTTTATCAATGCAGGCATACCCTGTTTTAGTTATAATTCAAAGAATAAGTAGTTAAAAATAAGTGATAAAATAGTGACACAAAATACTTTTCTTTGTAAGATTTCAAGTCAATAAAAGACATATAAAAAGTATATGAGCCACTATTAAAATGCATATGTATGGAAGCGTTGAAGTTTCATCTTTTACATTATCATATTCAAAACATCCATACATTTATGACAGGGTCAGGATCCAGCAATATTCAACCCAAGTACATAATTTATCCTTGAAATTGTCAAGACCATAGAATCCTAGCACTGTGATTGGCTGGCAAGGCTACCCTGCAAGATTATGGCGCGATATTTGAAACCACATGCCACCTGTTGGGTGAACTCTTGACCTCTTGTGCAAACATGGTCCTGGCTGTGACAAACATGTTGATCTATTTTTGGGAAAGGGCTTGTGAAGTAACCAATCAGAGAGCTGGAATCAACTGTTTGAAGGATACAATGTGTACTTTGGTTACATTTTGCTGGATCCTGACCCTGTCATTAAGTGTACATACATATTATTTCAATATATGTAAAGTATAGATATTGCCCTTTACACTCATGTCAAATTCAGCCTGGCTCATAATAAAACTATGTGAGTTTTTTACAGGTTTACTTTTCATTTCATTTCCATTTTTTGCTCATAAAATAACATTATTTTTCATCAATTTTGTCACATTTTTCATAGACAAATAGAGTATGTCATGAATCTTTAATTCCTCCTCTTTTATTTGATGTATAAATCATGAGAATCAGTAAATGTTAACCAGTTCATTCAATCATTTGGAAATCAGATGTTCCCGGGGATTCCTGCTCATTATGTATTCAGAGACTGACCCTGTCAAGCAAAACTGGAAATAAAATAGAGCACTTTTTGGGGACCTGCGGTTTGACTGTATAAGATAAGTGCATGTTGGCTAATGTATTTCTATTCACTTTATCGGCAGATCCACTTACCCGCCCCAATCTCTGAAAAAGTAGTTACGCTAAAAAGTTACACTGATTAACTGGAAACAGAAGCCATTATTATATACTCATATTGAATAAATGAAGATAATAATATCTCGATTATAAAGTCAAGAACTCCGACATTCAAATGTTTCAAACAGTTTTATTTTTACGATGCAATCAACTTGATATTCTATGTTCATCATAAACAGAAAAGTCGGGATGTTGCTTATGTCAACTGACGGATGGGAGGATGGTTATCCGAAGTTGATCTTGCAAGCTATGATGAAATCCGGAGCCGGTTTAGAGCGGATATCCGCTGCAGGCGCAACTTCTCGGTTTCCAAATTTTAAGCATTTCGCAGAAACCGAGTTGTACTTCTACAAGAATGCTGGTTATATCCGAGCAAATAAGGCTCTACAGGCTTTCCAGGTAAATTAAGTATCTTAGATAATCATCTGTCAATGTTTTTGTAGAAGATGAATAATAACATACCCCATTGTTTGCAGGATGTGGCCAGAGCGGGCTTGAATGCCCATGGAGTTTTAAAAAAAATCTAGACTAAGTTGTATTTGAAATATGAGAGAATTTCGAGAGAAACCCCCATCTGATAAATTGCTTCGGTTATCATGATAATATTTAAAGCTCACACAAATGCATATGCTCAACACAAACTTAATCATATTTGTTATCTATCGAGTAAGAATGAGAGTAATATGATAGGTTTTCCCGCCCATTTTCGTCACCAATTCATTCAATTTTCAAAAATATATTTTCAATTTCGTCCCGGACACTGTGGAATGTGCGAATGCTCCTTTCAATTCGTCTTTGGTCGATCAATGTTGAAACATTGTCATTCAATTTCGTGCTTTGTCACCCGTTTTCATCAATTGCAATTCAAATTCGTCGATCACAGTAGCTGAGCACGAGACAACAAAATCAATGTCGTCTATTGGCATTCATCTTCGTCAAAGTTTGACTCAAAACCGTTTCCCAGATATACGGTATAATGATGCGATTATTGCCTTTATCGAATAGTTTACTCATCACATTTACGTCGCTTTGATCATTCATAAAACATATTTTCCGTTCACAGCACTCATTCCTTAATTCTCATCCACTCGACCGACACACAAATATCACGAGAAAGTTTTTTTTTTTTTTTTTTTTTTTTTTTTTTGATGGTGAAATACCTGGTTTACCCTCATGTAAAGGCCCATATAACTCTTGACGAATTTGAATGACAAAATAATGAATTTGTTTGAAAAAAAAATGACGAAATTGATCCTGGCATTCCTAACTCGATTAGCTTAATTTTTAAATTTGATTAACAAAAACGAATATAAATGACAATCTGACGAAAATGAACTTAGGACTTGAACGCAGTAAGCTTCTCCGGACGAAATTGAATTGAAAACTGATGAAATTGAATGAAGCGGTGACAAAAATGAATATTTTTATTTCTGCCGTTGTTTTTGGTGAGATTATTGTGATTTTCAGTAAAAAACAACAAAATAACGCAGGGAACTCTCGTAATTAAATAAATAGCTTACTTCAAACTATTATGAAATTAAAAATGGTGGGAGAATTTCAGAAAGGTTTAGTTTTCATTTTATAATTTTCCACCGACACAGCAAAACTACAACACTGTTTTCAGATACTGTTGTTTCTTGGAATTCGTAGGATGGATTCGTGAAACATGGTGGAGTCCTCCATGATGAAGAGAAGATGTTGGAGATTGTTCCTGGTACCATGGTAACAGTGAAAACCAATCGAAGTGAGTACCAGACCCGGAGTGTCATCCTAGCTCCTGGTCCATGGGCATCAACAGTCCTAAAACAACTTGGACTCAACATACCACTTCAGGTAAAAGGGTTGGTCTGTACGTTATGATATCAACTTTTCCGAAAATGAACTTATAAAAGTGTTTAGGAAGTTATGAATTAAACTATTTTTGTATTATCAGGCCTTTGACTGTATTTACTCCGAAATGTATTTTTCCCCCTCAGTTAGCTGTCTTTTGACTATTTCTCCCTGTCTCTTTCATTTTATAAAAAACGACCCACTCTTTCCCTCTCCGTACTTGACCGTACATCTTCGTGTCTCACGGTCTGTTTCTATCTGTCTGTCTTTCTCCTTCTCTCTCTCCCCCTCTTTTCTTTTGAGTGTTGCATACAATGTGCAGAGGGGTAAACCAATGCTGAAGACGGTTCAAACTTTTTTTTTTTTTTTTTTTTACAGGTTTGCTGTGCATACCATGTCTTTTGGAAGGAGAAAGTCTCGGGTACATACAGGGATTTCCCCGTCTACAATGACGTCAACAGTAAGGGTTTCCAGTGCAGCGGGTCTCCTAGCCATGAGTACCCAGGTCTCATGAAGGTATATTAGTGATTATTTTTATTGTTTTTTGATCCATGATAATGATGTTTTCACAGCTGGAGAATTCTTACTTTCATCCTTCATCTGACTTCGTCATTGTCATTTTTCATCAGATTCGTCCACAACAGCAAAGCCATTTTTTTTCACTTTGTAGGAGAGAAAGAAAGAGAGAGAGAGAGAGAGAGAGAGAGAGAGATTGGCCGGAAAACCCTAACTTTTACAGGTCTTCAACTATGGGCAACATCATTTCCACTGCTGTGACAGCGTCATATATCCTAAACTGTGATTGTTACGACATCAGATTCTATTCTGTTGTAGATAAATTTGTGTGGTAACGCAGCCATCTTGAGTCTTTGTTGTTATCATTTTTGTGTGTGATTGTCTTAAGCTAGATCTCGAAGTGGATAACATCTCCGATCGATGATCCTGATTATCGGGACCAATCAGATGAACCCCGGGAATTGGATCTTATCAGAAAGTATGTTCGGGACCACTTTCCGGGACTAGACGCAGACAGTGGTCCCGCTATCAAGGAAGCATGTCTCGTTACGGTAAACAAAAATCACATGAAATATATTTACAAGCTTTTAATTGTTAGAAAAATCAGGGGATGAACGGGTAGGCATATCAAGATTCTCATCCTTGTTAAACTAAGCAAGAAAATAACGATTAACTAATTACAGTTCGGCAGTGGGGGTATCCAGCATAATTTCATATAGATGGAGCCAACATGCGCCCCCTCCCCCATTAATTTGAAGGCCAATAAAGGAAATCATAACAAGTTGAAATAGAGGCCTGTGACAGCGGGGGTGAAAGGGGTTTCTGCCTCAAAAATAAAAAAAAATGAATATAAAAAAAAAATACAATGATAACAGAACTAACTGTATGAGGAGCAGCTGTTGGCAAACGTGGGGGTTATGGGGAGGGGGCAATAATGAAAATAATGAAAATATTCCATTACAGTGTTAATGACTGTCAAATAGTTTCGTGTCAAATAGTTTCGTCCAGGACCTTCAGTTACTCTCTCTCTCTCTCTCTCTCTCTCTCTCTTTCACACACTCTTTCTCTTTCTCTCTCTCTCTCTCTTTCTCCTATCTATTTTTACAGGAAACTCCCGATGCCGGTTTCGTCCTCGATGTCCATCCGTCTTACAGCAACATCGTGGTCGGTTGCGGGTTCTCAGGTCGCGGGTTCGAATTCGCCCCAATCGTAGGGCGTATCCTCACCCAACTCGCTGAGGGTTCGGAACCAATGCTAGATATCACAGCCTTCAAGATGAGCAGATTCGAGAAACAATGAACATTTTACAGAGAGATGGTCTTTTAGAAATATATGTTGTTCTTCACACAGGGGCGGCGCCAGGGTATTTAAATGGGGGGGGGGGGGGGGTGGCAAAATGACGCGTATAGCAACGTCGCACGTCGAGGGTCTTGAAATAACAAATAGGACTATAACAGTTATGTCATAATTGCATGGCCTAGCCTTCTCTTCTCCATTTCCCCTTCTCTTTCTCCTTTTTCCCCCCTTCTTCCTCTTTTTTTTTTTTTTTTTTTTTTTTGCTCGCTTGAAAAATGATAGGGGGCGGCCGCCCCCCTGCCCCCCCCCCTGTAGCGCCGCCCCTGTCTTCACACTCTTTCTGCTTCTACCATGTACATGCAAAGAAAGAATTCGAACGGAAATTGATAATTGTGACTATATTCCTCATTTGATCGGCCGGCGAAGCAAGCTTTACAACCATTACAACATAGAACATATCTGAAGGAAACATCTTTTGTCACAAGGAATTCCGAAACAGAGTAATGTTGCAAATAAAATACTGTGTCCTGCATTAAGCACGCTATTAAGCATATTCACTATGTAGATATTCAGTCATTACTACGGTATATAGCTAAAATCCTGCTATATAACTCTGCTTACAGAGGAAATGTTATGTTATAAATATGTTATAAATGTGATAGGATCATGGGTGTCGTCCCAGGGGATGGGGAGGGGGGGGGTATATATCCCCCTAAAAATATGAGGTGGGGTGGCCTGTATTATCATCCCCCAATATTTTTTGATAAAATAAATAAGAATTATAATACATTAACTTAAAAATAATAATTATCCAAACTCATTATATTTTATCTTGAAATACCATCACATTCTTTAATGATTAGAAGTCAGGAAATAAGAAAAGCCATAATTTCAATGCGAAAATATCGAAGAAAATTCGTTCGCTTGCATTGTTATTCTCAATTAAGGGGTTCCGTCCTTTGGCGTAGATCCGTGCATTCCTTCTTTTCATTAAAAACCATTTTGGGATGCTCTAAAATGCAAGTTTTATAGACAGATTTTTGAAAAGGTCCCTTGTGTGGGAGGGGGCATACCCCCCTCCCCCACCCTCCCTCGCTGGTCACCCCCCAGTCATGAACACGAATCGACACCCCTGGATAGGATTATTGAAAATCTAAGACGGGACTCAAGCTTGTCTTCAGCAGTTTGCAATAGGCAAGAGAACTCTTATGATATAAAGGAAATAATATTTGATTATCGAATAATTTTCAGTAAAACGGACAGTATATTCATTTTCATTCAAGCACTTTTAGCTCAAAAGTGTTATTATTCACAGAAAGTTACTCTTCTTCCCTTAGATAAAATAATGATTGTCGTTATTAATTTTTGGGGTGTGTATTTTAAAGATTATAACTGCAAACATTTTTTTTTAATTTTCAGACAATTAAGTGAAGATTTTGTTTTTCATGGGATAATCGCTTTTTTCTTTAATTTCTATTCAACAACTTGTGCAAGTCGCATTTCTTCCTTTCTAAAGGTTTGTCTGTTTTATGAAAATTACAATCTATATCATTGGAGGAGAAGTTATCATCGTGTCTCAAAATGATTATTTCTATTCAACTTTTTCCAGTAGAAAAAAAAACCTTTTTGAAGTGATTGTGATTACTCTATTACAAACAGTCCATTCAGATTTTAAATCAAAAGACACCCCATCATCAACCACTTCCGATCCCAGCCTGTGAATTCTGTCATAATTATCATTTAGTCCAAATCAATTCACATTGTTTAATAATGATGAAGAGCGCCATCTACTATATTAGGATTTGGTCAATTTTGAAAATCCAACTTTTCTGTTGAAGTTTCATGTCAGATCGTCTGTTGAGAGCCTGAAGGACGTTAACTCTGTGTTAAACTATATGAGTTAGTGCTCTTCTGGTTCCAAACAGACAAGATACATTGTAAACACAGTGATGAATCAAGGGTGGAGAAGCGGGTGGGTGGGGGGGGGGGGGGGGGCAGTGGCAAGAGGGCAGTGCTCTATATATTTACACATTAATGAAGACATTAAATGGTTATGTGCCCCCTCGCGGCAATTTTAGACAAAAAAGTGTCAATATGTTCTTACTTGCTTGTTTGCTTGCTTGCTTAAGAGAAAATTTTCGGACTTATGCCCCCCCCCCCAGGCCCCGGCAAGAGAATTTTTTATCTGCGTTTGAAGCCTCACTTCATTTGAAAGCGAGTATTACTGCATGCATGGACAGAGAGATTTTATATGCTTAATGTTGAGTGCAAAAAAAACAACAAACAAACAAAACCAAAACAAAAAAAAAAAAAAAAAAAAAAACAACATTGTATGAAACAAATAAGTGCTGTATATAAGATCAGACTGAAAGGGAAAATAGTTTACACAAGGGGAATCTTATCGTTAAGCACGCCTTATTTAACTTTGATTATATTTTCTAGAAGCACATAATAGAAAAATAATGATAAGTATAATTTATTTGGTAAACATCGAAGATAATTAATTATGGTTAAACCAAAAGCCCTTAATTCTAAAGACAAAAAGGCAGGGTTTGGGAAATAGGGTCCTAACTTCAGATAAACAAATAGTATTTTGTTTCTATTTGTTTACTAGTATTTAAAACTAAAAAAGAACATTTTAATTATAGGCCTATTTTCAAAGCTAAATCACAACGTGGAAGGCTGTATTAACCAGTCATTATAAGCTTCTAAAATAGGCTTCTATATCATTCCAAACAATAGCGAATCGCGTGGGTAGCCATTGCGGAGGCATTGGTGTCATCATCATCAATATCATCATCATCACTCATCTTCATCATTATCATCATTATCGTCATTATCATCATCATCATTACCATTATCATCACCATCACCATCATCATCATCGTCATCATTGTAATCACCATCATCATCTTCATTATCGTCGTCGCCATCGTAATCATTATCATCTTTACCATCACCACCACAATCATCATCATCATCACCATCATTATCATCAGCAGCAGCATCACCTTTCTCTCCTATCAGTCGTCATAATTTACATGTCACTTAGTGGACAGAGAGAGAAAGAGAGGGAGGGGGGGGGGAAGTCTGTTTACATATTTTATATGTGCCAATAAAGAATTTGGTAAGTTTCTATGTGCTTTGTTGTTGTAAAGTTTATTACCTATTTGGAAAAAATTATATATTTTTTTCTTTATCCAGCCTGACGCAAACAGCTGATAATATCTATATTTAGAATTACGTCACTAAAACCATGGTGCACCGAACGCTTTTCCTGCACCGTATATTGTGTATGCCAGCGCAAACCAGCTAGCTAGCTAGCTGCATATTGTATCGGCCGGCCGTATATATACCGGTACGCTTCATTCGAGCTCGGTTATTCTTTGTGCTCACACCATTGAGATACGAGGAAGAAATAACTGGACTAAATTCTAATTTATTGAAATTCAGAAGTTTTCAAAATGGCAGGGACGAATGGAGGAATAGCCAAATGCGGCTTCATATTCCTGGATACATTGGCGATAGCACTGGGTAAGAAAAGAGCAAAATATTTGTTAGTTTTGTTGCAAGTTGGGGCAGCGAAACTTGTGGTGCACGTTAGCCTGGTGTAGCCCCAGGGTCATACCAGAGCAGCCGCTGAATGCAGCTGTCGTAACCGTGTGGTGTGCAGTGCTAATTGTAGCCGGATCTTGTACCGAAATATGCATGATGTCTTGATGACTATTTTATGGCCCATTATGCGTCAGGCTGTGTTATATGATACATGTGCAAGGATACTGCTGAATATTTATTCGAATTTCAATGCCTTGGACTGGCTGTCTGCTTCATTGAACCTATCAGATCTCAAAAGAGTCAATTGACTAGCTGTGTGCTGTTGAACTAACTTGACACTTGACAGCATAAAATATTGGGGGGGGGGGGGGGGGGTGTTTGTGAGTTGAGGGTTGGAAAAAGTGATAGAAATTTGACTTTAGAGAATATGTTCTGCCGATATGTTTTATGCAGATGTGCGAAGGTTTTCCCACTTTATCCTTTGATTCTGCATCCAAACTAATTGCCAATTTCAAAGATCATGCTCTCGTACAGATCTATTTCTTGTTGTTATTAATATTAGCCTATTATTATGATTATCATCATATTCATCATCATTATAAGTAGTATTAGTAGTAATATAATTATTTATTTTAGTGTAGTATTAATATTATTAGTAGCAGTAGTACTAGTAATATACATTATTTTAGTAGTATTTTATATTACTACATTATCATTACCATAAAAATTATTGCTATAAGTTATAACCTTCAGTTCATAATACAAAATTAAAATACCTTTTGTCAAGTGTTTCAGGACTGTGATTCGATACTCTCCAAGCTTTTGCTTGATAAGCTACATGTAGTCCCAGCAAATTCAAACCACATTTAATGATTCAGTATTTTTGTACACTGTATACATGTACTTCATATAAATATGAAAATGGATGAAAATGAATGCATTATTTTGTACAAGATACAATGTTCATTACTCCAGATGTAATGAGGTACATTTAGATAGGTTTATTGTACATGTATGAATGTACTTGAGCCATTCAGTCTTAATAGAGAAGTGTGTCTAGAGAGAAAAGTGAATAAATGTGAATGAGTGCAATATGTGCTGTGTGTGTGGCCCAGTTTTAAGATTAATCTGACCATAGATTGAATGATGTGTTTGCCATATTCTCCCCTGTACAAACTTGCTTTTAAGAGCACCAAGACACACAATGTGATAATTTGTTGTGTGCCCTGAAGAAGGCCATGAACAGAAATTTTGGCCAAATTGTCCATTCTTTTAGTTTTCATATAAAAGGATTTTGAAATAATATGGATATTGGAGGAGTTATATAACCTATGACAAAACAACTTAGATGATGGCATGATGTACAGACTGAAATGTGTTGTGTACATAGTCAAATAAAGGATGAAACATTAAAATGCGTATTTCTGGACATCAAATGTACATCTGCTGGCTATGCATCATTCGTGCCTGTCTGCCAGGCTCTGAACCTACATGTATTTACCAGATACACATCACAATATACAATGTACATAATTTTCAATATATATTTGTTAGTTTCCCAGCAACTAGCCAGTGCCTCTGGGGAGCATTGTTTGATCGATTTCCAATAGGCGACAGGTCCAAGACAAAGTCCAATATTTTTCTTTCATATTTGACTGGATGAAATACAGAGAGTGGGAGACAGTTTGTCCCCCCCCCCCCCCCTCCCAAAGTCGTCTTCGACCGGCATGCAATTATAGATGTATATGCAGACACATATGTTTGAGAAGACCACCTGTCTTCAGAACATGACCATGGTGACCTTGGGGTTTGATTATTCTTTAATAGATACATGTAACTCTTTATAAGTTTACAAGTCATTATTGCCACTAAAGCACAAGAATCACAATGCATGTATCTGAATCTACTGATATATCTTTCTAAATTTATTAAAGATAAAGTTGAGTTCTTGTCATGAGATCGAATTGTGAAAGAAACTTTCTCAAAGCAATCGGGAAAGGTTGATTATTTATACAGCACTACAAGAATTGATGTATGCTGTAAGGTTTTGGAATCACCAAAATGATAAGAAATTGACTCAATCCTGCTGAGAGTCACATGCACTGCACACAGAAATGTGTCTATAGGACTAAACACAGATGTTCGGCCCGAACATTTCAGCCATTTCTTTTGTCATATTTTTAATGTGAGAGGGCATTTGAAGAGCAATCCTTTTCATTGGACATTTCTACCATGATAATCTTCCAAACTAACATAAAAAGAATGAAAAAGCTCACAAAACATTTTTTGCCTTTCCCAGAACTCACTCTTCTCTTTAAGATGAAAAAAATTGAATAAGTTGGCAGTGTGATTAAGGAGAGTGCAAGATGTAGAAATTATAAATATATAATTTTATATTTTTTATATATTTTATTAAATTGCTTTGCTAAATTAATTTTAGTTACATGTAGTATGATTTTGTCTTAAACCTTTATAGGACCTACATGTAAATGTTATGATATATATGTCTAAAAGTGTGTAATAAATGTACATGTAGAAGCCTATGATTTATAAGTCGTGGATAGGACAAATTAATCAGTCCAATTTGACTCGCTTTGCTTCTTTTATTAATTATTCTTTCAGTGATTGAAATCGAAATGTGATGAAATGTAACAAGCAACGAGACAAAAGCTCAATTTATCGTAACGCCCAATTTGCATGATCAGTGGAAATTGAATAAACAAATTAATTCATGACACACTACCGTGGAGTGACATGCCGTCTGAGCCTCGCTATAAATAATCAACTAGTGATTGCGCTGATCCCCGTAAAGGAGATAGTACTTTTACTGGGTATAATAGTACATGTACATGCTATGATGAGTCATATTTGGGGGGGATAATTGGCTATTCCCATATTGGTTGGCTTATCTTCTTTGTCTGGGGTAATGGAAATCAGGATTCTCCTCAATTTTTGTCTTTTCAAATACTTGTACGAGTCGTACCCTTTCAGACCAAGTGTTCATATAGATCTGCAGTATGCTGGTAGATCTGAGCCTCTTGGTTCACACTTTACATTACAACCATATTTCGAAATTCATTTTGCTTTTCACATTCAGCCTGATACATACATTGTACAACTCTAGGGCCATAATAATAATGGTATTATAATTATATTGGCTTCTTGTAATTGTACATTGGTCATATCGGCCAAACAAAATGGTTAAAATGCTCCAGTATTTTACTGGAGATACATGTATAAACAATATTGTGATAAATGTGTATAATGCAGCTCCTGACGTTTCATGGAGGTCTTAGTCAAAACTACATGTACGTGCCTTTGTTATAGATGTTTTGAAATTTCATTCAGAAAATTAAAGGGTACCAATCACCAAAAAAATATTTTACTCTGTATGTTAGAGGTTCCATGTCATTCTACTAGATTCCAAATATGGGCTTCGAATATCACTTCCTTAAAGAAATATTACAGGTTTAATTATACTCTCTATAAGCATAAAAAATGACTCATGAGTAGACTACTCAACACACCCATACGCGCTCGTCAAGATAAGGGCTCGCGTGGAACCCAACTCAGAGGTTTGGTTCCGCGCGAGCACCTTCATGTTATCCTTTATTTCCTTCGTACTCCTATACTGTTGACCTATAGAATTTCAGATAAAGTTCTTTGGGGTTAATTTTATACTTCCTAGCGGTATACAAATTCTTTTTTTCAGATGGTTGGTACACTTTAAGCCTATTTCATATATATGCCTACAGCATATTATGCACACACAATGAATGTGAGTGGAACTCGATCTCCACCTTACTCCAACACTGAGTCAGGAATAGAATTGCCGTTGAATATTGACTGAATAAAGATGGGTGCGTTAATTATTTCTAGACTTTGAACCTGATGAAAGTTGTAAGGAGATGGGTCCAAAGCGTACATGGTGCTTTCAAGAATGCGTGCCCGCCCGGCGATATCTGATCAGCGTAGTATGAAAGGGGCATTGCCTTTTCTTAGTCATGCATGAATAAGTATGTAATATATTTAGCCCCAGGCCTTGCATGTCATTTAGTAGAAGGGAGGAGTTTGGGCTGGTTTACCCACAATTTCAAAATTGACTTCAGGCAATGAGATTATGGTGTTATTCAGCTAGAGTTTCTCAAGAAGAGGGTTTCTAACTCATTGTAGTATTGTGAATATGAAGCAAAAATAATTTTCTTCATAATGATTATTTTTGCTTGATACCATGTACATATTACTGTATGCACTTGTACATTATTGGGGCAAGGAGAAGTTGCCCTGGATAACCCTTTCGAGACAATTGACCACATTTTGTGGTTTGGCTCAATAACTTTTGATTCAGAGCCCTGAAAAATATACCAGATACATGAGTAGAAAGAGCAAAAATTTCTGCACACACTATGTCCATTTTTGTTAAATGACCATACTGCAATAATTGATCCCAGGAATTTAAAAAATGAGAATAAGCTTTAAAATCTTTAAATTGACAACACATTGAGAGGTTCAAAATCATGATTTTTTTATCGAAATTGGCAACTTTTTCAACTTTTCGACAATTCTTTTAACCATGTATATTGTTTTCAAAGACATTACCACTTATTACAATCGTGTAGCACTAAAAGAAAAAATATTACTGTTGCCAATTTGAAGAACAAAATGTGATCAATTTAGCCCTTAAATAATTCTTGTCCTGAAAAAGGGATAAGCCAGTACATAATTACAATTTGCGCATGTGGAGATAAAGGTCATTTGTACCAAACTACCAACTACAATTGACCTTTTTGTTTATAAATAGGCTTTCATTTTGTGTGCACCATGATGTTGCCTACCAGTATGATTTTACTTGTTAACCCTTTCGAGACAACTGACCACATTTTGTGGTTTGGCTCAATAACTTTTGATTCAGAGCCCTGAAAAATATACCAGATACATGAGTAGTAATAACAAAAATTTCTGCACAAACTATGTCCATTTTTGTTACATGACCATATTGCGTTTAATCCCAGGAATTTTAAAAAGGAGAATAAGCTTTAAAATCCTTAAATTGGCAACACATTGAGAGGTTTAAAATCATTGTTTTTCATCAAAATTGGCAATTTCTTTCAACTATTCAACAAATTTCTAACCATGTATATTGTTTTCAAAGACATTACACCTTATTTGAACCATGTAGCACTAAAAGAAAAATATTTTTGTTGCCAATTTGAAGAACAAAATGTGATCAATTTAGCCCTTAAATAATCCCTGTCCTGAAAGGGTTAAACAAGTAGCGCTTTCACTAAAGCAAATGCGCATGTGTGTACAGATTGGGGGTCATTTAAGGGACAAATGACAGTACTAATTACACACTGGCTTTTTAAGGTACATGTAATATTATTAATATTAACCCTTTCGAGACAATTGACCACATTTTGTGGTTTGGCTCAATAACTTTTGATTCAGAGCTCTAAAAAATATACCAGATGCATGAGTAGAAGAGCAAAAATTTCTGCACACTCTGTGTCCATTTTTTGTTGCATGACCGTATTGTGTTTGATAGCAGGGAATTTAAAAAACAAGAATAAGCTTTAAAATCCTTAAATTGGCAATACATTGAGAGATTCAAAATCATTGTTTTTTATCGAAATTGGCAATTTTTTCATCTTTTTAAACAAAAGTTTCTAACCATGTATATTTTTTCCAAAGACATCACACCTTATTAGAACCATGTAGCTCTAGAAGAAAAATATCATTGTTGCCAATTTGAAGAACAAAAGCTGATCAATTAACTCTTAAATAATTCCTGTCCTGAAAGGGTTAAAGGAGAATGAAACCTTGGGAAAAATCAATTTTAATGAAAAGAGAGGATAGAGTGAAGCAATTTTTAAAAAAAAGTTCCATCAAAATCGGTTAAGAAATGAGAAAGTTATGAAAGTTTGAAAAGTCTCAATTTACTTTCTATGGCGATCCTCAAATTGGCAATGTTGCTTCAAAGTGACAGGTTTAGTAGTACAACTCTCCATATGTTTTGTACACAAAATTTCATATTTTCTCCATTTATCTCTAAAGATGCTGCTTGTGTTTTTGTGAACTCAACATATGTTGTGTCAAATACATTTTCCCATGATATATCTTGAGCTAAGAAGGAGACAAGCTGCACCTTGAGATATAATGGGGAAAATATGAAATTTTGTGGACAAAACATATGGAAAGTTGTACTACTTAAAGTGTACCAACCACCTGAAAAAATAATTTGTGTACAGCTAGAAAGTATAAAATCAACCTCAAAGAACTTTGTCTGGTATTTTATAGGTCAACAGTTAATGAGTATGAAAGAAATAGAGGATAACATGAAAATGCTCGCGCGGAACCGAACTCCGAGTTTGGTTCTGCGCGAGCCTTTATCTTGGCGAGCACGTACGGGTGCGTCGAACAGTCTACTCATGAGTCACTTTTACGCTTATAGAGAGGGTGTAATTAAAATTGCAATATCTCTTTATAGAATTAATATTTGAAGCCCATATTTTGAATATAGTATAATGACATGAAACCTCTAACATACAATTTCTTATCATTTTGGTAATTCCAAAACCTTATAGCATACACCAATTATTACATGTACATGTATGTGCTAATCAACCTTTCCCAATGGCTTTGACACAGTTTCTTTAACAATTCAATCTCATGACCAGAACTAAACTTTACCTTTAGACTTTAAACTTCCTGGCCCGAATTCACAAAGGAGGTTTAGTTTAAACCATGGTTTAAACCCCCTCCTGGGTTTTTTTAAGCGTACGTGCGCACGGAAACTGATCCAATCATATATTTTCTTTGAGCGCGCGCATGGGCAATGTGCGCTTATTTACGCTTATTTTAGTACGCTTACGGAGGTTTAAACCTTGCCATGGTTTAAACCTCCTTTGTGAATTTGGGCCCCTCAGTTTATTGTTTCCCCATGAATCAGTCATTTCTCCATATATTTCACATGCTATCTACTGAGAAGAGAGTACAGAAAACAGTGATCATGTACAGAAACGGTACAGGGAAGCTGCTTGTTATGTAAATGCATATATATGAATAAAAGGAAAAGATCAGGAACTGGGGAGATATATATGAATAAAAGGAAAAGATCAGGAACTGGGGAGATTGATCATTGGATATACATGTCAATGTCAAGAAGGAACATCTTCTGACATACATGTAGACTGCTCTGCAATCAAATCATTACACAACATTTACATGTAGTTGAATTCCTTGGGAGCATTTCATCAAGTGTCTTGTCAGTGATTTTTACCAACAAATTTGCTCTCAGCCAATCAGATGCAAGGATTTCAGTAGCTTATAACAGTTATTGCAACTTATCATTGATGACAAGGTTTTATGAAACAGGGCCCTGGAATAGAAATTAAACACTTTACCTAATCCTAACCCTAACTCTAATTTAACTTTGGATCTATCTGCAACCCAAACCCGTATCCATTTTTGACAATATAAAGCCTTAAGCAAGTGTTTCTTGAGCAAATGTCGCATCACTTGTCATATGGAGTAGAATGCCTTGTGTTATATAGGATCTCAGTGGTATGGGTATACCATCTGTCTTAAGAAGACAGATAAAGATGATGATGATGATGGGGGTAATGTACTCCTAATGCCTACTCACATGTACCACATTCAAGGCTACGTAGTATTTGTTTTGCATAATGAGAGTACCTCTCATCACCATGGAAACCGTGATGTCATAGGCAGATCTATACTCGTCACAAGATAAACATTCACACAACAATGACAAAAGCACCATACTATTTCTTTAAATTTTATTGGGTCAGGGTTTTCTTAATTTGAATAAAATTGTTGGATAAATGAATTTGAACATTCTAAAGCAAAATGCAGCAGTATCATTTACTTTGTGAATCATGATAAGAGAGAATTTTGTATTCTTTTGTTGTTCGTTGTCTTTACTGGCACGTGTGTACGTGTAAATGTAGAGTTAACAAAAATGTGATACCGGTACTTGACTTAAATCTAAAAAAAAAAAATTTTTAATAAAATTCACTCTGGGTTTTATTCTTTTCATTTTTCAATATTTTTTTCATGGTTGAAAACATATTACAGTACTTCTGAGAGAAAGAAGAATGAGAAGCTCTTGTTGTTTTTTAGCATGTTTAATGTTCTCAAACATCCAATTACAAAAAAGTGTGAACACCATGCACAGGATAAGCATACAGTATGGTCCAGGGGATAAGTTAATGAGCCTGTTAGCCCTTAATGGACACTCTTGAAACAACACAAAATATGTCACAGTTATGATAGATTGGTCAATTTTCTGCATGGCTAATACTCACAAAATAATTGACACTTTGATGAGTCATTCGTGGAAATGCACTATTGTCTTATATGAAAATAATTTAGCATCAAGGTCTCAGCTGTGTGCACTTTATGGGAGAGGTAAATTGCCTTTGTGTTTGTGACATGATTTCAGAGCTTATTTTATAACTCAATCCTGCAGTACATGTAGTTTTAGTTGAGGGTATGAGTTAATCACTGCTTTGTCCTTTTCATGATCTACCATTTGAAAGGAAATAAACCAACTTTTGTGTCTGATTATTCACATTAGTTGTACAATTTCACATTCGCTGTAAAAGTGTAAATGAATGATGAGATTTCAGATTTGATAAAAAGTACAGTGGTTGTACATGTGTACGTGTACAATCTCAATTATATTAGTGTCCTCAAACATTCAGCATCAGTTCAACTATATTCATTTCAGTGTTCTTTGTCCTAAAACAGTGAAAATGTGTTTTGCTCACTTACATAAACATTCAAACATGATTAATTTACTTGTAGAACGAGACCTGTAAAAAAAGGATGAGCAATATATTTCTACTACATGCACAGTATGTAATTTATCATGTAAGTTGTTTTCACCATGTTGTATTCTTGGATTAGTGCATTATGGAACAAAACACCAATGGGTTATTGTCCTGGTGTGCAGTCCTAGTGTGCACTCTGTTTGAAGTAGAATGCTGATGGTATAATCCAATTTTAAGTGAGGATGTACATGCTCTTAACAAGATTACACCCAAGAGAAGAGGTGTTCAAATTTCAGTAAGTGTCTTTAGGAGGCTTTCTCCTACATCAATACATCTAATGATGATCACTGACCTTGCTTCTAGACCAATGAACTTAATCTATTAGGGGTTGTTATGCCTTTTAACTTATAAGATCATTTATTTGAACATATAGTACAGTGAGATTGGTCTTTGATGTAAAAAAAAAAAAGCAAATAAATAAAAAAGACCCCCTCCCTCTCACATAGTTATAAATCCCATTATTATTTTACTGAAAACTCAAACTCAAGGAGGGCAGTCTTCAGTGGAGTCAGTAAGTTTATGTACAGTACATTTGTATTTATACTTCAATTGTGACAATAATGGCATGTGATTATAATTTCGCAATTTGACTTACTTCTCAGAATCAAGAAGAAAGAATGTTGCACCTTATATCAGAGGAAGATGTGAAAACACTCCAGGTTTTCCTTTTTTATATATATATATATATATATATATATATATATATATATATATAGTCTGTTGAGAGCCAGAAGGGCGTTAACTCTGTGTTAAAGTATAGAGTTAATGCCCTTCTGGCTCCAAAGAGACGATATATGAAATAACATTATCCTAAATTTATCTTACATGTCTCAAACTATGTCTTTTGGATATAAGATTGAAGTGAAGTAGTATTGCATTGATATTCATGAATGTAAGAGTGAAAGTTAATCTGCTCTATTCCTTATTGCAAGAGAAGTTGCAACACATTTATCTGAAGCATCTATAAAAGAAATTCATTGTCTCCCTGTAGCTATGCTAATAAGGCCTGGATAGTATTTTCATTATTTGTTGTCTAGAATTATCATTACTACCACATTGGCTGTTTCTTATAAGAACCTGATCCTTCATCCATCCAACATCAATCATTTTATGAATGTTGTAAATATGAAGCCTGTTACACCATTGACTAGTGTTAAAATGATAAAATCATTCATTTTCATTTACTCCATATGGTTATAGAGGAGTAACCTTCAAATAAAGAGACTATCTCTTACTGATGTAGAGCAGAACATGATGTAATATTGATGTTGCCTATGACGAGCAAATTTGGGAAATGATTGGAAATGTAATCCCCCTCAAGGAAGGAAAGACCTTTCCTTCTTGCTCCCATTTATGACAGTCATGATTAAGTTTCCCAATCGGGCCGATCGGAACATGGTTCCTCTAGGGCTGAAGTTAATGAAGAGAATGTAACACTCCATTACACCACATCACTTACATGCAATTAAAGGTAACAGACTCTGTTGGTAAAAGCTGAAAGGATAGAAAAGTGATTTTCCTTAATTCTAGAGGGTAGAACACTTTCCATAAAAGGTTCACTCTGAACCGTCTGCATTTTTTTCTTCATGAAATCACTGGTTTAGTAGCTAAATCTTTCAAGTATGACTATAATGTATTTCAAGGATGAAATAATTTATAATACTTATATTCCAATTCACAAATCAGTACTTATCTGATTGTATTCATATTCGTAAATCTAGAAATGATACAAAATTTGAAATTTTTAAAAAGCAATTAATTCATGGGCAAACAATTTGTCTCCCCGGACAGATGACTACAACCAATTTTGTCCTCTGACTTATTGAACTAAAGTATTTATTTAGTTATACATGTATATATATATATATACTGAATGTACATTGTACCACAAAAAACGCATTTTCTCCAAATCCATTTCCTTTACCCACCCTGAGCATTCCTTTTAAGCACCAATAAATTACTTGGGCAAGTACGTGAAGAAATCTTTCATAAAGAAAATAATTTGAACTTCCATTCCAAATGCACCCAGAATGCTCTTTAAATATTTACCCCTCAGTTGGAAGAGGTAAATATTAGAAAATGGCTAAAAATAGTCTATAATTCAATCATAGCAATTTATGAGTCAGATATATGGCCTGAAATCTGCACCATGCAGAAAGGGATTATCCATCGATCAGGGAATTCAGATTACACACCTTTGAACCCTTTCATACAAGATAAATAATACCGATCAAATACATGTACATTTACATCTGAAGAAGAAATTGTGATGTGGATTTTGAGAGTGTGGGGTTTACTACATGTAGATCAATGCAGTATATTAGATATATTCAGTATATTCACTCTTTATATTTTAAAGATGAACATGCCAATATTCAGTTATACATGTGTAAGTGGAACCCATGGAAATCAATGGATAGCTCTATACTGAGAATTTTATTTCATTATGTGCTTTATGAAATGAAATGTTTATCTAAACTTTGTCCAGTTGCTAGAATTTAATGGCGTAGGCACACAGATGAGAGGCTTGAGACATGAAAGCACATGCATTCTATGTTCTGCTATATTCCTCCCCATATTAAACTGAATTACATGTAGGAAGATCTTGCTGGCCTTCCTGAACTGAACTGAAAATAAAGTCTATCCTTATGCTGTACATGCTGTGAGAATAAAAATTACAATGGCAGATTCTTGATTACCATAAGACAATGCTTGAAAGATACTTCACCTTTTTTTTTTTTTTTTTTTATTGTCATGTCAAGCAAGCCCTTTTTTATTGCTGTTCTAGGTACAAGTATTCAGAACATTAAATTGATTTTGAAACAGGTGACAGTTCATACTTTGCTCAGCTTTCCCCAAATGGATGAATGCATGCATGTTTAATCATGAGAAAATGGGCAATGTACAGAGATAAAGAAAATGTGCTAGTATTTTGAATTTCAAATCATGTGATAGCATTTAGTTTACTGCTCTTTTCTTCTTCAAATTTTGAAATATTTATTGCCCTTTAGGTACATGTATGCATGTTATAACTTTTTTGTATGTCTTATATAAGTTAAGGTGTTCTCCCTTTTTAATATTTTCATTCATTCGTTTTGTCAGAATTTAAGAAATCATCATGTAAAGAAGTTCCGCAAACATCCATTGCAGTGATCCAATTCAAACCAGGTTTAAAATTCAGGTGTGATTTGAAATCAATTTCACCAGGGTTGTGCCTAATATCCAGACCCAAATATTTGCCTTGAGATGACTAAAAGTGCATTCAACAAATGGGCTAGGGTTCATTGAGTGAGTTCAGGGGGGCATTTCATCATGTGTCTTGTTGGTGATTTTTACCGACAAATTTGCTCTTAGCCAATCAGATGCAAGGATTTCAGTAGCTTATAACAGTTATTGCAACTTGTCATTGATGACACGTTTTATGAAACAGGGCCCAGGTGATGTTTAGTAAGACGGCTGGGGACATAGAAAGCAGATCAAGTGTATATGATTATGGCAATTTTTTTTATTGCAAAGAGGATAAGGTATTTGATCTTGAGATTATCAGCTCCCAGGTGTAGGGGGTGAGTCAAATGTGATGAATGGTGGAAGAGGTGTGGGAGCAAAGAAAGGGTCTTTGAAGGAGAATCTTCAAATGGGAGGTGATGGAGACGGTTACATGTCGCTTTTCCGAAGGTTCATGATTTCAAAGGTTTGTTTTTATGAAAAAGGGTTCATATTTTCAAAGGTTCTTAATTCTGAAAAGTTATGTAGGATTCTATTGCATTTTTCAGAATTACGACCCTTCGGAATTAAGAACCTTCAGAATAACCAACCTTCAGAGTAATGCATCAAATGTTCAGAATTATGAGAACTCTATTTAATTTTCGGAATCATGAACCCTCTGCTATGGGAAATTTGTGTTTTGGAATTACGAACCTTCGGAACTATGAACCTTCAGAAAAATGAACCTTCAGGAAAAAGAGTACCCCCCCCCCCCCCATGGAGACAATAGGGAGATGGGAGGGAGGGAGAAAGTGAAAGAGGGATGGAGTCGTGGTAAAGGTTCTTGGAGCAGAAAGAAAGGACTTGACGGAGCAAGAGAGAGAATGATAGGAAAACTGGACATGCGTTAAGAGAGTTTAAAAAAAGAAAGAGGGAGAGAGAAAGATATATTTTAGGGTACAATTATACTGCACCTTCCCTCTTATAATATGAACACTCCTACATATATACATATATAAAAAGTAGGACTCTTTAGTAATGGGCGGGGGGGGGGGGGGGGGGGGGGGAGGGGGCGGTAAAGAGAGATGGAAAATGTAAGTGAGATACATCCCATGTAGGACTAAGTTTTCTTTATTTGTAAAGACCAAGTCCCATCGTCAATTTGATACAATGTGTGCTTTGATTAGTCAGTCTTTTTTATTTTGCCTGTGAATTGTGATAATCGATGGAGAGAATTAGAGATTTATCTTTTTACAAAATTAACTGTCAAAATGAGTCACTTATTTTACTTTTTTTTCCATTTTATTTTTCAGTGGTTCTGCCAGCGCTACTTTTCCGTCTCCCAGGCTTTGATCTGCCAGTGTTCCATAGAGGGTTCTTCTGTAGCGATGAGACGATTTCCTACCCTTACAAAGACTCCACAGTCCCATCTACTGTTCTTTATGCAGTGGGAATTGGCCTCTATCTTGTTATTGTAAGTATAGAATGCACTGTAATTGATGCTAGTTTGCCCAAAGCATTATTCATTACAACTTTACAAGACATATGATGGATTTGAGCTTAGGTACCCCCTTGCAATTTTGGATCAAGTGACAGATTGTTTGGTAAAGTGTAGGGTTTTGGTGAACTTAAAAGTAATTCTAGATCTAATAAAGAGAGATTCCCCTCGGGTTATGATATCCAAAGTCGAGTCGTATGCAAGTTCATGAATGTTTCAGATGAAAAAGCATCATCATATCACTTTAATTTCATCGCAATATGTGTTGGAAATTTTGACTCATACTATAGTCACAATTTTCTATGAATTTTTGAATTTATGTGTTTAGAATTTTTCAGATCATTTTTCAAGATTCATGCCCAAATAATTATCGATGACAGTACCTTGGATATTTCAGGCTTAGATCGATGGAAAGTGCAAGTGATAACAAATCAAACTAATATGTGTTGGAAATTTTTACTCATAGTTTCAATTTTCTATGAAGTTTTTAATTCATTTGTTTAAAATTTTCAGATCATATTCATGGATGACAGTGCCTGAGATATTTCAGGCTTAGATTGATGGAAAGTACAAGTTATACCAAATCAAACTATATTTAGTGGATTAAACGACTGGGCAGTAGGTTTAGATTGTCCTTAAAAATATTTTCCAATGCTTTTGATAATGGTTTAACAAACCTTGATAAACTGTAAACCCATTAATGTCCATGACAGTTATCGAATCCATCATTGATGGATTGATTCAACCCTTTTTTTAATTTTTAAAATTAAACCATCCATTATCAAAAAAAAAATCTATCAACAACTCTGCATGTATGAAAGGAACAAGGACAACATTGTTCAAACAGGTGGCATAGTCGATGACAATCAATAATAGTCAATTACAGATGTGAAACTTACTAGTATGCATGGTATTTCCTGCCATCCTTGGTTGGTTTCATCCTGTAATGAACATCAAATGAATGTTATTTGCATTAAAACATTACTGATCTTCATCAGTTGTGTAGCTTTCACTGTGACTGATGACTTTTAATATAACGTCTAGTTCATCTAAAGGTCATGAATACATTTCCTACTCTCAATCGAGCTTCAGAATTGTTTGTCTCTTGCATGAATGGCAAACCTTATTTCAGTAATGATTAGAAAAAAAGATTAAAAATGTAGAAAATGTGTGTTTCTGTCTATTGCAGTATGTCTTCCATTTTCATAAACCATGAACTACAGGGAAGTGCTGCATTTAGCATACATGTAGTATTACCGCAGAGATAGGATCTCCCTGGTATTACCATTTATTTATTCACTGTATGAAGCTCTCACATATTTGAACTTAGTTGGTAAAAACAAAATTGTAGAAAACTCTTACAAACTAATATTACTGCACAGCCAGGAAGGCTTGTGTTGAATCTAAACAAAAAAAATTGATCTTGAATTTGTAGGAGGGGGCACAGGGATAAAAGTGAAAGGAAGATAATATGAAGAGAGAAAAGTAGAATAAAGAAGGAAACAGATTTAGAAAATGAATCATTATTATAATTGCAAGTGCTTGACCCTTTCCTCGGAGCCATGGGCTAAAGATTTTGTCAAGTGATTCTAGTAAGTAGATACATGTATGTCTGCAGGGCAACCTTGTTTGTGTGTGTTCATGAATGCACATTAGCACTTAAATGATCTTTCTCTCTCTTCTTTATCTCTCTCTCTCTCTCTCTCTCTCTCACTCTGTCGCTTTGTCTCTTTTCTCCTCTCTCTCTCCCTCTTTTCTCTCTCTCTCTCTCCCCTCTCTCTCTCTCTCTCTCTCTCTCTCTCTCTCTGCTCTCTCTTTTCTCCTCTCTCTCTCCCTCTTTTCTCTCCTCTCTCTCCCCCTCTCTTCTCTCTCTCTCTCTCTCTCTCTCTCTCTCTCTCTTCTCTCCTCTCTCTCTCCCTCTCTTCTCTCTCTCTCTCTCTCTCCCTCTGCCTCTCTCCCTCCCTCCCCTCCCTCCCCTCTCTCCCTTTTTTCCTCTCCCTGTCTCTTACTGTTCATCTTCTCTCTCTTTCTCTCCCTCTCCCTCACTCCTCTCTCCCCATCTCTCCCCTCTCTTTCCTTCTCTTTCTCTCGCATTGGCATACTCTCAATACTCAGCATAATCAATGCCTTCTTGAGATGGGAGGACAAGTGTTGGTCAGTGGTGACTCACTTCTGCTACTCTAGACTAGTTTCTGGACTTTTTTCCTACCATATATAAAAAAGAATTGAACTCATGCAGTGGAAGCTCACATCTTATTGTTAAAATCCTGGTTTTATCTACTTATATCATGAACTACAGTACATTTGTCCATGTATACACATCTACCTTGCACATCAGCTGTTTAGCCTTTGGGGGTATTCATTGGTAAAGCACTATCATCGGTTTGGAGCCAGAAGGGCATTTACTATGTACAAATGATGGGACTTAATGCCCTTCTGGCTCTAAACAGACTATATCATCTGTTTAGGGCCAGATATGGGTTTGAACCATCTAGCTCTCAGCTGATGGTTCTTATCTAAGGTAGATGTTGAGCTGTTCGTTTACATGTACATGTACATGTATATTGAAGTCACAGGGCTGCCAACTCTCACGCATTGAGCGTGAGACTCACGCAATTCACCCAATTCTGACTGTCTCACTCTGATAAACAAATTCTCAAGCTGAACCCCCAAAATAGAAAGTAAAAAAAAAAAAAATCTCTCCAAAATCTCTGATATTCCAAATATTCAATATGCCTAAGGCCTTTTGAGATTTTCCCGCGGGCACAAAGCAAAGCTTAACGAATGAAAATCATTTTCGGTAGTGCGCAAAGATTGGATTGGATTGGATTACGATTGGTTATACTGCGTGTATGTATATACGTGTGACGACTATGATGAGTGTAACTAGATGGCCGGACTGACATGGCTTTGGTGCGGCAGCCCACCCAGGGCCCAAGCCCGGCCGCGCTGCATACGTGGCTCAGCAGAGTTTGCCATCGATCGTACACCAACGTGATAGCCAGCACATCCCTCTACGGCCGGACAGCTGGATCTTGAAATTCTTATTAAAAATCATGCAGTATTAAACAAATCTGGAATTTTGTAATTTTTCATGCGGTCAGTGAACTACATGTGGCATTAATAACAATGTAACCTATTTATTACTTATTCAATTCACTTTAGTAAATTAACGTTAATGCTGCTTCTGCTATGACTATATATGTGTTGAAATCATCACTGAAGTATGCACCAGATTGCACCATTTAAAATGTAAAATTGTCAGAGCTCCCTACCGTGGAAGGGGGGACACCCCCCCCCCCTTCCACCCCCCGGTCGCTTCGCTCCCTCGCAATGTCTCACTCTAAACTCTCACTCAAGGTTGGCAGCCCTGAAGTCATTCCACAGTGGGTAATACCTCTTTCCAATTTTTGTTTTGTTCATCTCAAAAGAATTGTTGAGTTTATCACTCCAATTTCATTATACCAAAGGCTTTGTGTCCTTCATACATGTAAACATCAGGGTTGTCACCAGGGACTTTTTAGTGGTGGAAATTTTGTCCCCTGACACCTCGCCGAGGGGGTTCAGGGGGACAAAAACTAGTCGGTTTTCAGGGCTAATACCTTATAGTTAAACAGTAAAAAATATCATGTATCTACACAGTACACACTGTACTGTAGCTGCAGCATTAAGCATTGTAACTACTGTACTAGTATTTGGTTTACTTTGTACATATATCTGCTGTGAGTGCTGTCAGATTACTGGCTTAAACCACAGTTGCATGTTCGTAGGTCAAAATCTTGGTATTTTTTCTTTGTCAGTGGGGAAATTAGTGCCGGGCGGGCGGGTGTGATATTACATCGAGTGCCGGTCGGAAATTTCGAGTGGTGGAAGGTTCCGACCGGCGCCGACCACCATAGTGACAATGCTGGTAAACGTGGATCGTTAAATCTACTGTTAAATCTACAAGCATTTCTTATCCTCTGCTCCTTTTAGATGGTCACAACAGAGATTGTCATCTTTGCCTACCGCAAGCGCCAGGATCTCGACTACCTATCCCCAGACACCTACAACCGATGCTGCGGGGGCGTGGTCATCCCACCTCTCCTCTACCAGATTGTCCGCTACACCGCAGTCTTCTTCTTCGGCCTCCTGGTTACTATGACGACCTTTGACATCACAAAGAACGTGGTCGGCCGCCTTCGTCCTCACTTCCTGGATATCTGCCAGCCGGACTTCAACAACTTGACGTGTTCCGAAGGAGCTCGCCAGTTCTACATCATGGATGATGTATGTATGCCAGAAGATCCTAAGAGGATGCTAGAAGCAAGGTAAGAAGACTGTCATGATGTTACAACTTGTCAGGGAAGAACTATACTAACAAATGTGAGGTTAATAAATCTATTTCTTTAATTCATACAAGAGTGCTCATAACCTGTTGCCACAATGTTTGCAGTATTTTATGTTTTGAATTCTAGGTTTACACATTTAAAAGAAGCATGTTATAAAGTAATATTGTTTACCAGCATTTTGCTTGTTCTTGTAATGAAAACATCTTATATTGTCTCCTAATTCCCTCTTTCAGACGATCCTTCCCATCAGGCCATGCAGCCGTTGCAGTATACACCATGCTCTTTGTAGTTGTAAGTATGAAGCCTAAGATGTTTATAAATCCTTTGGACTGAAACCCAAAAGGATTAATAAACCCTAACCCTAACCTCAATCCTGATCCGAATCCTAACCATAACAATATGCGTTAGATCGGACTAACGATGCATAGGTCCTACATGGTGTCACCAAGCCAACCTTCCAGTGGAGGGTTTTTTACTCTTTCTTCATCCCATATAAGGTCCCTTTAAACGAAGCCCAAACAATATCAAAAAATTGGAAAAGGAGAGGTGTTCCATGTATACATTAATAATCTGCAGTTGAAATCTATTTTTAACATTTGATATCCCAGTCACATCAAAAAGACCTACACCAGGGCCCTGTTTCATAAAACTTGTTATCAATTACAAGTTGCAATAAATGTTATAAGCTACTGAAATCCTTGCATTTGATTAGCTGAGAGCAAATTTGTCATAGAAATGAGGCAGTTGTTACTGATAACTTATGAAACAAGACCCTGATACACCAGTCACACTAGCAAGACCTACACCAGGGCCCCGTTTCATAAAACTTGTTATCATTGACAACTGCCCTATTGCTATGACAAATTTGCTCTCAGCCAATCAGGTTCAAGGATTTCAGTAGCTTATAATAGCTTATAGCAATTATTGTAACTTGTTACTAATGACAAGTTTTATGAAATGGGACCCAGATTGACAACAGACCGAGCAGAAAATGACGTCACACCTAATGGCCGTGACTCGGTCAGTTTGGAGTCGGTCTAGAGATGTGACCGAGGTATTACAGTGCACACTTTTCCTATAGGTCTCATACTTGTCTTGTACTCCCTGAAGAGGAATATAGTTACTGGATTATTTCCTTATTTCCATTCAGATTTAGTCCGGGGAGGGGGGGGGGGGGGCTCTTGCACCTAATGACTTGAATCATTATTGGCACAATAAATAAATGATTCCTGTTCCCGTTCAGTAAACAGCCGGGTGACTCACCTCTTAAATCCTTGATCAAGTCATTCCCCCTCACAAAGTCTTCTATTTGCCCCCGAGCTGGACCGATCTTACTTTATGTGCCAAGTCATGAAACAGTGTCAGTATTCATTAGGTTATAAGAGCCTCCCTTCTGACTTCCGTCTCTTTCTTATGGCAGTGTTTTTGTTTATTTTTGTTTTCTGAGGTACTCTCATTCAAGGAAGACTAGATTAGAATTCCTTGAGCTTAATTAGTAGGGGGGAAACCGATGGCCTCGACATGTTTGCCCATCGAACAAAGCTTTTAATGCCAGCACAGTGATCACAAACAAAAGACAACAGAAGAGAGTAATTATATTAGATGTTCTTTCGTTGCTTCTATGAGTCATGTGACCTGAAAAATCATTGGCAAATTTACCTGCATGTACATGAAATAGTGATGAGCCCTATGTTTTCTGGTGTTTGCAGAACGCAAATTCAAAGTCATCTCAAAATGTAAAGGTGATTGAACATACAGAGAAGTGACAAGTACATTGACGGTTAAAATCAAGAACAGTTTTCAGTCTATGCACATTCAACAAAGATCTATAATCAGCATTATAGTATAATCTAAGTGGGGTCCACTCGCTATTCATAAGGACCGCTATTCATTTAACAAGCGTTATGAATAGCGGTCCTTATTAATAGTTATGAATAGTGGTCCTTGTGAACGGAAGTCCTTATGAATAGCGAGGTAATTTGTCTATGGTTTGCTCACTATGTAGAAGGACCACTATTCATACAAAACCGCTATTCATTTAGTCACGCGTTATGGATAGCGGTCCTTATGGATAAGTTTTCCTTATGAATAGCGGTCCTTATGATTAGCGAGGTTACCCCGTCTAAGTGTGATTCATGTAGGATGAGGTGTGTATATTATGCATACTTCCTTTCATTTTATTGTATGACATTCCTCTTATCTTATTGATTTAATCGATTCACAGAGTTCATATCAGTTTTTGAAAATAAATCAATAAAGTAATAAATAACAAGACTATAACAAATTGAACAAAATATTGAAGAAGAAAATAACTAAATATATAAGTTTCTTTACCGAAAGATATTTTTCTCTTTTTTCCATTCCACAATCGACAAAATGCGTGGATAATGGATTCATCAACCATGACAAGTCAATCTATTGACCTAATTTCAGTTGCATTTCACCTTGAACTGACTCTGATTGAATGACCATTCATTGGGTAATTAATGTCTGAGAAATGCATTAAAATGCCTCGGTTACAACTGGAAGAGAATGTATATTACTACATGAGAGTTGTACTTTTATTGCTCAATCTATGAATCTTTCTTTTCATATTGCAGAGTTATATAAATAAGCATTAATTAGCTAAATAAAATGTTTGCTTTTTTAGTTTTGTTTATTGGGGTACCCTTTCATATTTCGAAACAGAAAGAGACCTATGCTCGTAAAAAAAAACAAAAGTAAAATAGAAATACTGATAAAAGTTTACACAAAGAAAAGATGAAAGAGGACAAAGTTAAACAGAGAGAATTTGATACAAAACATTATTAATACATAAAGGGAGGCTTGAATGTTAGCTGATTGTTGAAGCGTATAACCAATGAAATTTATTCCTCAAATTTCTCTTCATTATTTAAAAATCCTGACTGCTGCTGAGAATTACAAAGAATGAAAAAAAAAAACACTTTAAAAGTTGGTATAGGAGTAAACAAATTATACTAACACAATAAACAATATAGGCATCCCACTGTCAAATAAGCAAACTGAATTGCAATGACTTCTCATGCAGAAAGATAGGGTTGAGGTATTTTTAGGTAGGAGTAAAAATTAGATTAAAAAGTAGCAATGAAAACTCTTTTGAGAAATAAATACCCATTATCTTAAATTACCTCTGACACATATGGCATAATAAAATGATATGCTCCAATGAAAATAATTTATTTCTGTTTTTTTGAAAGTGTAGGTTATTTTGTAAACAGATGATTTTTTGGAGGTGAAAATAACTTGTTTTACACCAGCATAATACCAAATTCCATAATTATTGAAGCAAATATTTTCTTTATGCATGCATGGCATACTGAACAAATATACCATGCACTGGGAGGCTCTAGTTGAAATTATGGATTCCTAGGTGGCAGGAATAGCACTATTTTCTGAGGGGCGTAGCCCCGAAGAGAATAGTGCTATTTCTGTCACCGAGGAATCCATAATTTCACTAGTGGCTCGAAACAGTGCATGATATATTTGTTTTATATCCCTCCAACGGATCTTGATGAAATAATGATAAAAATGTACCACGTTTTACACAGTGGTCTATGAGGCCGATATCGGCATCAGAATTATCCATTAATGAGGGATATAATAATAACTCCGAAAGTTTAATTATTACTTAAAGGTAATAGTATTTGATAATATAATATATATAATGTACACTTTGTCAAAGTGTAATTGTGGACTTGACATATTAGTTTTATAATCCTGTAATTTTTTGCTCTATTTTCAGTTTTTCACACTATTTTGTCTTTAATATTCATAGTGAACCAGCACTGGAAAAATGTTGGATTATCTGGCCTTTAGTGAAGAAAATCAGAGTTACCGTGGGGCTTTGGGGCTTAGCTATTCATTGAATACTAGGTTGGTAAAAGGGGGTTCGCTTGCTAGTCATAAGGACCGCTATTCATAGAAAACCCTATTCATTTAACACGCGTTATGAATAGCGGTCCTTATGAATAGTTATGAATAGTGGTCCTTATGAATGGATAGCGTCATGAATAGCGAGGTGATTTGTCTATGGTTTGCTCGCTATTTAGAAGAACCGCTATTCATAGAAAACCGATATTCATTTAGTCACGCGTTATAGTGGTCCTTATGAATAAGTGGTCCTTATGAATAGTGGTCCTTATGACTAGCGAGGTTAATAGTGGAGGGTTAAGAGGCCATGTCCTGAAAGCTTTCCTCAAATATCACTTTTTAAAATTAGTTTGTAGGAGTCATCTAGCGGAATGGAGAAGAGCAGATTATATTTGGTTTTGAAGAATGTACTATACTGAAAATATCATGAGGCAAACAGATTTTAAAAAAGCAAGGTTATGAGTATAGATTGCATAAATATATTAGTATTTGAACTTTTCCCTTTCCGTACCAATCATTTCTAAACTTATCACTTCTAAAAATGAATTCCCACTTCAAGTTTCTATCACGATTCTCATCTGACCTTCATCGTGAACTATGTGTTAGCACTGACTTGTCTCAGGCATTTGGTGTGAGCCTAAATAAAGCTCCTGAGACTTTAAAGGGATCATCCCGGGAAAAGTAACTAAGATACATTTCCCTCGATCATCTAAGGTTAAGAAAGTATCCCCTTTAAATTCAACTTTTGGTTTTGAGATTATGCTCTACTTCCTGCTTGTAAGGACATGACAGATTTAGAAGTAGTTAGCAGGAGAAAATACTCTGAATAAACAGGCTTTAAACCTGTCCTCAGATGGAACTACTACTTCTTGAAGTTCAGAGTGTTATGTGTGTGACTTTAAGGAGTTGCTGATGCAGTTCCCTAACCAATATTTGTATATTTGTTTGGCAAAGAGTTTGACAATAACACGCAAATGAAATTTGGAAGAAATATATCACCTGCTACCTATACTAGTCTTGGCCTTGATGCATGTTGCTCCTTGAATATTTGTCTCAATATTTTTAGAACAATAGCATAATTTCATATAAAATAACATCAATAAAAATAGTCATAGATATTAGCCTTGATGTATGTTAAATCCTTAAAATGTTTCTGGGAATATTTCTACATTTAAGACAGCACAATAGCATAATTTTATGAAAAGATAAAGTCTTAGATATTGGCCTTGGTGTATTTTAGTCCACTATTTCTAGAACAATAGTTTAATATTGTTCAAGGCTGTCACTAGAAAAAATAGATTTGTATCACTGCATTACCACATTTAGCTGTGCACAGAGATTCTCATGATTTAAGCAGGGAAATGTAGCTAAGTTACATTTCCCTGATTTAAGTGTACAGTGAAACAATACAGTATTTTGCATAAAAATAATTGAGGTTCACATTTGGAATCTAAAATTATCATCTGTGTGCTTTTGTGATCACTGCATACACCAGGGCAGATGTTTTGATGATTAAGTGAAGCTCAAGAGGAAACAATCACTAATTGTAAACAAAGGAAGAAAGGGAGATGAACTATTATGAGTATTTTCACAGGTAATAAATTCTATAACCCAATGAGTAATAAAGCCGGGTCCTCCCAGTCATCCAATACAGGGAGACCTACAGCTTTGCTTTACACACATAGAAAATACAAATTCATATAGTTCATATGGTTTGAATTGACAGTGATATCAGTTGCTGCAAATACAGATTGATATAATCTGAAAATTTCAGAGATTTGGTCCTTCATAATAGCAGATGTCGTCAGCTGCACCTTGTTGCCAATTTGACAGATGTCAGGGCTTATGTAGAAGTAGGGGACTGGAAGGTAATGATTCACAGCTATGTGGTTTCCTGTGTGTGGTCGGTCGTGAGTTGGAGCGAGGATAGGGGAATTGTCACTAAAAATACTGTCACACAACACTGACCCCCCTCCCCCTCCCCCTCCCCCTCCCCCTTCGCCCCATCCAGTTACCCCTCTCCCAAACCACTTAGAGGAAAGGTGATTGTCACCAAAAATACAACCTCACAACACTGACCAACAGCCTCTCCTTCACATTACACCCTCTCCCATACCACTGTACAACACTTCCCCCCTTCCAATTACCCCTCTCCCAAACCTCTTTATCGTTTAAGTGAAAGGCCATTCCCTCTTATGAACGAATCATTAACCTTTTTCCTTTCAAGTGTCGGAAGAGTTTAACATACTATTTGCCTCTGCAGTGGTGACCATGCTCCAAGTAATTGTTTTGAGCAGTCCAGTTTATTTCAAAAGGTGCAGAACAATTTAGAGTGCGTGTCAGGATATTTTGCTCCTTGATCAGAAAAGGCAGTTCTTCTTTAGTCTTTGATCTTTGTACAAAACCACGTGAAAACCAGCAACTGAAAGCACTTTGAAGTGACTAAGGTCTAATTTCCACAAAGTGGTTATCCGCAATTCCGCATCACTACCAACCTCAGACAGTGTAAATGTTCCTGTGGCATATTTAGAAATATTACTGCACAGAAATCAGGGTACATATGCAAGGCAGCATTGTTGCAGGGTTATTTTAGAGAAATTTGTTGTAACGCAAACTGTGCATCTTACTTTATTTTGGTGTATATTGCATTTGTTTTTAAATAGGTGAAAAGAAAGTGGTTATGGATAGAAGACCGCCTCATGTAGGAATGTATTGAGTTAAACATAGATTTTATATCTTAAATTTGTAGCTAAATAAAATCAGTGATCCTTGCCTGATATCATGGATATCCATGTAGGAGTTTCGGTGATTCACCGCAATCTTCCGCTGCCTAAAATATGATCCATTTCTCCTCCCAGATTCCTGCCTTAGTCCCCAATGCAATGAGCATTGCTGATTACTAAGGTGTGAATTAGATTTGCACTTCTTACAGAAGCTCTGGATGGAGTAACTGACTCTTCCTGCCTCAAATAAGCCTACACCCAACACTCTAAAGGAGCTCAACAAGACTGTGTCGACATGCCATATATACTTTACTGCCTTTAAAACTCCTCTGGAAATAAGTTTACTTTGATACACAATGAAGGTTCTAGAGTTATAACAAAATGAAATCTTGTTTTACGATGAATTTTGATATTGTACATAAATATAATGTTCATGGCAACAAAAGAGAAAGACCAGCCACTCCACACCCCCCTCCCTCCCTGAGGGGGCGCCGACATTTGCTCCTGCGACATTTGCTCTGCAGTCCATATCTCGAAAGGTCAAAGGTTAAGGTCAAGGTCATAATTTAATTTTTTGTTCAGGACAATGTGAAGATTAGGATTAGGGTTAGGTTTAGGTTTTGGATTAACATGGCAAAGTTAGACCGGAGCAATTGTCGCAGGAGCAATGTCATACATCCTCCCTGAGACCTCCCTGCAATCCAGTTTCTATGATTTCATGCTAGTATTTTGTGCACAATCACAATATAAGCTAGCTTAGTTGCGCCTTAGATACCCATCTAAATGACTTCATGACATACAAAAATTCACTTTCATCAAATACATTTAGGATGGGCTTTTATTCAACGGGGCATGCAGCTATTGTACATTGAGTAAGTATTTAAATGGGTAAAGCAGTTTTCGGACTAGATTATCTGTAATAAAAGGCAATATCAAGAACCAAAAAAAGAACAGGATGTGACATTGAGAGTACATTTAGGTGATTTATGAGCTTTAATGAGATGGATCTTTCTACCCTGACCACACTTACCAACACCACCCTTCAGACTGGAAAGCTTATAGTACATAGCAACATACGAAAATCATATAGCTATTTTAATCATCTGAACATCATTGAATGAAACATTGCATAATGAAATGTCACATATCAAAACGGAGGTTTGAGCATCATTTTGAATGCAAACTCCTTGAAGAATCAGGCTTAATATCATAAGCACATGCTGGTACGACCTGCCAGCTGTAATTTTTTCAAGCAGGAGCATTGGCCATGTCATAAGCTGGTGTAAGCTGACCCACCGAAACTGGTTTCTTCATACAATATTCTTATCTAGTGTTTACGCTCCTTCAGTTATAGGAGTTTTATATCTTTCTTCATACAGACATTTCATTATACGATGCTTCTCTCGTGTAAAAGGGGCTAATACTCGAACTGTCTGTACAATTAGAGCCAGCGGACAAGAGGGTTGGTCACTCTGATGAGTCATGGTCAGTCTTTCCTCTCCATACTCAATCAAGGGTTATCACCTGGCTCAAGAGTGGACGCTATATGTGTTGACCAATTAAAATGCCGTCTGCTGAGTGCCAGTAGGGCATTAAGTCAGTTTATAACGTCTATCTTGCTCTCACCAGATAATGTGCTCATTTTCAGCTTCCTCTTGTTCCCCAAAACGACCTTCAGCAGTATAGACTGATTATATTTTCTTTTGTGCAAAAGTGATTTAAGGCACATGCATATATGGTTTTGTTGAGCCCCAAGGTATATTTTTTTGGACCATTTCTTTTATTTTACTTTAAAAGAGCAAGATAATCAGGATTCTTAACACCTGCTAAGTTTAATCCTTTCAAAATGAGGTAATAGATAAGTAAGGATGGCATTAACTTTAGAGGCGTTTTTGAAAGTGAATCTATGTACATGTAGGTAACATTTTCATCCTATCCCCGTCATTTAGATTGCTTGATTAACTCTGTAAATTGATGACGTGCAAGAAAATTGGTTAAATCAGGTTTATTTGATTTGCCCGGTAACTTCATTTCATTGTTTAGAAGATGTATGTATAGCCCCCAAGTGTGCCTTCCCTAATAATTATAAAAGACTAATAGACAAGAATTAGAGTGGATAATTTGTAGCGCAGCTCTCATGACGTATAGATCGTCTTAAGCTGCTGTCTTTTTAAAGGGTACCAATCACCAAAAAATATTTTACTCTGTATCTTAGAGGTTCCATGTCATTCTACTATATTCCAAATATGGGCTTCGAATATCACTTCTATAAAGAGATATTACAAGTTTAATTATACTCTCTATAAGCATAAAAGTGACTCGTAAGTAGACTACTCAACGCACCCGTACACGCTTGCCAAGGTAAGGGCTTGCGCGGAACCCAAGTCAGAGGTTCGGTTCCGCATGAGCACCTTCATGTTATTCTTTATTTCCTTCATACTCCTTAACTGTTGACCTATAGAATTTCAGACAAAGTTCTTTGAGGTTAATTTTATACTTTCTAGCGGTATACAAATTATTTTTTCAGATGGTTGGTACACTTCAAAGAGAAGGGTGAGTTCTGGGAAAGGTAAAAAATAATTTGTGAGCTTTCTCATTCTTTTTATGTTAGTTTGGAAGATTAACATAGTAGATATATCCCCTGAAAAGGATTGCTCTTCAAATGCCCTCACATTCAAAATATGACAAGAAACAGCTGAAGAAATGTTCGGGCCAAACATTTGTGTGTAGTCCCATTATTCCAATATACACATTTCTGTGTGCAGTGCATGTGACTCTCAGCAGGACTGAGTCAATTTCTTTTCACTTTGTTGATTCTAAAACCCTACAGCATACATCAATTATTATGTGCTGTATAATCAACCTTTCCCAATTGCTTTGAGACAGTTTTTTTTGACAATTCAATCTCATGACCAGAACTCCACTTTACCTTTAAGCTGCAAATTATTCAGGGAGTTCTACCTACTAAATAATACCGACTAAATAATATGTCTTTGTAGGATAGGAGTACAACATTGGAGAAACAAATAGAGTAAGGGTTTCATTTTGGCAGACCTGCTGGGGCGGTTGTCGAAGGGTTGTCTAAGGGTTGTCTAAGGGTTGTCTGGCATAGTGACTCAGTCCTATGATTTCTGTCTTCACAGATGAACATCATATGTAAGTTGAATGATTAATGTAGGTTTAGTAAAAGTAGATTGAAAGGAAACAGTGATCGTATGTTAAAAATATGATTCCTTACAGGGTCCCAGCTGTACGAGATGATATCTTTGATAGTCTGTCCATTTTAGGCAGAATCTGGATGGATAGACCACTTTATAAACAGAAAAAAAAAGATTATTTAAAAAATATGTTAATATATGTTATGAATTAAAAATCATCTTGCTCGGTTAAAAAAAAAATAATTAGGAAGTGTTTGAATGATATAAACTGGTTATGATTGCAGGGTCCTCAGGAAACGCAGTATTAATGTTGATGAGGCTACCCTGGGTAAATAGGACCGTATTGTTATTATGTTATTATTGTTTTGTCTGCAGATATCAAATACCTTTTTTAAAGAGACATTGATGAATGTTTTTATCATAAAGTATCAGAATTGATTTAAGCCTTTGCCATAATAAACATAATCCTCAACATACTTCCTTGTCTAATAAGTACTGATATCAAGTGCCCAAGGTTGGATAACAATTATTAATTGCATCTCTTCCATTTTCACATAATGTACATTTTCAAACTTTCTGAAGAGTCTAGCAGAGACGACATGTATGTAGCAATTTAGAAACATACAAGTGTGTGTTTAGTATGCATAAATCTGAGTTGCTGTATATTTTAACAAAGGCTGGGATGTGAGTTTTAATTATTATCCTTTGTTTTACAAGACCATGGGAAATGATTAATCATTCAGGAAATGGATGCATATATGGAAATATATATTAAGTATTACATCTCATACTAGAAAGTACTTTGTAGTTTTAAAAAAAGAGTCGAACTCTACAAGCCCTGTCCAAAGGAAAATTCTTTTGTCTGGCTATTTTTGATCAGTCAAAATCCTGACTACAGGGCTATCAAAAGATTTCTTTCTGTCTGGGTTTTAAAGAAATGTACTGAGCCAGCTCGCAGAATGTAATCATCTTAGATGCAGAGGGTTATCAAAATAAGTTTCTATAACTTCAAGCCCTCTCCAATGTACATGTATGATTAATGTTGTAGTCTAAAGACAGTTAATCTGGATGCACTAAAACAACCAAAAACAAACAACCAACCATACATATTTTAGCTGAATCATTGAGAATGCTCACCACAAACTTATTGATCAAAATATTTCTTCTGCCACAGCGAGCCCAGACTTTTCTTGTCTTCATTTGTAGTACATTTGGTATTGTAGCAAACAATTTGAAGTACATTTTCTTGCCGTGGCAATGACTCCTTAGAGTGACTAATGCGCCTTATCTGCATACGTCTGAAGGAGACCCTTTCTACTGATTGGTGGGGTAGGAAGTCAACCTGCCTAGGCATGATGGGCAACAATCATGGTCGTCAAGGTTACCATCCTATCTTCATCCGACAGATGCATTTCTTTATTCAATCTGATGGGGGCGCACCGCTTTATTTTAGTCTTTCTGCTGACGTACAGGGTTTGCAGGAAACGATAGATAAGATGCTTTTTTTTAGATTATGCCGAATAAAGTCAAGATGAACAAATCAGCTTGTTTTTTGTTACGAAAAACGCATAAAGCAAAATCATGAAAGCTGATCAAAATCATGAGCATTTATGATGATGCAAGTCTTCGTCACTACATTTTTAAGGTGTTTCCATAGTAAGTTTTGTGAACTACATTCAGAGGAAAAAGGATATATTTGATTTATTCATTCCAAATGAATAATGATGAAAGCATCTGTCAACATCCATTCTATGTTGCTAAAGATGGTTATAATTATAGGTATTCACTATTTGGACCTTCTGGCAGTTTAGTTCTCTATTGAACAATATATCAAAGTTTACTTCTGGTAATAAAGCTGAACAATTATGAACAATTATGAATTATTCACTGAAGCTGAAAATATTTGCCTGTATGTAGTATGCTGTTTTTAGGCCAAAATATTCATATTTTTAGATACCCTGTAGAAACCTGTAGATGGTTTTACATGTGTCATGGTATGTGTCATACCAATATGAGTTCTTGTTTTTGGTTGGGAATGTCAAGGGTAGAACAAGGATGTTTGTTCTCTGTTGCTAAGCAGCCATCAACAATGCTGGAGTTTCCTGAGATGGAATCATTTTGAAAGTGGGACGGAGACTCGTGTCCATGCCCACATTTTATACTGTGACAGTCTCTGTAACCATGCTGTGTTTTTAATTGCTAGAAAGGGTTCTACCACACATTCTCTGACAATTTCACTGTATTCAGTTACTTATATTAACCAAATAACTAATTTCAACCAAGGACCTACTACTATACATTTCTACCTTTTTTTAAAACCTAAACCAAACCTCTAACCCAAAGCAACTCTAGCCTTTGATTTTAACCCTTTCAAGACAATTGACCACATTTTGTGGTTTGGCTCAATAACTTTTGATTCAGAGTTCTAAAAATATACCAGATACATGAGTACAAAGAGCAAAAATTTCCATCTCCACACACTACGTCCGTTTTTGTTGCATGACCATATTGCGTTTGATGCCAGGAATTTTAAAAATGCGAATAAGCTTTGAAATCCTTAAATTGGCAACACAATAGAGAGGTTTTTCTCAAAATTGGCAACCTTTTCAACTATTCAACAAATTTTCTAACCTGTATATTGTTTTCAAAGATATTACACCTTATTAGAACCATGTAGCACTAATAGAAAGTTATTATTGTTGCCACTTTGAAGAAAAAAAATGTGATCAATTTAGCCCTTAAATAATTCCTGTCATGAAAGGATTGAAGAAATAAAGCCGGGAGCAAATGTCAGGTCGCTCTTGAAAGATAGCAAAACGTTCTCTCTCCAAGCATCTTTTCTATGCCTGGAGGGTTCACTTTTTTATACAGAACCAAAGAAAATGTTTAAAATAGAAATTCTGTAAATATATAATGCCATAATTAGAAATATGACATGAATAGAGATATATAAGATGTAAGTGTAAATATAAGTCTATTTGTGTATCTGGTTTTTGTCCAGTATGTCACAATAAAAGATCATCAATTTTGGAATAGTGTTTGGGATTAAAGACAGTCATTACCATCACGATAATTGATTAAGTAGGCTTGCATCCTCTGCCACGTACCAAATTGGAATGATTTTGGGGTGTTGTTTGGCTATCATTCAAATTTTAATAAGAGACAGGCACATGATTATTAGCTTCTTTTGGATGTGTTTGTTTCCACATGTCGGCCAAATCAGGTCAACTTGAATAGGAACTGCATTTGTTTGTATATTACTTTATTTTTCTCAAACTTTTCCCATCTCTCTCTTTATCTATTCTCTCTCTCTCTCTCTCTCTCTCTCTCTCTCTCCCCCTCTCCCTCTCCCTCTCCCTCTCTTTCCCTATTTCCCTCATTTTCACTCTTTTCCTCTCTCCCTCTCCTCTCTTTCGCTCTCTCTCCATGTTTTGTCCTCTGTCCCATGATTTTTTTGTGTACTTGTGTCATATTCACTTTAACTGCTTTCCCTGTTTGAATTTGTGCCTCTTCCTACATGTACATTGCATCATTTTTCAGCTGCATTTGTTATTTTAATTCTATGATATTTATTATAATTGATATCTGTTTTTCTCTAGTTCCCCCATAATCAGCAGAGTATGCAGAAGTCATCCAGTCCTACTCATTTCTAAACCCATACCCTATAATGGGGTGCAACAGTTATGAACTAGATCCTGGTCGAGTGCTCATTCCACCTTCTCCCTTTCTCTCTCTCCCTCTCCATCTTGTTTTCTCCAGCTTTACATGCAGAGCCGCTGGAGCTGGCGTGACACCGTCTTCCTCCGCCCTCTTGTGCAGGTCATCGCACTTTTCCTGGCCCTCTACACCTGCCTGAGTCGCATCTCGGACTACAAGCATCACTGGAGCGACGTGTTCGGTGGCGCCGTCATGGGAGGAGGCATTGCCGCAGCGATGGTATGGTGAGAGAAAAGTCGTCCAGGAGAAGAGGGGGTGGTGAAATTGACTCTTTTATTAGCTTATTTACGTTCAGATCTTTAGTTGCTTGCAATTAGGTAGGTCACAAGCTTGTAAATCATCAGCAGAGGAACACATGTTATCTGTTGAGAGCCAAAAGGGCATTGACTCAACACAGTTAACATCTTTTTGACGCTCAGCAGGTGATATCATCAGTTTGGAGGCAGAAGGGCGTTATATATGTCCCATCATTTGTACTGAGCTAACGCCCTTCTTGCTCCAAACAGATGATGTTTGCTTTAAGAAAAGCTAGGAATATCATATTTCAGATTCATCACAATCAAGACAGATTTTCTTTTATTTGAATGCTGAGGCTATGTCTAGAAATTCAATCACACAATAGTTGTTCCACTTTCTAAAAATGTGTTCCCAAATCATACTAAAAGAGAAGAATGGACATTGATGAAATCCTAGCCTGCTATTGATACAAAATATAAAATGCAGTAGTGAATCATGTTTACATTACTTTTTATTTGTGAAGATTCCACCTTACTCTGTGATATGGCTATATGAAATATTATATTCATACAACAAAGCTTTATCACCCCTTTGATTTTTCCAAGATTATTATGATATAAAACAAATATAAAAGGCATAAACTACCACATAGTTTTCAATTTGCATGTAATGTAGCATAACATAATTTGGCAGCTGGATTAACTTGTTGACCCGAAATTGATGAATATACTCAAAAGCTATTTTGATCATAAGTTTTTAGTTTTTATAATCTTATCTGGCTAACATTTATGCTATTTTATTTTTTTCATATAAGATGAACCTTTATTGTAAGATAAAGGTCCATTGAAAAAACATTGTTTTGCATGCTAGCATGTGCCTGACTTAAATCTCTTGATTTCAAAGAATACTTAATGAGCAAATGTTTAAACTCATAGAGTCATGTAGGTATACAGTAAATCCTAGTAATGTGCATCTTCCTTTATCTGATTATGAGTTTTAGAGCTATTCAGATTTGCCTCCATCTATTTTTGTCTGTTTCCTTTATCATTTCACTTTTCTCTCTTCCTATTTTTCAAACAGTACACCTTTATAAGAAATTTCTTTTAAATATGCAAATGAATAAGTGACCCCTCCACCTTACCCTATTATATGACAATTTACTATGACATTCATTACATGAAGTCATCTTCAGTGATGTTAAAACATTAAAAACAAAAGGATATAAGCTGTCAATGAACTATTAACACAATATTGAGAGGTGATCAGAGAGCATTTACAAGTCAGTGACATCACCTTTCTTTAGATCATAATTATGCCTCACTATTTTGCAAAACTTTGGCAAACATGTATATCCATCTGCTGCAGATGTTTTCGAGTGACCAATACACTACTCAGAATGGATTCAGAAGATGATAACAAACTAATTACAAATCGGGAATGAATCTGCGAATCAGGAAGTGGCCACCTCGTCACAGCTACAAGGTGGCCCCTGAGATAAAATCATACTATGAGTCAATTTTGCTGTTCCAATTTCTTTGAGACCATTTTTCTCAATGTGCATTTTATCTTATTTAAATTGTTAAATGTGATACCCCTTGCTTTTTATTAACATATCATGCGACTTTATCATTTGTATTTGATAAGTTTTGTTAGAAATTTTGAAAATATGTTGCTTTTTTATGTAGAATCATTATCTTTGTATATTTTGAAATAATCAGTGTTTGCTTAAATTGCATTTTCTTTATTCCTGCACTATCAACTAATCATTTAGAACTCATAATCTGCTGTCTCACTTTATTTCACTTCATTATTCATGCATTCATCTTCTTTGTCTTTTGAACCTTATGTATTTTTGATCTTCTGGGCCCCGTTTCATGAAACTTACTTTCACTGACAATTTACAATAACTGTTTTATGCTATTGAAATCCTTGCATCTGTTTGGCTGAGAGCAAATTTGTAGATAAAAATCACAGACAAGACGCTTGATGAAATGCCCCCCTGTTTTGTAATCGTTCCGTTGACATAGCTCTGATTCATGTACATGTATCTTGACCCTATCCCCAGCTCCCTTCAAGTATTTGCTGCTTTAAGATAACATTTTACTTTATTTTCTGATTTAGTTGGCAAGAACTACTAATGTGGTCCTAGGCTTATTAACAGGAAGAAGCATTTGCGAACATGATCTGTTTGCTTAGCAGGAAATTCCATGAGATCTTTTAGGAGTGGTTTAAGAAGAGACTAGAATGAACTTCCTTGAGATGGGAATATGGATGCACTGCCAAGGAAAATAGGCTGAGAGGATGAGTGTTTATGAGTTAATTTTCTCCCTCACTGTAATGACCAATTCCTATTTCAATTAGAGCCCTCATTTTATATCTTTGCACAATTTAATATAAGCTTAGAAGCAAAAGGTTGGTAGTAGGTATACAATGGGCTTTAGGTCCTTTTGGTTGTCATCTGTGGATCTGAGGCATTACAGATTCATTAAAGGTATGACTGATATAACACTGTCTCCAACATTTACAGAAAACTAAATCGGCATTAGGTACAGAACATTGCTGGGGGTGGGAGTTCAGAGGCCCACATGCTTCTTTTTAGGCCAATTCCCATAGCATGCATGTAAAAAGGTTTGTATCACTCCACGACAACCCCCACACCCCCCCCCCCCCCCCTCTACTTTCAGCCAAATCCCCAAGCATGTACATGTAATTAATAAGGTTTTAGACCCTTGAGGTGCACACGCCTGTGAATCTGGGATATTCTGCTGGAATAATATAGAACTGTTAGTTACAAATATACAAGCAGGTTGGAAGAGAAGAAAGATGACTCTGGCTCTTAGTATTACTTTAATGTTTAAAAGTATCATATACCTTAGAGATATCAGTCAAAATTGATACAAAATCATGCATTGTTTATGCTTGATACATATACCGGTACTTGGATATCTGGATGATTGTAGTAAAACATAATAAATATTCATGTTATTATAAATCAATTACAAATACAATTATGTTAGGAAAATCATGAGCCTTAATGGAGTCTGACTGCTAGTGTTTCCTTAAAAGTTGTAACTTGAAAAAAAAAAATCCTTGCTTTATTTCCACAACCATTATCTGTAATTATTATTTTTTTAGTATATATTGTGTGTCTTTGTCATTTTCATCTAAACAGTTATTCAGTTTAAGACAAAGCCCCAAATAAACCAAGATGAATACCACTGGCAATGATTAAATAGAAATGCAACTGTTTACATTGGACTGATTTGATTAATGTGATTTGGACTCCTGGAGGTGATGACATAAACCCACATGAATTTGATAAAAAGGTGTGCTTTCATGATGTCATTATTTGTCAGAGTTAGAAAGAATGTAAGATAAATGTTTAGCTTCCAATGCTTATTGAACTGTGAAAAGACAAAGTGAAAGGCCATCAAACTTCCATTCTATGTTTGTTTGCATAATGAAGAATAATATTGAGATCAATGGATTTTCCTAAAATAAATGCAAACAGAGCGCTCCTTTAAAAAAACAAAAAAACACTAGACTAAAAGATGCCCCTTATAAACTTTGTTAGGAGAATAGACATCAAGCATGATGAAAGTCACCTAGTTTGCATTGTAGAGAACAATTACAAGGGAGAATAGAAACAAATATTTGTAACTTCCCACTCATTTTCTCTCTCCATCAAAATATTTGCTTCAGTACATGGTCAGTTAGCTATGAATGAGAGCAAACAGGCTTTGTTTGCATAAAATTGATCATAATTATTAGAATATACAATTTATGCCTAATTCAAAAGGCAAATTGGGGAAAAAATTCATCTGTTCAGTGTTAATTCAGTCACGAGTTGGAACTGAGAACCAAATCTTGGCAATAAATGAACTAACAAAATGTATTCAGCTTTAGCTCTTGTTAGGGGTAAAAAAGAATCTAAGAGAAGTTCTCAACTCATCAATGACTGAGCCTGAAACCTTGTCCAGTGCAATAGTAGCTACTGCCATTTCTTACTTCCGAGGGTAGCAGTGTCACAGGGCGTGGCAGAGGAAAGGGCGTGTAGGGGTCCCCCATTACTATCTCAAGGACCCCTTTCCCTCAATCTGTCAACTTGAAGGGGTAAGGATATGAGGCCATAGATTAGCAACTCCTGACAACATCTCCAATCTTCTCCATCATGGAAAGGTCATTTTCTGACTTTCCTTCTGTGGATTTAAAAGAAATATTTCTTGGGATTTAAACGAAATCTTTCTCAGGACTTAAAGGAAATCTTTCTCAGGACTTAAAGGAAATCTTTCTCAGGAATTTGAGGAAATACTTGAAATTAAGAAATCAGAAGCTTCCAGAGCGGGTCTTGAAAAACTCGTCTCATCTGTCAACTCCTTGATTCTCTTTAGCCCTTTTCACGTGAGCTGTGCATGAAGCTTCCAGGAGACTCGGGCGATGTCTTAATTAGTGTGGATAGTAGCGGGGTCGGTTTAGACAGGATGCTGAAAGGATGAAACGATAAACTTCCAGGGCTTTCCAGAGATGAAAAACATGCTTGTGTCGTCATCCTGGTACCTTGGCATTTGTTGGCATTTGTATTCAAGATTGTAGGGGAGTGTGCCATTTAAGATTTGTATTTGTAACTTCCTGTGGAAGCTTGTGGTCAGCTGTTGGCCCTTAGGCTTAGTTTGAAATGGAAAGCTTGAAGTACAAATTAACATTACTGACTGCTTTTACCATGCAATACAATCCTTTCATGTTCTGTTTATTCCCTCAATTTGTTTCTGTCTGTCTGTCTGTCTGTCTGTGCTATTTTCATAATTTTGTTCTCAGTCTGTCATTCTTGAATGTATTCTACTTCTCCTTTTGTATTTTACCGGTTATTGTCACCCCCCCACTTCACTCAGTAGCTTATGTTTCATCGAATCTAACCCATTAAACATGGACAACACTAAATGCATCATCGGGGTCCGCTTGCTATTCATAAGAACTGCTATTCATAGAAAATCGCTTTTCATTTAACATGCGTTATGAATAGCTGTCCTTATGAGTAGTTATGAATAGTGGTCCTTATGAATAGCAAGGTAATTTGCCTATGGTTTGCTCGCTATTCAGATGGACCGCTATTCGTACAAAACCGCTATTCATTTAGTACGCGTTATGGATAGCGGTCCTTATGGATAAGTGGTCCTTTTGAATAGCGGTCCTTATGACTAGCGAGGTTACCCCTGCATCATTAGCAGGTTCAAAATATGTTATGATTATAATCACATTTGCTTTGTTGCATTGGCACCATAATGAGGCTCCAGTAACTAAACTGGTGTGGAATAATAAAATTATTTAGATTTTTTAATTTTTAGTTTGTTTTATTTAATGTAATTTAATTTAATTAATTTATCACTAGTCATAACAATCATCCTAACATAACAATGCATGCCCATCTTTAACATTCTTATATTTAACACACCTGTACCAGTAATGTAGCTAGACCAGTCTTGCTCTCCTGATTTTTATAAAGAGTTGCAATTGATCTGAATCAATTATAAGTCCTACAATAAATCAGTCATGAACTTATAATCACCATTTCTAGCATCTTTTTTTTTTCATGAATGAATGAACTTGTAATTTGTAACTTGATTTCTTATCATTTAAAAAAACAATGTCTATCATGCCCCTCTGTTCTTTCTCTCTTTATATCACTTTCATTTCATCATTCCTTGTCTGTATTTTTTCTTGTTTTTTTTTTCTCTCACTCCCCCGTTTTTCGCTCTCGCTTTTTTTTTAGTTGCCGTTTTTTGGGGGTGTTTTTTTTTTTGGGGGGGGGACTGCTCCCCCTGGCTACGCGCCTGGTCTCAACTACCGTCCATCTTTAAACTCTGCACTACTGAATGTGTAAAAACTTGCATCTAAGTCATAGTTAGATTGTAAGTTTGATTTTAATGTTTTTCTCTCCATCCTCTCTTTGCCTCTCTATCTTTTATGCAGGCATTTGGTGTATCAGATCTCTTCTCCCAAGGCAGCTCCGCTCACGATCTCCCAGGGGGCCGCGGCCACGACCTCGTCTTTATGGAAATGAACCCTCGCAATCGTAAAAACGACGGTCTGATCTGATGATCCTGCATCAGATCTGGAATGCACCTTCACAAGAATGTAATCGGCCATTTTGATATGATTAGCATCAAGGCGTATTGTTCTTTCCAATGTTTTAGGAGATTGTACGAACGTGCTCCGACGACAATTGCTCTCTGGTAAAATTCTTATTCCAAATTCCTAACTGCAACCCAGGATCTGAAACCCTGTTACAACCCTAACTCTAACCCCCTTATCGGAAAGTCCAGAGCAAATGTTACCGGAGCAGGCTTTGGGTCACCTTTGTAAGAATAATGAATTGAACGATGATAGCTCACATGATTAAGATTCTTTTATGAGGCTGGTAGTTTAGCAGGGATCATACATTAAAAGATTTTGTTTGTATTAGTCGGTTCATATTCCTAGGGATATGAAAGAGCTCCATAAAAAACAGGCAATTAAAACCAAAGGATACTGAGTTATAGTAGGCTAAATCATCAAAGAAAGCAACTACAATCTATAGAAACTGCTATCCATAGTGATGCAAGTTTTTGTTTTATTTTGCTCTTAGCTGCAGTATTGATTAATGATGTACATTAGTAAATATTGACATAATGGTGCCTTTATATTTGATATGAAATTGTTTTTTAATTCAACTTAATTTGTAAAAATCCACCTTTCCAGATGACCAAATAGTGCTGTCGTTTGCTTAGTTTTAGAACAAGCGTGTGTCTCGTTCATTATGTAAATACGCATTTTCATATTATGTGATATGATATGTCTTGCATACTTGTACCTTATGTGTATACTGTACATTGTTGTTTAGCATAATTAGTCTACCTTGCATGTCAGAAATTCATCAAATTTCATCAAAAATATTTCTAAGACAGTATTGACACTGGGTATGTTTTTTTTTTAATTTGTTGACATAAATAGTGAAATCCTCTTGTGTTTCAGCTAACTCATAGTCATGATTTGCCACAAGGCATTTCAGAAATATTTTCAACTGTCAAAAGTGCAATAAGATTTTTGTAAACTTTGTTTTTACCTCACAAATCCGTTTTTAATATATTTGAGTATGTTATTACCACAGAAGAAATAGTTCAGATAAGAAAGTTTTCACAGCTTTTTTTTTGCTCTGTGTTTTTTCTTTGTTTTTTAATGCTAAAGATGCAGTTTTATATATATATATATATATATATATATATATATATATATATAATTTTTGTTCGAATTAGCTACCGTGTGTATGTAGCTTCTTGCTTGTAAATACATGTGATAGAAATTTAGCATTTTTATGTAGTGATCCATTTTTAGATATCACTTTTTATGGAAGCTTCCCCTTTTTAAAAAGTAACTCAAATTTTATGCATACATTTTGTATAAATTGTGCTGATTTGAATGCTCTTAATGTAGCTTCATTACTTTGGATCTCCGAACATGGTTGAATCATAATCATCTGCATAGTTCAAGTCTCAGACGGCTGTTTCAGAGAGGGCTCGGCGCCAAGCACCCACGTGTCTCTGACATACTCATCTACATTTAACTGCAGTGCAGTATGGGGTTGAGGAAAGTCTAAATGTCAAAATGTTTTGGCAGAACATGGAATGTCTGGTCACAACTGCATCATATCTGTATTTTCACTTACAGCCTCCTTTTTTCTTGGCACAGAAGGAGATTATTAAAGGTAGTGGTGTTAAATCAAACTGGTGCTGCAAAAGGTCGTGAAACCTTGAGCATGCACCAATGAATAGTTTAAAATGTGAAATCAGATATTTTAGCTCCCAATGGTATCCCTTTTCAAGAGTGAAATTGAAAATCAAAAGAGACAGATTGTCAATCTATATGTTTCAATTTTTGCAATAGGTATAGTCAGGAGTACCAAGCTGGCCATCAGTGTCAAAATGTAGACTTAAATACTCAATTTCTTGAGCTACTATGGTGGAAAATTGGTATTCTACCAGTCACGTTCTAAGCAATCTGGCATAGAAAACTATCTTTCACTTTTGTTTTTAGATTAATAATCAGTAGCAGTGCCAGAAATCCTCAAGAGGCAAAATATTTCCCTCCACTGGAACCCTTGTCACTGTGTCTCATATCTAATTTGAGATATTGAACAGAGTTCAAAACAACTCTGTTGCTTTTAACCATCTTAATCTTATTTTGAAGAAAAAAAAATCATGGATAATTGCCAGTGAACATTATTTTGTTAAAGTGAAAGATATCAAATTCATGTAAGTCAGCCGATTATATTCTGCTGCATCATGTGATGATCCCCCCTGCCAAGAAAACCTGAACATTATCATCTACCAGTTGGTCCCCTTTTATGTGGAGTCGGGGGTTTCTCCTTACAGTTCTCCATCGAAATCTGTCTGTAGCCAACTCTGGAATCATCAATTCCTCTGTCTTCATTTATGCAGTCTATCCATCTTTTTTCTGTTGTCGGCCATTCTTTCTTCTTTTCTCTGTCCTGTAGCCCATTTGATCAATTCATCCTCATTAAGATAACCTCAACATATAAATTTAAAAGTTGAAATATGTTCCGTACGAGAAACAAAAATTACACTCCTTTGTGTGAAGTACCTCGGTCTTTGTGTTATTATGGAGGATTTAGCCTGTAACCATGGAGATGAAGTAGGGATGCATCAATCAAGAAAGATTTTCATGAATTGTTTCCTCTAGATGCAACCAGGGTGCCAGGAATGATTTATAAATATGAGAGGAGAATTAGCAGATGAAAAGCCCAGAGATTTCCAAGAATTATGAGGAAGTGCCGAATTTGTCAAAAGCGTTGAGGGATTGGACTATGCAAAATATTGTAGGAGTTCCTTCCTTCTCTCTCTCACTCTCTCTTTCTATCTCTCTCTCTCTCTCTCTCTCTCTCTCTTGCCAAAGCGCATGTGGTGCAGTGCTGGGGTTTGAACCCGCGACATTCAAGCGTTTGAAATACTGTTCCAGCACGTATACACATAAACATTCAGTTTTATCTTCCATTCAGTATTCACAACCGATTGTCATTTCGCACTAAGCATCTCGACAAAAAAAAAAAAAAAAAAGATATTTAAAGTTATCCGAAAAGTCTTGGATTCCGTGTTTCTTGGGATACAGAATGAATGAAGTTAACCTGAACAATTTGTCTTTGGTTTCTGACAAATGTCTGCATTCCTAGAACACGTGATTCTGATGAAATGAAGTGTACAATCAAAAGTGTTACGTTAGCCTATACTGATTGTTTTAATCTGTGGTGTAATTTGATCAAATATGTTTTCTTTCAGGTTAACGGTTATTTCATTTGCTAATTGTATTTTATTTTCGTATAGCTTGCCGAGTAAACAAAAAATGCAATTAAGGATGTAATATAAACACATTTGCCCGGTTGTCACCCTTAGCTGCAGTTTAGTATTATTTTTTCCCAATGTTCTCTCCACATAATGATGTATAATATCTTACATTATATTTTCCTATATGCGTGGAATCATGAAGGCATTTTTAACGTGTATATAGAGTCACCGTCATCAGTCGTTCAGAATAAATTACATGATAATCCATGTAACTAAATGTTAATTCTAAGTATGGACTGTTTTATTTTATGTTTATAGCGCACTGATTTATTTCTATGTTGTCAATGACGTCTGATATGCTGCCTTTTTATTTGCTGTAAAATTACATCATAATATAATGCTTAGCTTTAAACAGAGGACAAGAGAGAATACTGAAAGAAGAGAAGAGAGTTGTGAAGAGACTAAATGACATATAGAGCTCGAGGAATAGTCTGGAGAAGGGACAAAATGAAAGAAGGAAAGATGAGAGGGGAAACGAGAATGAGGAAGAGAGGGGGGGGGGTGAATGTGATGAATTGAAAAACACAATATTGCACAAATCATTTTGAAGCTTAACGAGCAAAATGGGATATATGTCGGGGCGCGGGGAGGGGGGGGGGGGGTGAATAAATTATTAATACAATGAGATGATTAAATACCATTATATTCGGATTCCAGAAGGTTTATCAAAAATCGTAGATTGAAGGGGGTGTTCATTTAAAGAAATATGAAAATATCAATGCAGCTCGGGAAAGGTATAATTTTCTCTTTTTTTTTTTAATACATGGCTGTCTCGATTTTTCAATTGTTTATTTAATAGATCACAAAAGTATAACGTGAATAATCAGGCAAGGGTATTATCTTCTTTTGTTAATTAGGAAAGCTAATAACGCAAGAGCAACATAATGTGTTTTTTGGGGGGTGGGGTGGCTACACAGCTGACGAACTGTGGAAGAACAGATTTCGGACATTTGTCTGATGTACATACATTTCTACCCATTCCAACCTAACCCTGCACAAGGTTTTTAGGACGAAAGTCCGTTCATTTCCTGCCAACTTAGCGTGTACTGGGTGCGGAAGTTTCCATTAGAAGTCCCCTTTTACCTCGCTTCGTTGGGTGGATGCAAATCTAAGAATAGATATCCAGATTTCTAGCTCATGACGAATGTGTAACAGGCTATTTCTCTATTGTACAAAGTTTTGTCAGCCATTTCTGTGTTGTAAATTGCACTTTAAATCTGTCCCATGTGCATAAGTGCTTAAGGTAAATGATAAAAGAGACTTTTAGTCTAACTGATGGAATAAATTTCCAGTTATTTTTTCGGCTGAAATCCAGAATATGTGTCAATGTGATTGTTGTCTCTATTCAAAAGGAAAGGATATATATCTATCTCCTATACCGTTTCAAATTTTTGTTATTAACTTTCAATAATTATTGGAGTCTGGTATTTAGGCTAGTTATTACTACATTATATTACAATATTAATGATCACCGTAGCCTAACAAAAGAGTTGCACTCTAAACTAGATAATTTTCACGATCTGTTGATATCTCAGTCACGATATATTTTGAAGAGAACACTGTTGGGATGTAAATCTACTTCAGAATTTTTGTGCCACACTGTAACGACTGTATCGCATGATGGCGCTATATCTGAAATCACCCTGCATGGAAATGCTAGCTCGAGTAAAAGGCTTGGACTATCACTGGCGGATTTGGGGGGGGGGGGGGGGGGAACCGGCCTACCCCCCCCCCCCCGGCCGCCGTTTTAAATTCAAATACCTTTATATAACAAATACCTTTATATTAACAAATCCTCCGCTCCTTGAGGCTATTATACGAAAAATCAGTCCAAAATGTTTGGGGGTAGCACGGAGGTAACTATTGTGTAAAATATTAGGCTGAAATACAATCCCCTTTTACATCGTACATCATGCAAGAAACGAAAACTGACAAGCCTCTTTATAAGATTTCTGTAATTTTACTCACAGAGCAAAAGAAAGATGAGAATACATTTTGAAAAGTAAGATAAAGAGAAAACGTACAAGCACATGGCTTTTTAACTTGACAGGAAAGGGTGGGCGTGGCAGAAGTGAGTGTGGCAAAGGCTATAGTATAAGAGTAAAAAAAAGTGGTATGCAGCACTCAGGCAGGTTTTGAGATTCAAAGGGTAAGATCTGGACCTATGGAACTTCTACAATCATCATTATAGTGCAGACACTGGCTTCGATCATGCCTGTATCATAATTATACCTTTCGCCCCCACAGTCCTCATTGTTTTTACGCATGTTAATATTGTTATAATTCATTCTATTATATTGTTATGGCGACCCCATCACAATCCATGTGCTTCCAGGGAACTCCATCTCCTATCACCATTTTAGTCAATATAAATTTCATTTTGTACAAGTTACGGTACTTGATTATGAGAAGTAAATAAATGTCTTTGAAATCTGAAAATCGATCTCTCCCACCCCCTCTCTCTCTTTCTTTCTCCCCCCTCTCTCTCTCTCCCTCTCTCTCACACACACACACACACACACTCTCTCTCTCTCTCTATCTCTCTCTCTCTCTCTCTCTCTCCCCCCTCTCTCTCCCCTCCACCTCTCTCTCTCTCTCTCTATATATATATATATATCGATATACAGTACTATTTCTCTATGATTATCCCTGTCATTATAAATTATCTACTCTCTGTAAAAGGCCCTCTCTCTCCCTCTCTCTCTCTCTCTCTCTCTCTCTCTCTCTGTCCTTCTCTCCGTGTCCTTTCACCCCCCCCCCTCTTTTTTCTGCAAGAATTCAACAATAGCATGATAGGGATCAGCTTTTCCAATACCGCATAATCGAGCGAGCTGACCATCTATTATAACAAGCACCTTTATAGGAGGTTAATCAAGCGATCAACCAAGCAATATCGCAATGAATGAGTGGAGTCAAGCAGAGAGTGTCACCCCACATGCTCAATATATTAGTGAGCTTATTTTCCATGCTGAATGCTCTGAGTTTGTGTGAAATAAAGTGGAAAGCGGGAAAAACATCAACATGCCACCATTATGGACATGAGTGAAGAGGCCTTTCTCTCAATGTCAGGAAAATCTTAGACCGTGGAGTCGACATAAAACAGTCCCTTGGATCTACGTGAGTGCGACATAGGGAGGTATCATACAGAGATTTAGGTGCTACGAAGAGCATTGTAAATTCACCATTTTGGGACAGAGGTAAGTATATATATATATATATATATATATATATATATATATATATATATATCTTTAGCTTACACATATTTCTTATAAACGGGAATATGGACAGATGTTGGTAGTATATATAGCACATTTTAGTTTTCTGGAATATGTGTGACTCTCATGATTGTGTAACCTCATCTCTTTCGATATATCTTCCTCTCACGTTACCGCCCCTCTCCCTCCCCCTCCACCCTCCCCCTCTTTCGCTCTCTCTCTCTCTCTCTCTCTCTCTCTCCCTTTCTCACACACTCACACTCTCTCTTGCTCTCTCTCTCTGGCTTCTCCGTTTCTCTCTCTTTTTTCCTTTTCTTCTTCTCTCCTTTTTATTATTTCTATAAATCTCCTCTCTTTATGTCAAACTTCTGCATTTTTTTTTCTGAAGGAATAATAACATAAAGTGTCATGCAGCAGTTTTTTAGATAGTCCCGTGACAGTGCTCATTCTTGATGGAGGTAGCTACAGTAGACCTCACATTCAGCTTACAAAAGATTGCTTACAGTCTATTATCGTTCGCTGACAGTAAATTTGTATTATGACGGTGAATGTAACATGTGTAAACTACTCTATTCATAACTTCGTTCAATATATATGGCCGTGTGGTATACATGTAGCACAGTGGGTGTCAGGCACTTATACATGTACAAGCTTATCTGAGGATAACCTTGTACTCAGACTAGCTCTTTTATGGGGGAATAGGCTTCAATAGCTATTGTGTGTATCAGCAGGCCCTTTTCCAGGCTAGATCATTCATACAGGAGAGGAAAATAATTATTTGAAATTTCACTTTCAATTCTGAATCCCCAAATTTGTGGCACAGTAAGAGTTGAAGAGTCCCTGAATCAGGTAATCTAGCAAATTTAAGAGAATTAAATCTTGCTTAGAGCAATTTTGTTGTGTGTTTGTGTCTGCTGCAACAGTGAATGTTGGACACAGTCCCATATAGGCAAGGGCCTGTGAGTGGGTGTCAGGGTATGTCGGTATAATATTCCACTGGATTCTCAAGATCAGTGGAACATGTGGAAAGACCATCGGTCTCTACCATGGAAAGACCCAACAAACATTTTTTGACCTTAACCTTACGGGTTATTATTATTCTGGTTTTACAGACCCGCTTCACTTCATCAGGGTAATGCATGGTAAATTTCGATAAGCATATAAAACGGTCTCAATGTAGTAAAAGTATACTCTAATATTTCCAGTGGCAGATAATTATGTCTGCATTATGCGCTATCGTCGAATTAAGGCGAGAGACAAAATAATGAATGTTCTCGCTGTTACCAAGGAGTTCTGTGATAACTCCTTGCTGTTACCAATTCAAGTAGGATATAGGTCCACAGGGGCGGATCCAGGATTTTGTATAAGAGGGGGCACACAAATGCAGGTTTGTCAACTTTTGGAAGAGGGAGACCCGTATTTTTTTGGTCTCGCCAGCTCTCGAAAAGTCGCTCATGGGGGGGGGGGGGGGTTATGGGGGTCCAGTTCCCCTCCATAATTCTCTGACAAGCAAAAAAAAAAAAAAAAAAAAAAAAAAAAGGTTTTCAAGGGGGGCCACAATGCATACTAATGTTCAAAAGGGGAGCACGGGCCGGATGTGCCCCCCCTAAATCCGCCACTGTAGGTCCATATAGCTATACCAATCTGATCTGATGGCTAGTGCTGAACTGCTCTATCCAGGAAGTATTTTCTGACGGTATTTTGAATTGACAGAGAATAATAATAGTAAAAGACCGAAGTCCACAGGAAACTCAAAACGAATCTCTTGAAGTGAACCATAATGTACCGGAAAGTATAACTTCAGAAACATTTGGAATGGGCCGAGGGGATTGACTACATGCATGCGTGATCTTGTTATAACAAAGTGAAACAACTATCAAAATGATGGTATAACGTAACAATCTCAATCATTGTTAAAGATATACTATGATATAGCACTGACCCTGTAGTGTAGAAAGATTATAATTATTATAATGATATTTTTTGTTCCACAGTTTGATTGAGTTTCCCTCCTTTTTGTTTTCTTTTGTAGGGACTGGCCATCAGTTTTCGACGAGTGATGTCATCAACATGAATTACCTGTGATTCTACTCGAGGCCCTTATGTATGGGTTCTTAGAAACAAGGACTGAGAACTGCAGTCAGTGTTCTGAAGTCTTCTCTTTTTGTTGCGGACGGAGGTTGAGAAGATGACGATGAACACGGGGTCTGTGATGACGAGCGTTGGGCGCGTTGCTGTGGCAACCGCATCATTGTTGGTGTTGGTGATGTTGATTGTGTGTAAGACAGATACAACGATGAGAGAACCTGACAAACGACAATCACTTGTTGCCGATCAGTACAGGTAAATTTGCAATTCTTCATTCACAAGTGAATATTGAAAACGCTTTTAATGTAAATGTCCATACTAGATGTAAGAAAAAATAGTTTTGACACTTTTGATCATTCATAACTCAAAAGTTATAACTCGTATCAGACCGAGGTTTTCACATTGTAAAGTTGAAAGATGTTAAAATTATATGGAGAAGTTTTGTGACATTTCTCTGAATGCTTTTCTTACAATAATGCTCTGAATATTCAATTAGATGTTCACTTTTTGAAAAATCAAGGCTACAAAATCTGTGTGTATCAGTAATTAATTCAGAACACAACAATTGCCAATGTGTAGTGCAACAGTCATTTCTGACAACGTTTAGCTATTTAGTGTTATTGATGATTCATGAAAAGTGTCATTTTTTAAACACCTATTATGAGTTCAGTACATCAGTCAGGATGGGCTGTGATATTCACTGCTCAATTGATGAAAAGAAATAGTTGGATATCTTGACCAAACTTCACCTAGACAGTATACTGCTGAATTCCGTTGGCCTCCCAAGGTCCAGGAGGGATGGTTATTTCCCCTGGAATATAACGATTTTAGTCCTAAAATGTTGGTTTCAAAAAAATGTTTTCTCTCAATAGGAGGGGGAGGGGGTGCCGCGGGGCAGTTTCGCCCCTACCCCCCTTCTCGCCGGATCCGCCTACGATTTACTGTACATCGAACGACAGGCAACAAAATGTTTTTAATACCACATTTGACATCAGTGATATTATTGACACTTCCTTTTAATTTTATTTTATTCTATCGCGCTACCCCACTCAGGTCACCAGGCAGGAGACAACAAGGAGATGGAACAACTTCATTTGTCATGTTAACAGTCAACACGACGACTATCATTAATACAGTCGATGAGCGATTCGTGTCGGTGGGGTCGACAATGGGGAGCCTCAATCGCTCAATAGGACAACTGTTCAAGTAAGTAGGATCCGGGGCGTCATTCTTGGGGAGGGTAGATGGGGAGGGCGCCAGGGCGGATAGATATACGCCCACGCAATTGAAAAATGGAGAATCAATATAAAAATGACACTTTATATCTTTGAGTGATATTTTCTTTCATGCTATTTTTCGAATATGAGGATGAAAACCTAAATTACGTATTTTTTTCCTTTACTTTTCAATGGTTTGTCCTTTTTTAAAGTAACAACAAATAGCCTGAGGTCCGCACCCCTTTTTGCTTTGCTTCTCATATTTTTGGGCACTCTCATGGCTATGGATTAGTAAAATAAAATTTGGAAAATTGCCGGCACAAACTGTTATTGTTACTGGTAACACGTGGCTTATCATTGATGAAAGTTATGACAATGATAATGAGTTGACCACTCGGTCAACTCATCAAGAGTCGCAACATAGACTATCACTTCTACGCTGATGATATTCAACTCTTTGTCTCATTTCCACCATCTTGTGATAATTTGATGAATGTCGTCAAGTGCTTGGAGGAATGTGTGGCAGACATAAATTCTTGGATGACTCATAATAATTTGAAGCTCAACGGGTGTAAAACCGAGTTCATGGTTCTTGGCTCAAAGGCCATGCTGAAGAAGATTCCGGATAGCTCCGTCACAGTCTGTGATGTTCAGGTCTCCTCCACGAATAAATACCGGAACCTTGGTGTCTTGATCGACTCTGAAATGACCTTAAATAACCATATATCTCATATGAGTAAATGCATCAGATTTCCACTTCGTAATCTATCCCACATCCGAAAATTCCTCACTCGTAAAGCTACAGAAAACATGGTGCATTCCCTTATCACTTCTCGGTTGGACTTCTGCAATTCTCTCTTAATACATCTCCCTGACTACCAGTTGCAACGTCTTCAGTTACTCCAGAACTCAGCTGCCAGACTTGTCACCCTCACCAAAGGCACAACTCACATCTCACCCATTCTCCAAGCACTGCACTGGCTTCCTGTTCGCAAACGTAGCGTCTTCAAAGTCATCCTTCTTGTCTATCACGTTCTTCACGGCACAGCACCATCATACTTACAGCACTTACTGAAGCACTACGAACCACCACGAAGACTTCGCTCATCTGACACCCAACTCCTTTGCATCCCACGATCACGGCACTCCTGCATGGGGAAGGCGATCATTCTCATGCTCTGGCCCTGAGCTCTGGAACACACTCCCTCCTTACCTACGTCATGAGAACTCATACTCCCAATTCAAATCTAAGCTTAAATCCTACTTGTTCCCATTATTGTAATTTGTAGCTTTAACCATTTTTTGTTGTTGTTGTAATATCTTAGTTCAACTTAGTCAATGCAATCTAACTTGAAATTGTAATATTTCTTTTGTTTGTTTTCTGTTAATAATAATTGTGTAATAATGAATCATTGTATAATAATTTTATGTTATCTCCTACTCAACTTAGATGTATTTCCATGTCAACAGTAATATGCCCCATATCTCGCTCTCTTTCTTGCTATCTTTCTCTCTCTCTCCTTCTTTTTCTTCTCTTCTCTTCTCTCTCTCTCTTAACTGCGCCAGGAGTGTCATTTTTGACAGACATGGCGCAATATAAATACTCATAATTATTAATTAATATTATTATATTGTATAGATAAATAATGTCTACAAAAAAACGATCGCAAAGACTTTCGGAAAACCAACTTAAGGTAATTTCAGTAGCCTTGTCCATCACCTATTGAAATGTGCAAACATGACAATGACGTAATACGTACAATCAGAACATGATTTCTGTGGGATACGAGTATTAAGGTATGGGAAATTGCACTTGAGTTGATTTCTCAAAGGTCTTTGCGAACGTGTTTTACAATGATCTTTATGATAATTAATGGTATTATTTGGCTTTGCAGTTCAACCCGCTTTTGGACCGCTGCCCGCGGGCTTTCGCCAGCCATCTATCGTTTGGGCGGCGCAGAGGCTGATTTTACTTTCTTTGACGAACACCTAACCCCCGAAGAATGTTCAAAAGACCATGACTTCAAGGGCGAAAGAAAATTAGAAGATTATGGAAAGCTGCATTTTTTTAATATGTCACTCTGTGGTAGGTAGTTAATTCTATATATTTTAACAACATCATGATTTGTGTACATTATGAAGAGCATGAAATAAAAAGTAAAAGAACAAAATATGGCGGAAAAACAGTTCGTTCAAGGTTTATTCATTTTTATAATCTAACAAAATAATATTAGTTACATTTTATTTACATGGATTTCTGTTCTATCTGACAAATCCTATTTCTCTCTATTCTTGCTCACTGACTAAACGCTCTATTTCACTATTTATCGGCATCATTTTCATACTTTTTAACCCATGTTTCCAAATGGAGAAATCGAATGACAATTTTTTTTTTCGAATTCAGGCGTCTCTGTAAAACTTTTACGGGGGGGGGGGGGGGGGGGGTAGTGGTATCGGACGAATTAAAAAAATTGTCCGACAAATAAAAAGAAGTCCTAAAATGTTGTATTAACAGACAAAGAGAAATGGTCCTCGGTTTTTTTTTTTTTTTTTTTTTTTTTGTGACATCAATTTCAGATTTGCCGTCAATAATTTTAAAGGAGACACATGTCGCTCACCCTTTCCTCTGAAGATGCCTCTGCGTGGATGAAATTTATTAATTTTTTCTTTAATGATTTTAAAAAAATATATTCTCTTCCCTTTCCATTCCCTATTGTTAGCACACACGTGGGATAACATCAACGAGTTTGCTCGATCCGTCGGATGGGATATTCTATTTTGTCTCAATGCTCTGAATCGAAACAAGACGTCTTGGGATCCAGCCAATGCTCTTCAAATTCTCAATTATACCAAACAGAGGGGGTATCCAGTTCTATGGGGCCTAGGAAACGGTAAGGATATTTCAAAATTTAAAGGGAGCCACCGCTCGATATCCATGTACGTTCAATTTCATTCGCTTACCCCTATTGCAAGGCCGTGCTTAACAACAATCTTGGAGCAGCGAACAAACTTGCCGTCGAGGGTAGGGACGGTATAGTTTATCAGTTGGTTTGTTCAGTTAAGGGCGTCAACAGCTTCTGAAAAGTGGGGGGGGGGGGGACAATGAGCGAGGGAGATGTGGAAGGGGGATGCCCTCCCTCCCACGGTAGGGACTTTTTGAAGTTTTGCCATCGAAAATAGGCCTTTTAATGCACTGTGTAGTAGAAATCAAGCCAATTGTATCATGTTGTTAAAAAGCTTATACAGTGGATTCTCATTATAACAAGCAGTAATATTACAAGCTCTCATAAGTAGAAGGGAATTTCGCAATCACAAATTTTCAGATAACCTTGTTGTTACTCTGATAGAGCAAGGTGTAAATCAAAAATTACAGCGAGGTAATTACCCCGGAACTTCAGAACTTCCCGAAAATCTGCCTACGACGGTCCTCTGATTTGATGAAATCCTCAGCAATTCTTTGAGGGCTCAATTCTTATGCTTATGCTGCGTACGCGTGCAGGACTGCTCCCGATAGCGCTGCGCAAGGCCTATAATTAGGCCCAGGCCCCCTCGGGCCTGGCGCGGCGGCCGGCTATATAGGCGAGATCTAGAATAAAATTTGCAACTCGATCGAACGGCGCCCCGCGCCGCGCCATGGCAGTGCTGCATGGGGAGGGAAGAGGATTGGGATGATTTCAACAAGGCAACAAATGTCAACAAGGGCGGTTGAACATTTATATTTGAGTATTTCTCAAACTCAAGGCATGCAAAAGAACAAGATGGAAGTGCTTTTCAGGTTTTTAGTAATGGGTTTGAACCCCAAAAGTGTGGGGGGGGGGGGACATGTCCCCCCTGCCTCCCACCTGTTTACGCCCTTGGTTCAGTTCGTCTTTCTTCGGTCGAATGCGTGCTGCATACACACAATTCATGCGTTTACCGAAGATGTACGGAGATTCCTGAATATTACCCGAGCCAGGCCAAGCTCCAAAACACCACGATTGGCGACTTTTCGCTCCCTTTAAGCTCGTTGAACATGGGGCGTCCTTTGCTGACGCATCACTGCGTCAGCGACTTGTGCCGTCTTTGACGTGCCATGCATGCATGTGAGAGTGCTATCGCACAAAAAAGTGAATGCCAAATGGGTAGACAAACAGCGTATATGGAATTAATGGCGTATGAATTAATAATTATTTGCATACAGGCTTGGGGGGGGGGGGGGGGGGGGGGGGGGGGGAGAGAGAGAGAGAGAGAGAGAGATGGTGGATTCCACCCCCGGCCCTTAAGCCGGGCTTACACGAGGTGTCATTTGCTGACGTTAGGACCGCGTCATTGACTGGGCCTGGGAAGGTCTTTTGCGTGTCATTTAAAGTGATACCGTTTAAAAAAAAGTGATCGCAAAATGAACAGTGCAAACATTACTTTTTAATAAATGGCGTATGAGTTAATTGTCTTTACAGGCTCGATGACGCAATCAAAATGGCGCGTCTTGTACAACGGGCACTACATAGGTGAAATCCCATTCGAGGATAGGTGACAAAGGACCAGCGCGTCACAAAATTTTGGCTAATGTATTGCCTAAAGCTTGGGTATAGTAGTACTTTGTAGGCGCCTTTGGTATCCTCTGGGATAGATAAGTGCACAATATAAATGTAATTAGCAGTGGCGGATCTACATAGGGGGAAAACAGGCCCGTGCCCCCCCCCCCTTTAAAACCCAACTGGCATACCTTAAGTACACAATAAAAAAAAAGTTGCCCCCTATATTGAGTATTTTTACGGCACTGTGCCCCCTCTTTTAGAAAATCCTGGATCCGCCCCTGATTAGTTTACTTGTCCAGAAGTCTGCATCAAATTTGAATACTTTGGAAGAATGATCCATTGTTTTCTTTTCCTCCTGCAGAGCCGAATGGTTTTCCTCGAAAGGCCAATGTGAGTGTTACAGGTACCCAGATGGCAGATGCCTTCCACACCCTGAGGAAGTCGGTCACCCAGCTACCTGACCATAGGGATATCTTCCTAGTCGGACCCGATACCTCAGCTCCCAAGAAGAAGCAGAAGATGCTCACTGGAACAGAAACATACCTCAATGCGCAAGTCACTCTTTTCTTCTTATCATCTTAAAATCTTATAATCATCTTTTAGATTTTACATGATTTGATGCTTCTAACGCTAATTGTAATTTTAGCTTGGCTAATCGAAAAGAAATAGGCCTACATTTATCACTGTTCGATACCTTTGATATAAAGTCATTTTTCGTTACAACATCTATTGATTTATGAGGGATAATTATTAGGATATATAAACCTCTATGTTCTCTTGATGCTCTGTCTGAGATATTTTATGGGTAAATACATATATGAAACAAAAAAGTTATACGGTAAAGATTTTTCAAGATTCTTCCATGTAAAAGCACAGCTGAAAAAAAAATCATAAAATCGTAGTACCAAACTTTGCACTAGTTTGATTTAAAAAAAATGTCAGACTTCTTTGATTCTTTAGTTAATGAATAAAAAGACACTCATAATTCAAAGCTGTTTCATGAAAGAAGATTTGCCTCGTGAATTGAATAAGAAAATAAGAGGTGAAAATGATTCAAATCCCGGATCGTTATTTAATGACCCTTTTCTCCTTTTGTTTTTATATTCCCAATCCCTTTTTAGACAGTAAAGTTAAAACAATGATTTTGACGTCTTCAGTATCAAATAGGCGAACAATGTCACACTTCATTCTAATTATTTTAATCTGGCAATATTATTCATGGATTGTTGGCAAAACTGTTACTTGCGCTTTTTATCTCATGAAAAGGCACTTTAGAAATGAAATTTATTATTTTCATTATTAAAACTGGGGTATTCTTTTAAAACAAGATTATACAAAAAACAAACAAATAAAAAAAACAAACAAACAAAGGAGACATCGAGAGAATGGTTACCATCATATTGATGAAAGCACCATCATTGCATACCAGACTACTACAATTACATCTTTACTTCTTTTTTTTTCCAAACAGTTTCCTGAAAGAAGTTGGGAATGCAACCAATATTACCTCCTTCCATTACTACTACACCAGCGGTCGGACGGCAGGATTTCAGAACATGACAGATCCTCGCGTTGCCGATTTACTGATTCAGAATATACAGAGCGTCCGTCAGTCGGTCGCGGATTATGGCTCTGCGGAGAATTCCAAGATATGGATAACAGAATCTGGTCTTACTTTTGGCGGCAACCCATCAGGGTTGAATGATAAATACATCACTGGAATGCTGTAAGAACCTCGACCTACTCTTTTTTCTCCCTCATGTTTAATCCCCCCTTACCAATAGCCATTATTCAGGGATTTTGCTTGGACATTGGGGGGGGGGGGGGGGGATATGGGTTTTGGCCTTTCCCTGTATGTCCGTTTCCCTCTTCTCTCTCTCTCTCTCTCTCTCGTCTGTCTGCCCATCATTCTCTCTTTTACACCCTATATTCACTCAATTCATCTCCTTTTCCTTCTCTTATATCTCTCACTTTCTCTTCTCTCTGACTTTCCTTTCACCTCCTTCCTTTTCTACCCGTCACTATCGCTCATCAATGACTGTCATCACTATTCTCGTACATCAACAGAATCCTGGATAAACTTGGTTTGTCCGCACGTCTTGGTGTACATCTAATTGTCCAGCAAGGCTTGCGAGGAAAAACAGGAGGTCTCTTCGACGATACATACAAACCTCGGCTGGTGAGACACTTTGTCTGTCTGTCAGTCTCTATATGTACATCTGTCTGTATGTCAATCTGTGATGTTGTTGAGGGGGGGGGGAGAAAAAAGAAGAAGAGAAAAGCAGAAAGTGAAAGGGAGAGGGAAAAGAAAAATGAAGAGAAGATGAAAGGACTCCCTCCCACACACTTCCCCCCTAATTGATGGCCTTGTATATTAGCATTTCATTTACTGAGTAAGACCGGTGTCCCCAGTCATGCCAGTGCCCCTCTCAATAGCAGGACCCACGTCACACCTCTGCTAGAAAGGATCACATCATGTCATCTCCACTGACAATATCAGTCAGCAAATTCATGTTATTGGCAATATAGATAACTATTAAGCAAGGCGTTGTAACTTTGTCGGCAAATTGAGACATTATTTTGAGGATCTTCTTTGCCTTCTTTCGATCCTATCTTTATACCCTTTGGCAAAGCTGACAGTCCGAGGTATTTCCCTTTCTTTATCAAGATATGTATATTTTTCTGCCTTTATGTCTGTCTGGATAGCTGTAGTTCTAGTTCAGAAGTTCTTGTTGGTAGAAGGCTCACTTGATCAGGGGGTTGTTTCATAAAGCTGTTCGTAAAGTTACGCATGACTTTACGAATGACTTAAATATGACAAGCCAAATAGGATGCTCAATCATTTTTAACTGCATCAACTAAAGTTGAACTGTGCAGATATAGATTAACATTCGTATTATAACAAACATTTTTAATGCAAAGTATATTTTTTGCAATAATTTAATTGAGATTATTGGAAATACAGTCACACTTTGTTTAAACATCAGGAAAAACTTTGGGCATCCTATCTGGCACTTCATATTAAGGTCGTTCGTAAAGTCATGCGTAACTTTACGAACAGCTTTATGAAACACCCCCTGATCGTACAGATTTCTCTATAGTGAATCTCTTTTAAGTGAATTTTCATTAGCAAACACACAGTGTGTTCTTTAAATATACGTCGATTATAAAATCGAATCAGGGGTACTTCAAAATATTATGACAATAACACAAACAAGCTTGTGAAAAATGAAGTATGTAATATAGTAAACCGTGCAGTAAACTTGTGCATTTTTCAAAGGATATTATTTTTTGGCAACTCACTTCAAATTTTGTGATAGATTTCGGGCATATTTTATCAGCTGCGTTCATTTCCTCTTTGTATTTCTTCCATTTCAGCCATATTGGTTGCTGTTATATCACAAGAGGCTGATGGGAACTCGTGTTTTAAATGTCTCCAAAGTCGTTTCTATAAGTACCAAGACATCAGGACCCAAAGATCCTTTTGACTTTTCGAGTTACATACGGATATATGCTCACTGTACTAAGACCAGGTAAATATTTAGTTTTGTCACTACGCAGGATAACCTGTTCTATAATGAAGTTTTTATTTGTTCATACTATCTGCTCTTTAATATAATGACATGAGGGGCAGGGCATTAATTTTGTGGACATAATTTTATAAATGTTGTTCTATTTTCATCAAGTTCGTCGGAAGAAAAACGAAATTTTAAAAGTTTGAAGTCATATAATGTTAGTCCTTGTTAAATAATTTGTTGTAAATTTGTATCACAAAGATGGCATTCAATTCATGGTTGATTTAGAGCACCAGTAATCGTTTATTTCTTTCAATAATTCGCTCTTCTCCCATCCTCTCCTCCTCTCCTCCGTCCCTCCTCCTCCTCAGCACCTTCTATCATTCAGGCGCTGTGACGTTGATGATCATTAACATGATACCAATCAGTGAGCTTCGTATTCAACTAGAGGAACCCCTCTCGAATATAACTATCCATGAGTACCACTTTATGCCAATGGGTACTCAAAGTATACTTTCACCGTAAGTATAGTATTTCCTAGAATATTAATAGGGAGCGGGGAGGGGGGGGGGGGGTCGCATTGCCAGATCAAGGATGAGGACACGGGGTGTGCGGCTTGTGCCTTCCCCCTGCAAAACCCAATAACAGAATAAAATGTGCGCAAATCTGTACTCGTGTCCCTCCCGGCTCCGATCCTCCGGAGAAATTTGACAACCTTTTGTGTTCTTGTTGACACTATTCCAAGGCATATATCCCCCCCCCCCCACACGGGGTCAGAGAATGCTGGCTCCGCCAAAGGGGGGGGGGGGGAGGGTCATCAAACGGATTTTTTTTTTTTTCAATATGCATGCCTTGGGAGGAGGAGGGGGGAGGGGGTAATTATGCACGCCTGTCTCTACTGTCAATATTTTGTGGGGGTAATAATTTGACTGTATGCAGTTCAGGAAAAATGGTATAGGGTATATTAGTACAAAGTTCATACAAATGCCATGCAAATGAACATTATTATATTTCTTTTCTCTTTTCTCTTTTTGTTTTTGTTTTCTGTTGATTTGTTTGTACATCAGTCATGGCAAGCTAAACGGTCACCGGCTCAGAATGGACAATGACCTTACCCTGCCGGACTACCCACCCCGAGAACTGCCCCCTGGAAGCACGATCGTGTTACCACAACAATCCTACGGCTTTTACGTGCTTCCCTATACTCAGGCTCCAGCTTGCCAGTGACCGTGGTGCTCTAAGTGAAAATACTTGAAATAATACGCCAAGATGCCTCTTAACGAAAAGGCCAATCTACATTATCAAGTAGCAGTACAAACTGATGGTTGGACCACGATCTAGTTCGACACAAATCTTGGAGAACTTGGTAAACAACTTGATATGAAAACTCAGAGAATATTAAGCTCGAATTCGAGATTCAAATATTCTACTTTCTCCAAGATGCCTCCAACGAGTAAAAAGCCAATCTTGCACATCGGCACAGATTGCCAGCCGTTCTTTCAAGATTGAGAGGGGCTTTGTAAGCCGGACGCCATGAATCTTGTATTTTTGGTGACGTCCTGAAACCAAATTAAAATAATCTGCATAATAGTTTAGTCCCTAGCGAATCGACATGTTCGGCACAATGCACAAGGATCAAGAAAGAACTCAGAAGAATACACAAAAGTTTGCAATCAATGGCAAAATGGCAATGGCCAAATCAAGTTCATCATTGCATGTACATGTATTGTTAAAAAAAGCTGACCATTAATCAATCAGAATGGTTTCAAATTTGCAATTGATTGCAAACCTTTGTGTTTCATCATTAATTATATGTAATGTCTGATATTACAATTAATTTATTTTTATGCTTCCTGAACCCCATGGAAGACCAGTAGTGTCGTGCCTGGCACAGCTGAATATGGGTTATCCAGCAAGTTTCATTCAAATGTACATATATTGTACATGTTTGTATTTTTTTAACTGAACGGAGAATAAATACCACTACTACTACTACTACTACTACTACTACTACTACTACTACTACTACTACTACTACTACTACTACTACGGGGCCTTGAACATCCAAAGCGATTTTTCTGTGGCTGTCACATACAAAATGTAGTCAGGGGCGTCGATCCGTTTTTCGGATGGGGGTGGGGGGGGGGGGCAATGCAGTATATATAATACTCATGATAATTCCGTTCATTATTTTTTAATGCCTCTTGATTACCAGGTTCTACACGGTTACATGAAGCAGGGAAAATTAGAGAATTTGGGCGCAGAGCGCGCGGCGAAATTGAAGTCTGATCGTGTCATACCTTTTGTATGTCATTGTTTGGAAGGTTTCATTTCCTGAGTTTCACATCATTTTTCCTTATTTTATTTTACACCTCCGGATTTATTGGGGGAGGGGGGGGGGGCTAAACGATATGTTTGCCCCCCCCCCCAATATTTTCGGGGGGGGGGACAACTGGCCCCAAGATCGACGCCCCTGAATGTAGTTGGGTTTCTAGTTGTAGTTGGCTGTCACCCTAAGACAAGGACATGATGACAAATCAATGCAACAGATCATTGTGGTCAGCTTAAACCAAATTGCCTTGTTGAGTGGTGCCGATTGTGAAAATCGATGTTGAAAATGGATGGTAAAAATGATGGAAATATCGTGCTTTATATCCTAAATTCTCCTGAAAGGATTGACCAGGAATATCTCACGTGACATAAAATACTTTCACAATGAAGAAAAAAATGGATATCGCGTGACGTCAGACCTTCGTATATTTTTCGCTATACCAATATTTTGACGTCACTTTTTTGTTATTCTGGATATTTCAAAGCTATCGATATCGCGAAATGCATCGCGATAATTTTAGTGCGTGACAAGCCTCTCAGGGTATGTAGGTCCACTCTGATGCTACATTTAGTGTTTATTTTGTATCTATCTAGGCTTAGTCTTGTAGGATATAAATCAAATATACCATACACTCTTTTCGAGGCACCATTTGAAATAATGGATTTTTCGATGACTGGCAAAGTTACTATTTTCTTCGGGGCTGCGCCCCTCAGAAAATAGTGCTATGCCAGTCACCTCAGGGAATCCATAATTTCAAATGGAGCTTCTCAGTGCAAGGTATATTTGATTAATATATTTTATAGGCAGATGTTGAGGTATCAAATATCTTGATCTCAAAGGGGTTAGATATTGGATTATTGGTCACGCTTCTAGGTAAAGAATCGCGGATTCTTTTTAGATATTACATATGGAAGGGATGTTCCCAAAATATTGAGTTTTATTCGAGCACCTGTAAAGAGCGGATGAAAAAGGAAAAAGATTGATAAACCAGATTTTGCAAAGTGATATTATATGTAATTTACCTCATCTCTTCATATCAATATGCTGTCGAGTTTGGTAATAATTGCTGCTGTATTTATGTAACTAGGGGCCTCTTGGATAAATATTTAGGAAATTAATGTAAGTCCTATATGTGCCGTTCTGATTTGTTGAAAGTCATGTTGTGTTTGTTTGTTTTTAATTTCGTTCAGTCGCAACTTTTTATGCTAATGCAACGGGTACTACAATAATTTTTCTTTTCACTTTATTCAAATGCATGTGAAGGGAGCGTGTATAAGATTTGAGATTTTTTCGCTGGTGGCAATTTTTATCCAACAACAACATCTTTAAGAATTAGAATTGTTTTGATAGAGAAAATTAACATCTTTTTAATTTCTAATTTCTATTTTTTTTTTGGGGGGGGGGGTGTCTTTCTTTCGTTGTTTTCATATTTGGAGTTCATTAATTAAAAGCTACTAATCATAATTATGCATGATATGCTCACATTCGCTTGGCGATTTTTCTTTTTTCAGAAGTATTTGTCAGATATATCAACAAGAATCATTGTCAATCTTCCAAGGGGCATTTATTTCTTACGGCAAAGGAAAATTTGTTTAATTGTCTCTAGATTCTAGTTTTTGAAAACATTGCAGCTTTCATTAAACTTTTATCAAATGTATTTTCTTTACTGGTACATGTAACTATAGAAATGTGATTTATAAGTAAAAATATATTTTTATATACATGTACTTGTACTTGCCATAAAAAACATATTCTTTCTAATAAAAGCTTGTTAATTTTCATGTATCTTCAGCCTCTATGTGTGGTTTCTTTGAACAATGATTCAAGATAATATAGTACTGAATTATTTCAACTAAAGTTGAAATTAGGTCACCAAAAAGAAGCCGTGCTTGATATATATATATAGCATATATATATATATATCGAGCACATGACTTTAGTATATACTATATACTAGCATAAAACAATTGTGATACTTCGCCTCATAATCAACTCTAATTCTTTCATTTCCGGTCAAACAAAAAGGCCTGATAATGCACTCGTTGATGCAATCTTGTGCCAACTGTGATCTATATGATTTGTAATTGTGATGGAGGCGTGATGGCTCAGTGGTAGAACAGTGGTCTCGTAACTGGAGGACCCGGGTTCGAAACAAAGTGGAAGCGCTAGTGCCCTTTGGTAAGGCATTAATCCTCATTACCAAGTCCCTCGGAGAGGACTTAAAGCCGTCGGTCCCCTGGTTGCTTACTTACAAGCATAATATTATACACCTGCTTTCTTAGCAGTCTGGTAAAATAAACCATCAAACCGTCCATCCATGAAGAGAAAGAGAGAGAGATACAGAGAGAGAGACAGGTAGAAAGAGAGAGGGAGAGGGGGATTTACATTATTTTATAGACTGAGGTTGGTATTGAGAGAAAGAGAGAGGGAGCGTCAGGTATAGTAGAATACGGGCCTAAATGTCTAGATCACTCGAGTTCGAAATGTCAGCTTTATATAGTTTGCTAAGTTCTAAGACTATCTGGATATGATTTGGAGGGAAATGTACAAATATAACCATCCCTTTTCAGAGGGGCTTCATAACGTGTATTCAAAACTTAGCACTTTAATGGGAGTATATATTTCGTTCAACGTTCTCATCCATCAGCGAGTATTATAAGTAGACGTAGTCAAAATGGACAAAAAAAAAAAAAAAAAGCTTATCAAACGCGTATTGAATAATATATGAAAGTTACGGATGTGACAATTCAAACAGATTGGCAAAGATCATGATCTGGACGAATCAAACAATTTCTAGCATTAAAAATTGCTAGCGTTTAAACATAAAATTGAAATTTACCTTCAAACAATTAGAACCGTGGATTTAGGACTTACGTACGTTCAATCGAACTCTCTATACAAAAGACACTAAACCAACTTTCTTTCCCCTGGACATCAACACAATACCGGGGGCAGGGGAGGCGCAGTGCCCCCACTTTTTTAAGTACCCCAAAAGTGCCCTTTTTATTTCTGAAAAATGCCCCCTTTCTCTCTGATAAGTGCCCTTTTTATTACTAAAAGTGCCCCTTTTCCTTTCTAATAAGTGCTCTTCCCCTTTCTGATAAGTGCCCTTTTTTCTCCTTCTGATAAATGCCTCTTTTCAAATATGATAATTGCCTCCTGATCTCACTAATAAGTGCCCTTTCTCCTTCTGATAAGTGCAATTTTACTTCGGATAGGTGCCCCGTTTTCTTTCTAATAAGTGCCCTTTCCCCTTCTGATAAGTGCCCCTAATTTATTTCTAATTTGTGCCCTTTTCTCCTTTGATAAGTGCATTTTTGCTTCTGATAGGTGCCCATTTTCCCTTCTGATAAGTTCCCACTTTCCCCTTCTGATAGGTGCCCCTTTTCAAATCTGATAAGTGCCCCCTCTTTACTTCTAATACGTGCCCCTTTCCCTATATACCTAATATGTGCCCTTTTCATCTTCAGATAAGTTCCCCTTTTCACCCCTGATATGCGCCCTTTCCTCTTCTGATAAATGCCCCTTTTACCTATATTGCCCACTTTTCTTACAAAAAGAGCCATATCTGAAGCTTCAAATAATCGATGCGGCTTTAGTAACAGGTACCGATATTAGTACAACTACAAAGTAAGGCAGTGGAGCTGGAGGCAAGAGGGGCATAATGCCTATTCCCCCCCCCTCCCCCAAGCGAAGGATTTCTCATTCCTCTAGGTCGAATGTGCCCTTAATTTACACCAAGTAAGGGCAATATTTTCTAAAAATTTCCCCAAACTCGCTCGCTACGCTCGCTAGCTCTTATAATACATAATGAAATGAAGCATATATGATAAAGTATGTGGATATCGATGTAATCCTATATAGAGAAAAACGACAGGGTTAATGTACGAAATAAAAGATTATTCGATATTCCCCCTCCAATTAATTTGCTGTTGTCATTTTCATTTATATCGCTGTATATAATGCACAAACAAATGACTTCAGCGTTGGAAAAAAATTGAAAATTTTTGCTTGCTCGCACATGGATCATTAGACCATCACACACAACTGCTAATTAGGGAAGCTGAAACAGTGTCCAGAACCACAATAAAAAGGAACTAAGATGATGATTGATAATGTATTACTCATGTTAATTAGACTGTAGGGTAATACCAATGTCACAAAATTGTTCTTTTTTCGCTTCATGTTCACCCCTTGTAGGTGTCCCCTTTTCCCCTAAAAGTGCCCCTTTTTGCTGGTGCCCCCGCCCCCACTTTGAAAGATGCTCCGTGGCCCCTGGCTATAAGGGGATGAAATGCGAGAGAACAAGTCCACGATTGAGGGGGTATGAGAGAGGGGTCGTGTCATCTTTGCCTCCCCCTCACTCTCCTTTTTTCTTCGCCATGGGGGTGGGGGAGGTGGGGGTGGTGGGGGTGCACGTGCCCGCGCTCCCCTCGTAGCTATGCCCTGCCCTGTGATCTCCGGATGATTGTTATAAAAATATCCACGCATAATATTCCCCCATAAGTAATTGGCTTATCTAACCAAATACCATAATTCTGGTGTGGGCTGAAGGAGGGGCAATCTTGTACTTCGACAAACCTGGATATATCAAGAAAATCCCTATTTTCTCTTCCAATTTACTTTTTCCCGTCGCGTTTTATACTCTGTTCATCTTCATGCATGTTTTCTATTTTCTCTTTGTTGCTGAAGATGTAACTATCTTCAGTTACTCTAAACGTGTCCCTCAGTTGCAATGACAGCAGGGTAATAGTAACTTTTATTATCCGATCTTGGTTTGTCTTCTTCTTTCTTTTCTTTTCTTCAACATTCCTACCAAAAAAAAATAAGAAAGAATTTGCGTGCTCCACATTGCTGATAAAAGCGATCCAGGTTATGAGGGATCAATCATGCGTATGATATTGGATATCCCAGCGTGTAATAGTAATACCAAGGAGTTATTGGTAATACTTACACGGCCTATAACACAGGAAGGGCTCACGAGGGCAGACAGTTCACTCTTCCCCGCCCTATATAATAACTCCCTAAGGAGAGATCGTTATACACCTCTGAGCCTGTATATCCAGATTATGAGTACACGATTGAAATACTCATCATTTCATTTCGGTAAGTCTATGAGCTTAATTTTTCTATGATGTGGTCTGTATATGTGCATGATGGTGACACCGCGGAGTTTGAAAATAATAGCTCGCATCTATCCGGATATCGCAATATTGTCATAATTTATATTATAATCGTTAACCCAGTCTGAAGACAGTTAGACAATGATAATTATTACGAAAAGTTTACAGCGCAATCTTTAGGTTTGGTTGTCTGTGTCTTTAAAATGTCATGCATCTACATGATTATTAGCAACCAAGTTTTGTCGATATGCACTTATACATGTAGAAGCTTATTTGAATATAACCTTGCACTCCACAATAGACTTAACGGTTGAATAGGCTTCAATAGATTTTGTGTGTTTAGCTGGAACTGGCTAGATCATTCTTATACATGTGCATATATATATATATATATATATATATATATATCTTTCAAAGTTCGATATTAAAGTACTGTTATTTGGAAGTTTTGTACAGGTACACGTACCGGCGGGTCATAGGTCTATACTAGTATAGCTCTTTAGCTGTGTGGACAAGTATGCGGGGGTTTCTCTCTCTCTCTCTCTCTCTCTCTCTCTCTCTCTCGGTTCGTGAGACATTTATTATAGGCCTACCTACAATCATGGGCGGCGATCCCGGAGGTGGGGGTCCCCTGAAAAATACAACAACCAATGGTAAAGGGTAGTCGCCTCCCCTGGCCGGCCGTGACAAGAAATCACAGCACATGCCCACTTCTACATGTACGAGCTTATCTCAAGAAAAGCTACTCCACAATAACTTTTACGGGTGAATAGGCTTCAGTAGGTTTTGTGTGTATTAGCAGGCTTTGGTCCGTTCTAGATAATTCATACATGAGAGGAAAATAATTATTTAAAATTTCACTTTCAACTCGAAAACCTCAAATTTGTAGCATAGTAAGAGTTGAAGAGTCCCTGAATCAGGTAATCTAGCAAATTTAAGAAAAAATAAATCTTGCTTAGAGCAATTTTGTTGTCTGTTTTTGACTACAGCAACAGTGAATGTTTGAGACAGTCCAATATAGGTAAGGGCCTATGAGTGCACATGCCTGCAATCCGGCCCATTTTCATCCATACATGCTTACTGAGTCTGTATAGATTTCAACCTGCTTACTAAAGCATCCATGCAAGGATATGATGTATAGGCCAAGAGCCAGGAGCCTGTCCCAAAAGTACTTGGACCGTCTAAGTCATTGACAAAAAGGTTGTCAATCTGCACCTGTTTGACAAGACATAATAGAGGAGCTTGTCAGGTATGTGCCTAGTTTGCAGGCACAAACCCTGGTGAGTCGTAAAAGAGTGTCTGCACTGTAAGACTACCATAGGCCATGTACTATAGCTGCTCCTGACACGACCAGAAGGTAGCTGAATTAGGCTTCTCTCAAGACGATTTCTAATAAAGTGTCAAATTAGGGTCTGTGCTTGCAGACTAGTATGTGCCTGCCAGGCAAAAACTATTCACGTGTTGATTACACAGATACCAAGCAAGCTCCTCTAAAGGCGGTCGCCCCCCCCCCAAAAAAAAAAAAAAAAAAAAAAAACGCCAACTAATGAAAAAAAAAAAATAACAACAAAAAAAATAAAATAAAAAGCGAGAGCGCAAAAGCGGGGAAAAGTGAAAGAAAAAAGTCTAAAAAGGCGCTACGAGCCGTTATCTTTCTCTCAAAATTTACTAAAACGTCAAACGGGAAGGGGGAAACTCCCCCCTCCCTGCATCCACCTCTGTTACATACAGTGCAGTATTGCGTCCAAATAATCGAAAAGCAGTCAGGGCGTCGAACTATATATATATATATATATATATATATATATATACTAATTATATTAATTATATTCAGCAGCATAGATACGAACACACTTTCTATTGTAAGTGGGGGATGATGATGGTCAAGGATTAATGCCTAACCAAATGGCACTGGCGCATCCACTTGGTCTCGAACACTGGCCCTCCCAGTTACGAGACCACTGCTCTACCAATGAGCCATCGCTTATATAAAAACAGACATTCTAAAATGCACATATACCTAGAGTTCAACTGATTAAGATTGTAGACAGGTAACTTTTATACAAATACAACGATAAATCAATGTCAGTTTCCTCTCTGGCTCAGACTTTTTTTTTTTGTCCCATCAGGGGCCTGTAACATGAAGAGATACATTCAATCTTACGATAAATTGTAACTCTTCAGTACATGGTTTGCCATAGACTTACGATTGATATCACTCCTAAGATTGATTGTATCTCTTTATGTTACAGGCCCCTGTTCATATTGTGTCATCAATATCACTTGTGTTTTCCCACATTCTAACGCACCCTAACCAACATATGTTGTAATTGAGAGCACCAATCCTTCGAACTGAAATGTAATGTTAAATATTTCCTTACCTACTCACTTTCATACAATAAATCTGAAATAAAATCTCCATGACAACCGCATACACTCCAATTCTCTCCTTTCTTTCTAATTGTAAATTTGGGAGGAAAGTTGTGCGTATTGTTCTATGCCTTGTCAGATGGTCAATGGTGTGTTTATATAATCCTGACAATATTTTATGGCTACTTTTGAGAAAGCGATACATTTTTTACAATTTAATAACTTATGAATGAAATGAATAATTGACTTCAAATTGCGCCTCAAAGTAATTATTATACTCAAAATTACGTTATGTTACTTTGATTTGAATTGAATAAAACACTTTTGAGTTATCATAGTCAGAAGGTAAGAAAATGATTATGATTTTTCTTTACATACAGAGCCTTTGGGGACAAGGCATTGTCAAAGGGCACTTTGGTGTTTTTGTTTCAGGGGTCTGACACCCCCTTCCCGATGGACAATTTTGTCAGTTTTTATATTTTTGGAATATACACCCAAAGCTCTTTCTTCTGACAAAATTTGGTTCCTGGACTTCAAGGGGAAAAATTTACCCAAATTTTTAGGGGCCGTTCTGACACCCCGTCCCGACAGAAATTTTTGTAAGTTTTGTGTGTTTTGTAATGTCCAGTCCTACTTTTTGGTGCGTGGGGGTGATGGGATGAAATTGACCCGGGTCTCTTTTGGGAGCTCTGGAGGCTAAACCCGACGGCTACGGTCAGACTGACAACCTTTTTGTCAATGACTTCGATGGTCTAAGTCAAATCTTATGGGTGGAAAGGGGGCGATTATTTCGGGACAGGCTCCCAGACTAACACATGTCATTATTTTCTTTAGTTTATATCCAGCAGTGCACTGCACCTCAAAAGATGGATTGTATATCATAATAAATTATATAGAAATTATATTCGTGATGCTGTTTTGTTTTGACTGTTTGAGTGGCTGATCCAGGAATCTCTGGATCTGAAGGGGGGGGGGGGGGTTACCCAATTTTGTTAAGTGCCTTTTGGAGCATTTTTTTGTTTGTTGTATTTAATGTGTACTTTAGGTATGCCAGATTGGGTTTTGCAGAGGGACACGTGCCCCTGTGCCCACCCCCGCCCCCCCCCCTCCCACCCTGGATCCGCCAATGTATTTAATAAACTTACAGGATATCCAACCAAAGGCAAAGCTCTGTGCATGACTGATGGCATAATGAATTTCATCATTGTGGGCATTGTATGAACCTGGAACCTTTATGCGTGGAACCTTTATGTGTACTTAGTCTATATATTTATAAACATTATAGTATCATACTAATGTGGCAACACTATCGTACAAAAATAAATGTAGTGCGGCCCTTTTAGAGCCTCATCTACCTGATGGATACTGCTGGCAGTCGGATAAAGCAGAAGTTGAACTTGATTCCTAAGATTCCTAAACCAGAGCTAATGACCTTAACAGACAACACCCAAAGCGGATATAATATATAGCGATCCATTTCAAAGGATGCATTATAGGCTATATCTTTAACAAACTCCAGCTGCCGTTAATTTAAGGCAACACGACAGTGGTGGATTTATGAGGGCACAGGTGGCCCGTGTCCCCCCCCCCCCCCCCATATTAAAACCCAATCTGACATACGTTATTACATTGCCCCATTTCAAATCTTTAACCCACAAGGGCATCAAAATGCGAATACTTTTTTGTTTGTTTTCTTGTTGTTCTCCTTCCCTTTTTTGTGCTTGTATCATAGAGATTTTTCCAGGACTTGTCACCCCCTTTTTTAATTTTTTAAATATTTTTTTTATTTACAGATTTTATATTTTCCCCTAATAATTTATTCTCAATTTATTATTCCTAATGATGCTAAGAAATTTATCATCGTAGCAAAACAGTATTTAGTACTGATTTCATTTATTTCACACATTTCTAGTGAGCCGTGTGTTGGTGTGTTATCGATCACGGAGCATATTGTAGTCGCCATGTTGTCGTCTGCTACGGTTCTAGCAATCTTCACCAGTGCGGTACTAGGTTTCTTCCTTCTCAACGCCCTTTTGAGGTTGACGCCCCCATTAGAGAGTCACGTGATTGCGTCGAAGCAACATAAATGGAGGAACGAGGTCGTATCTTTGGTCCATTCCGTCATCGTGGGTCTAGGGGCACTATACTGGTAAATTGAAGATGGTTCTCTTAAAATACTTACTTAGTCAAAGATATCTTGCAAAAATATCGGGGGGGGGGGGGGGGCTTACAATCATAAGCTTTAATATTATTGATTGCGTACATGACTATTCACACCGGTTCTGTTCACAAAATTATCCTTGCCACCTAATGATCCAAATGGCAGTAAAGTGAAAGGGGTATAAACTACATGTATTTAAATGGTTGATAAAAAGTCCATGTGCTATTAAACCGATTTTTTTTTTTTTTTTTTTTTTTTTTTGAGAGAGAGAGTCAATGAATTTTTTACATTTCGTCACCTTCTTTAAACCACTGCCGTACTTCTTTTATTTTCTTTACAAGTTGGATTTTATCAATAAGAAGCAAGGAATGTGACCAGTCTTATTTTGCAGATATTGAAATCTTTGGTGCGATTTCGGCAGGTTTGTAAGCTTGTTGGTTTTAGTCCGTTTCTTTCTTTCTTTCTTTTTGTTTGTTTTGTTTGTTTGTTTGTTTTTACTTTTTGTTTGGTTGGTTGGTTTGTTGCATGCTTGCATTCCTTCTTTTCGCTCTTTGTTTATTATTATTAATCGCGTTCATTTTTCTTAACAAAATGTGGCATCTTTGTAACCTTTAAAACTGCAGAAATATGCTCATTGGGGTGTATATGAATAGAAACTATATTCGCACTAATATCAAAGCACCAATGCATGGAGTCGTCGATAAAACGAGAAAAGATTGTTCAAAATGTATATGTTAGGGCATACATTAATTATCATTTGACGCATGTCCATTATATTGAAACTCCATTTATGAGCATACATCGAAAGTTGATGATATAAAAGAGTGAAATGATTTCATATAATTGTAACAATAAAAATAATGTGGAGAATTTCTTGATATATTTTCTTTTCTCTTTATCTTTTGGATATTGTGCAGGTTATACCGTTTATGATGCGATAGACCTGGTGCAAAACGACTCTGTGTGGAAAGTATTTGGTCTTCTTGTTCATCATATAGCGGTAAATGCCTTCATCTTTAAATCAGTTGAGATGTTTTTTATTACGATTTAATGTTAGATGTGTCAAAAGCAGATTTGCTCGAAATATTACAGTTCAAAATAAGCTTGCTCTAAAATACCTGTCCTTTGCTAGAAATAATATTAATTTAGTCAAAGAAAGGATTTTCTTTTCACTTTCTTTCATATAGCAGACACATTTTTTTTCAATGCTGAAACTTTTTTAAAGATGAAAATGGAATTGTTAACTTAAAACAAAACAACACCAGGGCCCCGTTGCATAAAACTTACCGTTAACGGTAACTCTGCTATCAATGGTAACTACCATGGTAACATCACTCAACAGCCAATCAAAATCAAGGTTTTCATGGGAGTTACCATTGATGGCAAAGTTACCGTTAACGGTAAGTTTTATGCAACGGGGCCCAAGATTCAATATCATTTTCTTAGCGTCGTAAATTGTAAATAATAACACATGAAGTAATTCTTTTTTTTTTCTTTTCACCGAAGGTTTTCGGATGTTTCTTCACCACATATGTAACGGGAAGGTTTTATAATCTAAATATCTCCGCCATGATGGTCGATTTCTCCAGCATCTTTCTCCATCTCCGCATGCTCTTTATCATGCACGGTTTCGACAAAGACCATCCTCTTCGCGCCGCCAACGCCTTCACCAACGTACTCATGTTTATCGTTTGCCGACTCGGTGCGATCATCTACATCCTTATCAACGTCCTTCTCGAGCCAGAGCTGGCCGTCATCGTGAAGGTGGTCACGCCGTTGCTCGTCTTCAGTCTGTTCATTCTAAATCTCGTGCTTTTCAGACGGCTTATTGTCAGTGACTATATCTCGAAGAAATCTTCCCCTTCGTCATCGTCGTCATCATCGTCGTCATCGTGTGATCGGGATGTAGATGTGTTATATACGTCTTGATAGGAAATAAGATTGCTCCCATGTGAAATATATATTATTTCTGAACTCATTTATAACGATATTTTTATATATAGACAAGATGTTTAGCGATGATATTAAAAAAAATAGCCATAAAATCTTGAACAAATATTTTTTTTAAAATGTGCTTTTAGAATGAATAATATCACGAGTTTTTCCTGTAGAGTATCCGTCTTTGAGAAGATATTTCAATATTTATAAATATTTTACCGGACAAATGAAGAAGTAGCCTTTATTTATAGAGTTATAATATTCTATATAGTACTAGTTGCTTGATAATTGTGATACCATTTCAAGAGCCTTTGTTGTTTGGGTGGAATATTTTCCCCTATAGTTACGATTCCTATAATTAAGAAGGTAAAAGTAATAATGATGATAATAATAATAATAATAATGGTGAAAACTTACAGAACGCACACACCGTCCAAGGACGCTCATGACGCTAGCCCAGCAGCAGTATAATATAGTCCAGTCATGTAGAATGATTATGGATACGTCATTATAATAGTTACTGGCTGTCAGTGTTTACTTGTTATCATTTAAACACGATATCAGAAATTCTGTTTATACTATACACACACACACACACACTTTTTTTTTTTTTTTCAATGATCTTTATTTCGATTCCACTCAGTAATTATACATAAATCATAATTCAACATTTCAATGAAAGTAAATGCATATGACAACTAAAACAGATTTTCTTGTAACATTTTCTATAAATGAATAATTGAAATTCGAAAAATTTGAAGAAAACATTAAATGAAATCTTTTCATAAAATACCCCCCCCCCCCATGAACACGAGAATTAATACACATGTATATACATGTATACACGTATAATTAATAAAAATAATTCTTCATTGCAAAATGGAAATGACTAATGCAGACTGACTTCATACAAAAAGAAAAAGATACAATTCATAGGTTATCAATCATACTCACGAAATAAAAATATCCTAAATCAATAGGCCTACATAATTATAGGCCTACAATGAGTCAGAAAAAACAAAAGAATGAAATCAATCCATAAAAACAAATTATACCCTTCCCAAAACAAACCATTACCAACCCCCCCACACACACACACACCCTCCCTCTCTCTCTCACACACACCCATACACACACCACACGCCCACCCCCACACGCACATACACACACACACACACACACACACACACCCACACACACAACACAATTACAATAAGTTTACCCGTTCACACTCATATTTACCTTTAGTTCTTCCCATTTTTGTAGGTGTACTGACAACCTACCCGTTTTCGTAGCTAATTCCTTTTCTTCCCCTATAAAATCCGTAATAATTTTCTGTATCTTGATACTGGAAGGTAAATGACCTTCTGCCCTTGATTTAAAAATTGTATATTTTACCCAAATTATAATGCTATTCACACACTTAATTCTATTTGAGTTGCCCGATAATCCTAAAAATATATCTCGCCACTTCATATCCCTTAATTCAACTAAATCAAAGTGTTCAATAGTAAATTGCCATAACTCTTTGACCTTCCCACAATTGGAAAATAAGTGTAAGTAGGTTTCTTTGTCCTTTTTGCAAAATGAACAGAAATCGTCCTCAACAAAACCAAACTTCATTAGGTGTACTTTTGTGTATATGACTCCGTGTAATTGCATGAACTGAAATTCTCTCTGTTTTCTGATAAGTGTTGTGCATCTTGCTGTTATGAAAAGATCACTTATTTCTTTATCCGTTAAGTCAAATTTGCTACTACAATCCTTTACTTGCAAGTTATATGATTCACGTAAATCTTTGACAAAACAGTCATAAATTTTCTTTGATTTTGTAGCCTGAAACATTGTTATCTGACCAGAAATATTTAGGTTCATATCAAAATCAAACAAATCAACTTGCTGAAATTTAACAGAGGGGATGGCGTTCTTCCAACTAGTGGGTATAACATGTGCAATTTCGATAATCTGAAGCAATTGATTCGCGTTTAACCCAATATTTTGGAAATGGGCCACAGGTTTCAAATGACCATTATCAAAAATATGGTTTACATGGTATATGCCTTTATCAAATAAATCTATATCAAAAGTCATTTTACCTTTCATACATATATTTCTGTTATTAAATATTATAGGATTCACTTCATTTTCAGAGTATCTGAATTTTCCCATATCCTGCCAAGCCTTCAACATTTCTAAATAAAATGGAGGTATTTTCAGTGTTAATTTGGACGTATCGTAGTTACATAAAAACAAAAATCTCCCCCCTACGGTTCGAAAGCAGTGATCAAAGTACAGTTTCCATCCAGCATTCTTTTCTCCATATAATAAATGTTTTAACCACATTATACGTTGTGTCTTCACAAAAAGTCTAAAATTCATCATTCTCAACCCCCCGTAAGCGTAGTCCTGATACATTACTTTCCTTTTTATACGGTCTTTTCCTGCCCATAAAAATTCAAAAGTTATTTTTTCCACCTCATTAAGCAACCACTGAGGGACTACTATAAGAGATGAGACATAGTTCAACCTTGACAGTGCATATGTTTTTAACAAGTGTATCTTACCCATAAGTGTTAAATCCCTCTCTTTCCACCACCCTAATAGCCTCTTTATTTTACTAAGTATCTCTTTGTAATTCAAATCTTCTTTTATTCTAACATCTACAGAAAAATGAATACCCAATATTTTAACTTGCTGAACTAGGTTTCCAAACAAAGGTATATGAGGTCTATCACTATCCTTGCCCATCCACAAAAAGTTTGTTTTTCCTTTATTGATTTTAAGACCGCTGACTTTCCTGAATTCTTCAAAAAGATATTGTAGCCTATTAATTGAATTCGTATCTTTCACGAAAAGGGAAATATCATCTGCATACAAAATTTGTTTTATTTCATTTTTTTCAAATTGAACTCCCTTTACTGCATTATCTTTCCTTATTTCCAGAGCTAAAGTTTCGATAGCTAATAAAAACAAGTATGGCGACAATGGATCTCCCTGTCTTACTCCTCGCTTCAAGTTAAAATATCCCGTGGAATATCCCCCATTCATTATACAACTGGTAATATCTGTGTAAAGCACCTTGACCCATGAACGAAACGTATGACCAAATCCAAATAATTCTAGGATATTAAATAAAAAATCATGAGAAACCGAGTCAAATGCCTTTTCAAAGTCCACTGTGACTAAAAATCCAATATTCTGATCAAACGAATGAAATAACATATCATCAACTAGTCTTACAGCTTCTCCTATATTCCTATCTTTTATATAACCTACTTGGTCATGATGGATTATCTCACTTAAAACCTCTTTTATTCTTTTTGCTAATACTTTCGATAATATCTTGTAATCAACATTTAGAAGCGTAATCGGTCTATAATTTTGAACATACATTTTATTCTTTCCCTCTTTTTCCAATAATGTAATTACACCTTGCTTTTGCGATGTTGACAAATTACCCCTATCATATGCTTCATTCAATACCTCTACTAAGGTTTCCCCCAAAACTGACCAAAAAGTATAATAAAATTCTACCGTGAAACCGTCATTCCCTGGAGATTTATTGAATTTCATTTCTTTTAAAACACTGAAACATTCATATCTAGTTACTTTTCCTTCACAGAACTCTCGATTTTCTTTGCTTAATTTTGAAATATCGTTAAGAAATAGATCATTTTGATCACTGACTGCCTCGTCATTTGAATACAACTTTTCATAATAGGATTTCATAATCTTTAATATTTCCTTACGGTCTTTTATTAACTCTTCATCTTGATTATATAATTCATTTATAACACTTTTCCTTTTATTGGACTTTAATAACTGTTCAAAATATTGTGTTTTCTTTTCTCCTTCCTCAAAATATTCAGCCCTAGATCGGATTTTTAAACCATGTCGAGCATAGTCATAAAGTTTGTTTAACCTGGATTTCTTTTCCTCAATTTCAACAACTACAGTTCTAGACGCTACATCCAAAAGCTGATTTTCAAGATGTTTGATTTCTTCTTCTAATTTATGAATTTCATGTTTTCTAAGTTTCGCCTTTTTCTTTGTGTAACTAATAATATATTCCCTCATTTTCATTTTAAGAAAGTCCCATAATACTAATTTGTCAGGTATTTTAGGTGTCCACTCTTCTTTTAATTCTCTTATTTCATCTTTAAAACTATTTGCAAATTCCTGATCTGCACACAAACTACTATTAAATTTCCAATAGGATTTACCAAAGTTTGGTGTCTCTAAAAAATTCCTAAGTTGCAACAGAACAGTAGAGTGATCGGGAGTAATTGATGTCAAAATCTCACAGTTTTTAACAAAATTTTGTAAACTGGAAGAGCCAAACCAATAGTCTAAACGACTCTGTATAATTGGCCACTTTTGTCTGAATGTGAATTGTTTATTATGTGGATTTCTTTTTCGCCATATGTCTACTAAACTAAATCTGTCAAGAAAATCTTTAAATTTCTCATTAAACTTGGTTTTTGAAACGTTCTTTGGTCCCATATAATCTAAATCCCCATCCATTATTGTATTGAAATCTCCTCCTAACAGAAATAACTGTCCCGTGTTTTGAAATTTTGAAATGCAGTTATCCAAATCTTTTAAAAATTCAAGTTGCATCTTCTCTTTATCTCTTGTTGGAAAATAACAATTACACAACACCAATTTGGTCTCTTGCAGTTCTACTTTGATTACAATGTACCGTCCGTTCTTATCTATTGCAACAACATCAATTTTCAAATTTAGGTTTGGAGATATTAAAATCAAAACACCCTTGCTGTGATTTGATCCATGACTAAAAAATATTGGACCGTTCCATTCTGATTTCCATCTTTTCTCTACCTCTATTGTACTGTAAGTCTCTTGTAGAAAAATGATGTCACTACCTTTACTTTTACACCATTCAAAAATATTTTTCCTCTTAGTCTTTTCTCTTATTCCTCTTACATTTACAGAAAGCATGCTAAAAGGTGACTTATCCATATAACCTGGAACAACCCGAAATTACAACAACCTTAAATTTGACATTTACATATACATGCATAAAAGACACATGGACTTCTTCAGTCATGCAAAAATATCTGGAATATAAATAGAAGTTAACAGGTGCTAAATTTGAATGTGAACAGGAACCAGAATACATCAACCAATCACCTTTACACACAAAACCACACCACCCCAGACACTCGCACTCACTGAAAAACATGCAGTTAATCCTATGTTCCCTAACACTAAACCAAACCTCAACGACCAAAACTGACATGAAAAGTAACCACCGGACTCTGGCCACTTTAATGTAAAATGAATTAGCATTAATGTACATTATCTTCTTGATTCCTTTCGACAATTTTGAAAACCCAAATATCTTCTTGTAATACTTAAGTCAAATAAGCCAGTAAAGCTCTTTCTATCACAATAAAACACAACCTTTTTCTTTAATGGCTAATCCACTAGTAATGACATTAGGAAAGAAAACCATTAAAAGAAAAGGAAGGGGGAAAATTTGAATATGACAAAAGTAGGCAAATAGCTCTAACTTACAGGCTTCAGTTTGTAAATTATACAGGCCACACATAATATATTTCCTGATTAAATTGTCAGTCGCACTTTTTGATGTATAGAAAATTGTGAAAACATATTGTAGATCATCGACATTCCCTTTAGTCCTTTGACCACAAAACCTTCAATCATTCGGTTTAGACAACGTGACTCCGACCACCACAAAACATTTTCTTGAAAAAGAAGAAGAAAAAATAAATAATAATAAAAAATAATAATAATAATAAAAGTAAACCCAGATCAATGATTCTCTTTCCCCTCTCCCTCTTTCCTTGGTTATTTTTTTTTAAATGTGAGACATAAATTTAAAAAAAAAAAAAAAAAAAAAAGGTTTCCTTTAATACCTCTTGATTAAAAAAATTAATTATAATAACAGTAAGATCGCAAACAAACATAGCATTGACTGCATGTCTTCTGTATAAATTTTAGATGAGACAGTACCTTTTCACAAAAACCTGAAAACTTTGAGATCTCGACATACTTTCATCAACATCTGTGCACAATACGTTCTCACATAAGTGAGTCATATTTTCCACTAATAAGACCCAATACCCCTGCTAGAATTTTTCTGTTTCTTACCCAAACCAAGGAGAAAGGGAAGGAATGAATTCGTCAGGAAAATTCAACAAGTAATAGATAAATAAATAGTCAAATGACAGGATATATAATAAATTGAGATTACCATAACATGCATGATATTACCATGACTAATTATCATAACTGACATGAAAAGTTTGTGACTTGGCTTTTAACCACCGGACTCTGGCCAATTCAAAGTAATATGAATTAGCATAAACATTATCTTCTTGATTCCTTTAGACAATTTTGAAAACCAATATATCTCATACTTCACTCAAATAAGTCAGTAAAGCTTTTTTTTTTTTTTTTTTCTTCTTCTTCTTCATGATCACAATAAAAAAAAACGATTAAAAAGGGGGTTACGACACAACCATTTTCTTCAATGACTGATCAACGAGCAATGACATTAGGAAAGAAAACCATTAAAAGAGAGAGAGGAAAAATCTTGAACATGGCGAAAATAGGCAAGTAGCTCTAACTTGCAGGCTTCAATTTGTAAATTATACAGACCACACATATTTTTCCTAAGTAAATTGTCAGTCACACTTTTAGAAGATTAAAAGAAAAAAAAAAGAATATATATATATATATATATATATATATATATATATATATATATATATATATATATATATATATATATGACAAGATATGTACATCTAAAGATTACCACTATTGTAGGTCATCGAAAGTTCCTTTAGTCTTTTTCAAAGAACCTTCACTTGTTCGCTTTAAACCACCTGACTTCGACGACCACCAAACATTTTCTTGGGAAAAAAAAAAAAAAAAAAAAAAACATACATAAAATAAAATTGATCCCAGATTAATGATTCTGTTTCCCCTCCCTCTCTCTTTCTGGTTATCTTTATAACTCGTGAGACAGATACTAAAGAAGAAGAAAAAAAAAGTTTCCTTTAATACCTCCTAATTAAAGAGAAATAGGATCGCATACAAACATAGCATTGACTGCATGTCTTCCTCTGTATACATTTTAGGCGAGAGAGTACCTTTTCACAAAACCTGAAAACTTTGAGATCTCGACATACTTTTACTATACATCACATCTGTGCACAATACGTTCTCACATAAGTGAGTCATATTTTCCATTAATCAGACCCAATACCCCTGCTAGAATTTTTCTGTTTCTTACCCAAACCAAGGAGAAAGGGAAGGGATGAATTCGCTAGAAATATTCAACAGGTGATTGAGTATCCGAAACATCACATTCATTGTCATGGTTTTAGTTTCAATCATTCGTGTCTGCAGTGAAACTCTCATTAAATTGCCAAATGACAGGATATACAAAGAATTGAAGTACATCTAAAGATTACCATAACATGCATGATAATACCATAACTGACATGAAAAGTTAATACTTGGCTTTTAACCACTAGAATTTGGCCAATTCAATGTAATATAAATTAGCATCAACATTATCTTCTTGATTCCTTTAGACAATTTTGAAAATCAAAACATCTCATACTTCACTCAAATAAGTCAGCAAACCTTTTTTTTCTTCTATGACCACAATAAAAACGATTTAAAAAAAAATTGTTACGACAAGCAACCATTTTCTTCAATAACTGATCAACGAGTTATGACATTAGAAAAATAAAAAATAAAAGAAGAAGAAAAGAAAAAAAAAAAACATGGCGAAAGTACATGTATACAGGCAAGTAGCTCTAACTTACAGGCTTCAATTTATAACTTATACAGGCCACACATATGTATATGTATGCATTTTGTCGTTGAAATTAAAAATAAAGTTTGAATTTGAATTTGAATTTTTCCTAATTAATTTGTCAGTCACACTTCTTGAAGTAAAGAATATTGAGAATATATATTGCAGGTCATCGACAGTCCCTTTAGTCTTTTCGCAGAACCTTCACTTATTCGCTTTAAACCACCTGACTTCGACGACCACAAAACATTTTCTTGAAAGAAAATAAGTAAATAAATTGATCCCAGGTCAATGATTCCCCCCCCCACACACACACACACACACACACATATATATATATATATATATATATATATATAAAACGACAAAGACGTACAGGTATTTTAACACAATTCAGATATTCCATGATAAAAACAAATTATAAAATGAAAGAGAGAAAGAGGAATATAACATTTCGTATATCATGATTAAAATCTCTTCTTAAATATCCATCATCAAAGATGGGGGACGATGAAAGGGAGGAGAGAAAGAGAGATACTATATAGAGAAAATATAAGTATCATTTTTTTCATTTTTGCAGAGGGAGAGAGGGAACTTGGTAGAACTGTGAGTGTTTGAGGGAGAGAGAGAGACAGACAGAGAAAAATAACCTTATGTTTCCAGATGGTGATTTGATTCGATTTGATCAGTGTTGATTCTAATAATGAATTCAACAAGCGCATAAGAAATAAAATGAACAATTAATGAAAAAACCTTGGCGGCAGGGGACACATCCCTGAAAAAAAAAATTCAGGGGAAATTGCACCCCCCCTCCCTGAATTTTTTGAAAACTACAAACATTAAGTAAAAATATCTAATAAAGAGTTGATATTTCATCACACTGCTCATTTTGTGAAGTGCCCTAAAATGCAAGGTTTTACTCAGTTTCGAAATTGAAAATTCTCTTTCAGTCGCTACGCTCCTTATTATATGAATGATAGTTTACCATATATGTTGAAGGAAATCTGTGAATCGATAAGCATATAAGTTTTATTTACAAAAGTTAGATAATGCAAATTTCGAACTAGAGGGCCTGCACTTCGAATTATAAGTGCAGGGTCAGGGATTAGGGGTGGGGGGTGTTCCTCCATAATTCTCAACAAAAACCAAAAAAATTCCCAGCCATTCAAGAGTCACTCAGTGAAGGGGGGGGGGGGGGGTCCTCAGATTTTAAGGGGTTCAGTTTTACTCCATAATTCTCAAAAAAACCCAAAAAACAACAACAACAACAACAACAACAATTTTTGAGAAAATGTTGTCGGGGGGGGGGGGGGCAGTCTGCCCCCCTTCCCCCACCCTCAGCTACGCTAGTGGGAAGGAGATAACCCTAGGGCGTTTTGCGGTATATTAATTCTAGATGTATTCGAACACTGAAAGTGATAACAACCTCATTGCTGATGATGATCCAGAGAAGTCGGAAGTCCTTGCACATCAATTCCAGAACACTTCTTCAAATAGATCCTTCATCCTTCCCTGACCTACCACCCAGCCCTTAAGGTCAACCTCGAAAGCAGTGGTACATTTAGGGGGGGGGGGGCAATTCCGGCCCGTGCAACTCCCCCTTTGAAAGAAAAGTATATACATTGTGTCCCATCTTTATTAAATTGTGCCCCACCCTTTTGAAACTGATAACCTTTTTTTTTTTTTTGCATGTCAGAAAAATTTCGGAGATTAAAAAGAATCCTGGATCCGCCCCTTCTCGAAGGTGTTAACAAATTACTACTCAACATTAACACATCTAAAGCAATAGGTCCGGATCTGATCCAAAACCAAGCCCTCAAGATGGCAGCTGAAGAATTGGCTCCTATTTTGCAGTTTATCTTCCAGCAATCACTGGACTCATATATGACCTTCCATTGGATTGGAGGAAAGCGAATATTACTCCTCTCTTTAAGAAAGGTTCAACCACATATCCTGTAAATTATTGTCCTATTTACAAGGAATATTTTGGACGGATCAAGTACCAAGGACAAGTACATGTAAGTACAAGCAGATCTACAAGTGCAAGTTGTGATTACCGGTAAGTTACATTTTATACACCATTTGAAAGAGATTTCTGTCTTTCCGGCATCGGTCTTAATTATTCTTTGGTGTATTTTTCATCATTATCGTTGAAAACGTCAGGATTTATAATTTTATATTTATACTGACCATTAGTAGTTCCATATAGATCTAGTTTAGATCTGTTCATGTATTTCTAATTCGCCTTTCTAGATCTATGTCGTGTGGTTGCTTTGAATGTCTCTTTTTATTCATTGTCCCCATAGTGGTCCGTGTGTTCATATCGGTGTCTCTCTTGTTCTTCTTTGTTTTTGCAGCCTTTATTCATTGAAGATATCTGTATTGATAACTAAATATGTACTTTATCATGATGTCTTGGTATTGATGCTTTTGTGATGTATAGCTGACTAAATTTTAAAAATGAATGATAATGATATTTCATTTTCATCAGTATTTGATGATGAATCTTTTTCTCTTAGTCAAACTCAGTCTCATGGCGATGTTGGAAATGTGAGCACTTCTCATGGATTTGAGTCTAATGTTATCAAAGCTTTAAACTCTAATTATAGGGATCTTAATCTTCCTGTAGACATACATGATACAGGCATAAACCTAAAATCTTCATACTTTACTCTGAATCAATTCGCTGAAAAGTATGGGTCTCTTTCTTTGAAAGACTTCTCTTGTTTGCATCTGAACATTACGTAGTGCTTACTAATTTTGATGCATTTTGCTCACTTCTTGAGCGCTTTAACTTTGAAAATACAGTCATAGGATTGTCTGAAACGTGGTTTGCAGATGATCCTTCCTCGATTAACGCATAACGCAATATAAAATCTGTAGATTGAAAGAAAAACTATATTAGAAGCTGATTGGAATGTTGTGCTTCATGAATTTGACGTTGATGTTGCGTATATGATTAATTTATGGATATATTATGTAAAGCTTTCAATGAGTGTATTCCCCCTCAGATTATTAAGCGTAAAGATTATACGGATGTATGACATTTGCTCCTGCAACAATTGCTCCGGTCTAACTTTTCCATGTTAATCCTAAACCTAAACCTAAACCTAAACCTAACCTAACCCTAATCCTACTCTTCACATTGTCCTGAACAAAAAAACAAATTATGACCTTGACCTTAACCTTTGACCTTTCGAGATATGGACTGCGGAGCAAATGTTATTTAGTAATTCAATCGCATCTCTGGATGGTGATATATTACTGTACTTAAAAACATCACAATAAAAATGGTCGAGGAGTTAAAGTTCTTGGTTTACTTATTGATAATAAGTTATCTTCGAAACCACAGACTGTGTATCTAAACAAATTAGCAATGTTGGTATTTATAAACAAATTGAAATCTTTGTTTCCCTCACATGTATTACTGTTGTTGTATTCCACCTTGGTTTTACCCTACATAAATTATGGTATTCTTGCTTTGGGCGACTCTGCTAAGTCTCAATTGGATAGACTCTCAGTTATACAAAAACGGGTGATGAGAATAATTTTGAAAAAGCCTAGACTAGCTCCGTCTAAAATATCATTCTTTGAAAATAAAGTGTTGAGACTAAACGATTTATTTTATTACGAATTAGGCAGTATAATGTATCAAGCACGAATTAATGAATTGCCTGAGGTATTACAATCAATGTTCAAAACGAATGATGGAATATAGGCATTCTATACACTACAATCCTCTTTCTTTCATTTACCACTTCTTCGTACCCACTTTGCCCAGAAAAAAATTAATTTACACTGGGCCCTTTTATTGGAATCATCTTGAGATTTTTTCTAAAAGATTTAGAGAAGAAGCTTGCTTAAACATTATCAAAATAGCTCTTACAGTATAAGTACATGACAATTGTATTTGCCTTTTCCGCCTCTGTCTAAACATAACTAAAACAAAACCCTTCCTTCAAGACATCTTTTTAATCATACTTACACATTATGTTTATCTGGATTTTCTACTACTATAAACCCAATAGGCTGCTTATTTGCTAGTATACATTGTATGCTTATTTCATTTTGATATTTAATGATTTTTATGTGTGTTTATTTCCTTTTTCACGCATATCTTGTCTCGTCTCTTTACTGCCATGTGTATATGTATACATAATTACATATTTTGTAATTCTCTCTTTTATTGGGGAACCTCATTTTAACAAGCTGTGCTTTTCTTTAGGTTCTCCCATGATATTGCCTTTTCTATTGACTATGATGTAATTTTTTTTCGCTTTTGATTACATTGAAATTGTTATTGATTATGATATCTGTATTCGATATTTGAACGATGTATACTTTCAATTGTAATGGCAGATTTCTGCAGTATTATGAGATAAATTCATTCATTCATTCATTCATTCATTATCTTCATCGACTTTATTTTATGCGGCTTACATTGTAAATAAAGCACCTGCCATCTACGTCGCCCTTAATAACCGAACCCGCGTATTCCCAAACTGACCAATGCAACCTAAATCTATTATACGTCTATGAATGCAACTGACCCTATTCCAATATCAACAAACCGCACATCACATCACACTGAGCACTGCACTAGCACTGTATAGCTGTACTGTATACTTGCACGCGCGCACCTGGATATTGTAACCATCTCCTTAGGTTACGAACTGATTTTTTCAGAAGCAATGATTACTTGTTGTGCTCGATCACTTTGCTAAATTGATGTCACAGTGACACTCCTGCTGCTAAGGTAAATCAATACAGTAATGGTGGTAGGTAGACCTAAAACTTGTTAAGACGAAAATGTAAGGTCACTTAGGAGTTTGATTATGAATGACAATTTGTTGAATCAGCTTCGGGAAGCTCCATCGCGTCGCCGCCTAAGCTTCCGCGGCGGAGCTCCTACTCCTAGGACCGCTAGTTCTTGGTGAACAATCTTTTGGTTAATCACAACCTCGTACATAACAGTCAGTGCCCTTCAATGAGTAGTAAATGGCACGAATTTGTTTGGCACGATCCAAGCAAATTCAGGCAAATTCTTTCTTATTTCCGCTGATTCTGATTGGCCAAAAATATAAAACTTGACTTTGTATGTCTTCTTAATATATTTATTGGAGATTCAATCACCGAAGGTTCACTTGACACATGCGGGGAATTCATAGTTCGCCAGCGTTTTATATATTTCTTTGTTGAGATACGCTGATAAATTGTCAGATTTTAATGAAACTTTGTTAGTAATGAAATTGTGTATTTAACCACACCACGTAATAGGGGTCGGGCTAACTCGGCACTAGGGCGAACTCGGCACTGCGCGGTGACTTTGTTTCAAGAGTTGAAGTCCCCGCTACACGCCGTACCGTTTTTTAGCCTTAAATTTCATGTTTTGTTTAATTTTACTTCTTGAAATGTTCAGCATTACTTCTTTGCTAATCATTTTACACATTGATATCAATAATTTTGAATTTAAGTGTTTTTAAATGTGTAATTAATGCGAAATTCAACACAAGTATTTGCAATCAATTTAACTCTCTGGGCTCACCCGGCCGCGATTTTCCGCCAAGGACGAGTTCGCCCTAGTGCCGAGTTAGCCCGGATCCACGTAATACTATACATGTACACATTTAGTGGTCATATTGATCGCATGTAGTGGTCATATTGACCACTACGCGGGACGAATGCAAAAATACTAGTCATTTTCCATCGCATGTACTTAAGGTATGGGGGGAAAAATTAGATAAATATTTAAAATACTTCCTTTCAAATTCAGCTCTTTAAAATCTCACTCCTAGTCCTACCTTAAATAGCTGTTAGGAAGAACTTCTGATATTTCAAGCAAAATCCAAAGTCAAAATCATGTCCAAAACCTAAGAAATCCCCGCCAATTTTTTCCGCGATCGCATGTTGTTTTCATGCCTCCGATGTTTTAGACTAAAATCGGCCAATAAAATTTTGTCCACAAAGAAACTCGGTATCACGCGCACATCGATCTCTACGATCGCGCAACACGGAAAATCTGGACTTTTACGTGTGCTTGATGAGGAACGAGTTTTTAATGACCGAATGTTTTTGGGGGAGATGTCAGCGCTCGCGGTGATCAGGAAATGTACACAATGGCTTGCGATACCCCGTTTCGCCAGAAGTGACAGTAAATTACTGATTTTGTTTTTGGAATTATCTTTTCCAACATCGGTGAGTTGAATTTATTGTATTTCATGGATATGTTGGTGTCGGTTTTTGTAAATTAAATGTCAGTTTTGAGTCAATGTTGGTGACTTGTGCAGTGGTGTTTTGAAAGTGTTGAGATGTATGACTGCCTAGAGTCATTAACCTCGCATAAGCGTGAGTGGCCTAGAGTCTACACACGAAGTATAGTAAAGTCGCTATGAGTGTATTTAACCTCTTGTTGTGAAAGTTTCCTGTGATTTTGTTGGTGAATAGCTTGCGGAAATGTCTGTTCATTGCTGATGTTTTTGAGCTTGCCGAATGATTGTGCCAAGTGTTCCGTGAGCCAAATAATGCGTGCAAAATGCATTATTTGAAAATGTGTGCGATGTGTGGCACTGTGTGTGGAATACACATTTTCCTCATAGGATTTTGCATGCGTTATAGTTCATAGTGCACGCTGCCGTTGTTTATCCCAATACCTCTCTTTTGTAAAATATTTCACTTTAGGAGGTGTCAGGTGAAATCTTCACAGCATCTTTAGTATTGAAAGTATCTTGCTATTTATCAACAAAAATCCAAGAAATCTGACAAAGTTTTTTTTGGGAGTACCAAAACTAAACATTACCTTTAACATGGATAAATAAACATTTTTCTGTGAATATCCATATTAACATCCATGACAGCTCCGTGATGTCGTACATCTTTCATGTCTTTCTTTTGCTGTAACTCCTCAGATGGCTAGGTTACGGTCCATGATCGAGAAGACGATCACGTTAATCCTGAGTGTATTCGAGAACGCCTTCAACTCCGGCATCTTCTACGGATGGCCATCTCTCGTATTCATCCTCAAACAGCAGCTCTTCTTCCGTGAAGGGTGCGATGATGTTTCCCCCGACGTTGTACTCTTCAACGATTCCCTCTCATATTTATCCTCCTCCCCGCCATCCAGCGAATATGTGACTGATTTTCCATACGCACTCTCTGGCAATGATACGGGATATGAGAATGGCTTGGACCATCATATGCTTCCTTGTGATTCCCAGGATAATAAGTTCCAGCTGGTCTTTACCGTTGCTGCGTTCTGCATGCAGGGCTCCGTGTTCCCAAGCGGTCTCCTCTTTGATAAAGTCGGCACAAGATTCGTCCGCATCTTGTTCAGGTAAGCCATATCGTGTGCTATTAGCAGGTGGTGGTGTGGGGGCCCTCCCATTGTTAGTACTAGACATGCCGGTAGGCTTTGTCATCACTTTTTAAGAAACCATTTAACAGTTTTAGATAAACAGAGGTTTACTTCAACCATTTAAAGCTAAAAGAAAGGAGAAAAAGAAATTTGTATAATCTAAGTTCATGTAGCAATAACCATAAAAATATTCTGTTAAGGCTAAACGGGTTCCGCAAAAGCATTAATGTTTTCCATTTTGTAAAACATTAAACCAAAATGTAAGAAAAGAACATGTGTGTGATCATTTTTGTTTTTGAAGTGTCCAGGGTCTTATGGCACTGGTCATTTAACTTTTTTGTCATCTTTTCTTTTGCCAAGAAATATGAGGGGGAAAAAAAAAGATTGAGGGAGATTTTTATTTCAAGTTTCTTTTTTTTAATAACGGTTTTTAGGTCCACTATAGATTGTAGTGGCAGATCGTTTCACCCCCTATGACTTACAAAAGACTATAAAATTTCAGATACTGCAATGATATCTTTTAAAAAAAAATATCATTACCTAAAAAGAGATGTAGAGTTTCCTAAAATTGTGTTAAAGTAGAATTTCATTGATTTTGAATATTGATTTAATTTTTATTATTGCATAGGTGAAGCTTAGATTGAACAAGGTTATCAAAATTCAACGCTTGGAAACATTTGAAGTAATGATTATTATCAATTATAAAATGATATAACACAGCCCCGCTATAGCACCTATAGAGCTCTTTGAACGCTGCTGAGATATGTGACGTCATACCGGGGAGCAATCCTTCCTAAGCAGACGATGCCCCATAACATCTTATACATTTTCAGTGCCTGTTTTGTCATCTCATCTTCACTTATTTCTCTTACTTCACTAGCGTCAGTATAAATGCTTATTTGTTGCCTCACTCTAAATTTCCTGCATGGTATTATTTTGATGAAAAATGCAGCGTTAAAAAAATAAAGGAATCAATCGCTTGTAAACAAAAAAAGATGCCATTGTATTTTCAGCTGCATGCACCGCGGCATGTCGGCGTTTCAAGAGGGAACGAATACCATCCATGCTATAATTCAGCGGGCTTTACAATTCGAAAGTGTGATTTCTTTGATTGATCATTGACCCTTATCATGACTTTTTACAAACAAAAGATTTTAGTTACTAGAAACGGTTTCACTTCCCTTTTAGAATGTGAAATACGGTCATGGTGAAACAAACCAAACTCTTTATAATTTAAAAATAATTGCATTGCAGTTACGTTCACTTGATATAGGACGTCGTCTGCTTAGGCAGGATTGGCACCTGATGTGACGTCACGAAAACATCGGTATATTTCTGGCGAATCGCTCGGATATCCCAGATGCTGAGAAGTGTTTTTATTTGTGTTATTTTTTAATCATCAAACACGCAGTTAACGTAAAACTTATACGATTACCATCTGCAAGCTTTCTAGTTTCTAGAGATACATTATTGAGCATATTTGTGATTTGCTTTGAATATCTACTTTAAATTTGAGAAATGGCATTACTAGCAAATTAAATGGATTTTTATGGGCAATTGGTAGCTTGTACTTTGGGAGAATATTGTATGCATTATTACCCGAAAGATATTGTTGATATTATTTTTATAAAGCTAATGTACAGTTTTGGGAGCAAAAAGAAAATTGGAAAGAAACGTGTTAAACACAGTCTCATGTTGTTTTTCATGTATCAAAAGATGTTTGTATGAGATCATTTGGTATTCCATCATTGATTTCTGGTCAATATATGTAAGGAACGCTAGATCACGGCTACATGTATATGTGACCCTCCACCACAAAACGACCAATAAGTCGCAATGGAAGTTTTAGAGTAAACCGCTGAAAAAGGTGGTTTGGGGTGGAAATTTTGATTTAAGTTTTTTGTATTTTCTGAAAGTTCATTTATTAATCTACTGTACCATCTGACAAAATTTCAGGTTAAAATACCATGTTGAAATATGTTTTTACTTTCATTCAAAATGACCATGTTTTCCAGAACACTCAACCTATGTGTGTTAACTTGCTGAGATCGTACTTCACATCACTTTTCTGGTATAGCTTAAAAACTATGCACTGTCTGATGTTCAAAATCTAAAGAAACAAAGAAATGTATGTATTCTGAAGGTACAGAAAGTTTCAACCCAATCCAATCAGTACTTCACAGTGTACAGTATGTTAAGGAGTTTTGACTCAACCTTTTGTGCGACAAACAACAGGACACAGATTAGGCGCTCTTAAATGGTCACTCTTCTTGAGAGCCCGTTTTCTCTATTGTTTGGTGATCAGCCTGTCTGACACATTGACATTCTCACTGTAATTTACAAGGATTTGCTTAGTCCATACAAGACAAGTTATATATCATTTTAAAGCTTAGAATCTAAGCTTTCAAACTGTGTTGAAATTTAGAAAACCCACATTTCCGACTTATTGGTCGTTTTGTGGTAGAGGGTCACATATACTGCCCTAAACCAGGACTTTTCGACCCAGATGGCTCCCCTCACAACAATCTTGAGGCTTCACACAGAGATACAGGTGTAGCATGTGTGTCACTGTGTGTAGGTTTTGAACACGTGTATGGTGTATAGTGCACGCTGAAGTAGTTGGGAGTTTATATACCCGACCTGGCACCTGAATTATTTTTTGCCTCTCATTTGTTTAATATGCCACTTTAGGACGTGAAATCTTCACAGCATCTTTGTATTGCTAGTGTCTTGCTATTTATCAACAAAAATCCAATAAATCTGACAAAAGGTTTTTGAGGGCTTTCCAAAAACTAAACATTACCTTTAAGCATAAAAATACCAGCTGCTTTTCTTTGTATTCTAGTATCTGATATTGTAAGCCTACAAATAACTGTTCCATATCTTACATACACTGTACATACAGGTATTGTGTCCTTCTAGGTTCTCTTGAACTCTATTGAGCCCAAAACAAAAAGAGTTCAGCATGTTCCTTGTCAATACAAATATTGACCATGCATGCCCTTGGTTCTACATCTATCAGTGTTTACATGTACATTATGGCCTTGATGGAATGCCTATTGTGAGACTCACAAAGGGAGAAGACTGCTTTGAAGATTTGTGCTCGAAAAAGGAAAAAAATGATGGTGGGTTACATGCATGTATTAAAGTCCACGAGTGTTCTTCCATTGTGTCGCAAGAGTTGTTTTGAGTGCATGTATATATCATCTTTCCAAAAAGTGTTATGACCACATAAATAATGTAACCTTAGTGACCTACAGTACATGGTGTATCCCAGTACCTGTAGTAATCCTAAAGATCACATTACAGATTAGTCTTTAGCTATGTTCATACGGGACTGGTGGTTTTGAAACTTAAAGTTCAGGAAACAACGGCTTGCTAACAAAGACGAGGGTTCACAAGGGCCCAAAACTACGACGCTTGACGCTCATTGTTCTGAGACTACAAGTGGAACGATCGTCGTTTAACATGAGGAGAGAAGTCATCATTCACAATGAGATTGCGAAACTTAAGTTTATTCTGTCCACACAGTCCGTAACTACGACGAGGACCCCCCCCCCCCTCCGCTACGGTCTGAAACTTCAAGATAACTATAAGATAACTTTAAATTTTGAAACTACATGTACATGTACAAGCGAAACTTAAAGGGAAAGTTCACCCTAAAGATTACTAGAGTTTAAAAAATGCAGAAAAAAATAAAGAAAAATATTGGCGAAGGTTTGATGAAAATCGGTCAAATAATAAAAGAGTTATGACTATTTAAAGTTTTGGATTCGTGACGTCACATGCGAGCAGCTGCCCATTGGTCATGTAATAAATATTCCATATATTCACTTTTTTTTTACGTTCCACGATAAATTAATATTGTTTCTTTTCAGAATCTAGTATTGAATAACATTTCTGACAATATATCAAATGCACAGACGAAAATATTCTAAATTTTCTGAGAAAACTGTATTTTATGGAATATTTATCACATTACATAATGGAGGAGCTGCTCGCATGTGACGTCACAAAATCAAAACTTCAAAAGTCCATAACTCCGTTATTCTTTAACGGATTTTGTCCAAACTTTCGCCAATATTTTTCTTTATTTTTTCTGCATTTTTTAAACTCAAGTAATCTTCGGGGTGAACTTTCCCTTTAAAGTTATGCTCCCTTTGTGTTAACCTGACTTTTGTCTTTAGCTCTACGATATATATGTTCCTTCACATTTAAACCCACCCACAGGCATTGTGGAGGTGGGTTATTAGGATATGACACTCCCTCTCATTCTACAGACTCTCACATACATTTTTATTTTACAGATCTTGGATAATGATATATTGAAGGTGGGGGGGGGGGGGGGGGGGGCAAGGCAAATTTCAATTTGCATGTAATATGACCAGTAGTGCAAAATCTTATTTTGCTGGCAAAAGAGGTGTTGTAGTCAAGTGGTTTAAACACTTGACTGCAGATGAGGTCATGGGTTTGAACCCCGGCATGGCACTAATCTGCTGGCACAAACCCTGGTCAGTCGTAAAAGAGTGTCTGCACTATAAGACTACAATAGGCCATGTACTGCAGGTAGCTGGGCTAGGCTTCTCTCAAGACACAATGATTTTCTGATAAAGTGTCAAATTAGGGTCAGTGCTTGCAGACTAGCATGGCACTGCTGTTGTTTGGCAAGACATTAATCTACATTTGCCACTCTCCACCCAGGTGTTAAATGGGTACAAGCAGGAAGGATTTCCTTGAATGCTGTGAGTGCCGGAATTGGTTGCCATGCTGCATATAGAGCTGGCTCATATCCTATCCAATATTATATTGCATTGTAATAGTAAAATTTATTGAGGATTTATTGATAGTGTAAGATGTAAAACTTCGGGCCTTACAAAATCACTGTCTGACACAGAATCTTTTCAAGAGATGACAATGGACATGCTACCCAGGGCCCAGAAGGAAGTTTTTGTTGACATACATAAATTTGTTTATCCATACAGCATCTTCATCTTAGCAGGCCACCTGTTTCTTGGGTTCAGTACTCCAGCGAGGGCTAACTTCTTGTTCCCAGCAGGCATCTTGATTGGTATCGGAGGCATCCTTATGATGGTCTGCAGCATGCAGGTAGGGAGCTTTGAAAATCTTATGGTGATGGTGATGATGATGATGATGATGATGATGATGATGATGATAAAGTGATGGAGACGATGATGATGATGATGATGGTGGTGGTGGTGGAGATGTTGATGATGATCATATGATGACGACGATTGTGGGGTTGATTTTATACATACAATGTACAATGTACATGTAGTACATTTTTTGTAACTGTGTACGCATATGACTATTTTTAGGTGGTTTGTTCCCTTTAACCCAATACTTGTTTTTCTCAGTTACCTAGCAGTCCATGACAAATTTGTTCATTATGAATAGCTCCCAATTTGCTGAATGGAATATTCTTTTGTTTTAAACCTGCTCATTCAATATTCCAAAGAAAGGATGCATGAAATAACAAGTTCAGGGGGAAATCGGCCCTGGTGGGCGTGTAGGCATTTTAGCGCAAGGTACAAATGTATAATCAGAAAACTTTATTTGTAAAAGTTCAGATAGTTAGGGTAGACTGGGGTAATTGTGGCCCCCTTTTCACTTTTTCAATTGCTGAATTAAATTTATTAGTGATAGGTTTGATTGTTTTACACCACAGTGTAGAGGAACTATTCAGCTATCCATCCCAAAGCAAATTTTTCTCATAACTACATTCATTAAGATGCTTATTAGCATAATGTCAGGCAGGTCAAATTGGCGTGGGTTGGGGGGTAATTGCGGTCCCTATTGGTCATGACTAATTGATATTGTAGATTTGGGGAAAATTTCTTATGGAAATCCATAATTGCTAATGTCAGGTGTTGCTGATACACTTTAAATCAACTAACAATCATTGAATCAATAATTGGTTCAGCTATTTATTGTTGAAATAAGCAATCATATCAACACATATATCATGCATCTACATGTACAGTGTCATAAAAAATGTGTATGCATCCACTTTTTACTGTTAATGCATAGGGGGCCACGATTACCCTAAGTAAAGTAAAGTAAAGTAAAGTAGACTTGCCACTTTCCAGCTAATGAAATTTGGATTGTTGTATGTTTTGAGCCCCCCTGTTTACAAATTTTGAGCTAAAGGGCTGATTTTCTGATGTGATAGGAGGAATAGTTCAGCTAGACATGTGCCAAACATATTTAACATTGAGTGCTGCTACAGAGAATTATAAACTCTCAAAGACAAAGAGGCCACAATTACCCCTGTCTCCCCTATTAAAATAAGAAAGTATGTACATGTATATCATGACCACAAAATATGAAGATACTGATTTGGCTAATAGCATTTGAGAGTAGTTTGAGAGATTAAGAGTTGCATCCCCCCCCCCTGAAAAAAAATATGTATATGAAGTGCTTCAATCTGTTTGTTACATTTGTAAGTTTTTATTATCTAAATTTAATGAGCTGAGAACTATGGCAGCTATTACATTGTTTTCATTGGACCACACAGATAATGAAAAAAATGCTCCACAAATTAGATCTACAAAATTTATCAAGCAACAGAGGATGAAAAAAAATCCTCTCATGAAAATGCCCTTTTAACCCATTTGAGACAATTGACCACATTTTGTGGTTTACCTCAATAACTTTTGATTCAGAGCTCCAAGAAATATACCAGATGCATCAGTAGAAAGTGCAAAAATTTCTGCACACACTGGGTTCATTTTTGTTGCATGACCATATTCTGTTTGATGGCAGAAACTTTTAAAACAAGAAAAAGCTTTGAAATCTTTAAATTAGCAACACATTGAGAGGTTCAAGATCATTGTTTTGTCATCAAAATTGGCAATTTGTTCAACTTTTCGATAATTTTCTTTAACCATATATATTCTTTTCAAAAACATTACACCTTATTAGAACCATGTAGCACTAAAAGAAAAATATTGTTGACAATTTGAAGTACAAAATATGATTAAGTTTGCCCAAGTTCCTGTCCCGAAAGGGTTAGAAGATTTTGTTTTTAAATCACATGAATAAAAGAAGATGTTTTCACATGAAGTTTCTCTGCTACATGAATATTATGGAAAATTCATATTAGATTGTGGGATATAATTATGCATTTTATTTTGTGTTCTCTCACATCTGAACCTCAAGCTCTCCCCGCCATAGTGGTACATGTACATGTATTTTCACTCTCAAGTAGTGCATAGCCTGGCATGGGTTATATTACATGTAGTACGGCAGCATAGCTCCAAAATTTGGCTGAATTGTGGACTTTTGTCTAAATGCACCAAAACTGGTACAGTTGTTGAATGATACATATTGAACAATATTAGATATGGAAGCACTTCCAAAAATTAATTTATGGGGTAATTTTGGGGTAATTTTGAAGGAATCAGTAATATTCATGTCGTCCAGAAGTATATGTGGATCTTTTAAACATGGTGCTTGGGTGCTCGGGGGCCGCCATTGGCCATACTTGCATTTTCATTTTCTTTTGTCAGGGGATGTTTGTGGTGCCCCGGTGTCCCGTGCGGCACGCATGGGGTCGCTCTATTTAGTAGATCTTGTTGACAGGTTTGATGAGATAATTTTAGAGCTTTGGATATTTGTTCACGAAGTCTTGGGGGGGATTATACCCATTATCTGTATTTTAAATTTATGAGTTTGATTTATTTATACATATCATAATACCAGTTTCACAACCAAGTTATTTTACTGGATTCTTTTAAACTAAGACAAAGGGAAACTAATTTAACTAGCAATATATATGTCGTCCAGAAGTATATATGTGGATCTCTTAAACATGCATGTTTTTAATTATGTGGGCTGGGAAAAAGGTCGTACAGTATCTATATCTATATCCATAGCTACATGTATGTCTATGTACAGTGTATTTATTTGTTTTGCGATTTGACGTGTGACACATTGTTGTTATTCTGTTATATTCTGCACATTATTTTCTGTATTTCTGTATCAAGAGTCTGAAAGCAATTTTTATGTTATTTTGTAATAACATGACAATAAATTAAATCTGAATCTGAATCTGAATCTGAATCTGAATTTGTAATTGAAAAACTTACACATGTACTCTATTAGATAACTCGATCAACTAGATATTTGGACACTACCCTAGAGCTCCGAATATCACTGTGTTAGCGCAAAGGTGGTAACATTACACAATAAGATTTACTAGAGCGTGTCTATTTTGGTCAAATTGTACATAGGGTATGTGTAGTACTATAGGTCTGAGACCAGAAAGACAGAAAGGCTATAATAGGTGTTCAGAATGATTTGCGTAAATCGTTGATGTTTATAAGAGCAACAAGGACTATGATATTCTATTTCAAACCTTCCACATAAACATGCAATTGTTTGTAGTTCCTGAGATGAAATAGGGGCCTGTACTTTTATATTCATGATACTACTTATTAATCGGCAAGAGAAGAAAGGGAATAAGAGGGGAACATGATGAAGATGAATTATGAAACAAAAAATGGATAATTTTAACAGACAGGGAAAAGAAGAACCATCATGACTTCATAAATGATAATATTGGAAAAACGAGTACGAGAATGAGAAAGGGGCCTCTTAAGAAAAGTATGAAGCTGAATAAACTGATGAATGACAAAAGCTCCTTTCAAGAAGTTATTCTTTAAGATGCCCCTCCAACTACACGGCCCAAGGACACAATATAAAAGAAATTCTTTTGCATAAGGAATCAGTTTGTTTAATGCACTCCCTGGTAATGTTCACTTGCGTAATCCCTTTATAAGTTTAAAAAACTATACAAAGCTTTAAATCTTCACTCAGTGGAATGATATCATTACTATTTAAATATAATACCATTAATTCTCTCTCCATTTTTGTAATTTACCATGTTACCTAATTGTTATATATTTTGTATTTTCATGTAAAATGATTTGTTAAACTGCAGGGCACATTTGGAAAGTTTTGCATAACTGAACCGGCCAACCCTGTAGTAAAATAAAGAAGACAAAATGAATAAATAAATAAATATAAGTTACGTAAAAGTTACGTAAAGAATTGTAAAATTTTTCATTCTAGAGCACTTCAGATCCTCAATAGTGTGATGAAGCCTTAAGTTATTTAAACATTTCCCCCCATTTTTTTTCAAAATTTCCCGAGGACTTGTCATCAAGTCCATCCCGAATTAAGCTCCTGTCAGTAGTAATATTTCACATAATTATTTCACAGAATTATTGCACAGGCCTTTATACAGGTTGAAAAGAAATTTTATGATAATGTTTGAACCTATTGACTATTGTGAAGGGCTGTGGTTTAGGTAGGCCCTTAAAGTGGAAACTTTCCCTCCAATAATAAGACAATTCTGCAGTCCGTTAAATGATCGTATTTGCTGTATAGAAACATTGGACTAAAATTTGCACAAAACTGTTACAAGCACCATATCCTAATTTTTTTCTTATTAGTTTTACGACATTTCCAACCCAAATTCCAGGCTTTTTTATACGAATCAAACGTCAGGATCACATTTTTAGAAATAATTGTCAACTCTAAAGAACGTAGGCCTAGCAGCAAGTCAGTAAGCGCATTTCGTCTATATCTCTCTAAAACTTCTCATCCATTAAGGATTCGACCTAAAAATACCCGGGAGAAAATACTAGAACCTCACAGCCGTAACTGGAAGTACCGAATTTCTCATTAAATTGATCGGGGCCGTGGTATAGACTCCCATCTGGTAGGGTCCGATTTTTTTTACAGGCGATTTATTGTTTGTTGAACTCTACAGGAATTCTTCTATAATTTAGCCCAAATTCCTTCAAAATTGCGTTTTTGAAAGTGCTTCCATATCGAATATTGTTCAGAATGGAATTCTTAACACATGTGCCAAATTTGGTGCTTTTAGACATAAGTGCACAATTTTCAAGCTATGCCGCCTTACTATATGAGCAGGTAGCTTTCAAAGCGGTGAGGCTAACTGCTTGTCTGAAATTCTGAAAGAACCCTTCCATCAATCAATAAAACATAATCCCAAACACACTGGCTTCCATTACCCTGATAATCATCTGCCTTTCTTAATGGCATCTTAATACTCCTTTAACTAATTTATGCTGAATTGACCTTTATCAAGTCATTTATTGCACCAGTGGTATTCACTGGGCAGATTAGAAGCTCAGAGTTCATGTGAAATCACAGGGAAAGGTGGTATTATAGAAAATAAATCTTGGCTCTGACTCTGTCACACTGTCTTCCTGGTATTGTTCTTAATTATTTTATGATATAATGAAGTTTGTTATGATAAAAACAGTATTCCATGGTATCAGACTCCACAATTCATCTGTTTTTTTTATTTTAACAAGAAAACAATTTTTAGTCAAAATGGCACAAAATATGTGATGGTAAGGTTTAGACTTTGTTTGACTGGTACTGCCTTTGACATAGAATATCGAAACTGAAAAAGGGATTTGATACATTTTGATATATCTTTTTTATTTTACTTTTTTTTAATTACCAGATGATAGGCCATTGTCCAATGGTCAAAAATGGGAATTTTGTGAGGATTTTTGGAAACATACAGTTTTAGAAAGATAATGTAATGACTAATACTATAAATGTTGTTTCGAAAGTTTAAAATGGGTCTAAAGTTACTTTTCAGGTAGTTTTAGAATGCTGATTTTTTTCAAATTTATGATTTTTGAATTATTGATAAAAAATACTCTTTTACTGCAATAGGGATAGGAATTCCAAATGTTTGTAGAAAAAAATAATGCAGGAAAATATATAATTATAGGAGATATACATACATGTAGGCTTTTATTGAAATTTTATTTTGTATACTATCATTTATTTTGATTTTCTCTTAAGAAAATATTCAATCATAAGACATACTACATGTACATGTATCATATGTTTTTACACAAAACCTGTATGAAACAAATTTATTCTTTCATCAAAACTAAGAAAATTAAAATTTATGAAATTTTCTGTACTGAACAAATCAGAGAGGAGCTCGCAAGATACAGCACAGAGTTGCCAATTTGTGTTTGGTTGATTAAAACTTCAGAAATTCATCACTTTCTAATTTCTTTTCGGACTTGGCTCAAACTTTCATTTTCTCTCATTTTCCTTCATTTATTCATATCACCTTCATACCAGGGTGCTCTTTCCCATAATGTTCTGCCTGAATACTTCAGCTATTTCTCGTCATATTTTGAATATGAGAGCATTTGAGGAGCAATTCTTTTCAGGGGACCTTTCTACTATGATGTTCTTCCAAACTGACATAAAAGGAATGAGAAAGCTCACAAATTATTTTTCACCTTTTCCAAAACTCAACTTTCTCCTTTATGCTTGAATTAGTTAAATTATTAAATAAGGGTAACACCTACATGTAGGAGTTTGATGGGATTGAAGTAATTTCAGTTCTGTAAAATTGCACGAACGAAGTTTTACCTTGATCATACATTATAGTTTCGTCTAAATCGTACTGGGATCTACATATATGTAGATATGAGGCCTATAGTCTCAAGGACTGGATAACTATACATTATCACTGTGTCACTTATTTCCAACCACTATTTACACGAGAATGAATGATAAACTGTTGGCTTAAGATAAGCACAAACTTAATGGTTCATTCAACAATGGAATAAAAGAGGCTTTGAATAGATAAAAGGGTCATTTGCAGTTTTCTGCACCTGTGAATAGCACTTATTACTGATCTATCTAAAAATTTTCCACCTTAAAAAATGCGTACAAGCCTACAGTATGTTTGTATTATTCATTTACATATATTTGTATTGTAAGATAATGAAGAGGTAGCAGCATTTGATTAAAATGTAAATAGGAGCCGACTTTTTAAAACTTCTTTACCTTGCGGCTGCTACAATGGTTGTTGCATATTTATTTGTTTTATTTTATTTATTTTTTTCATTCATTTATTTTTCTATTTTTTAATTTTTTTTTTTTTATTTATTTATTCAATTTTTTTTTTTTTTTTTTGGGGGGGGGTCATTATAGAATTAACATCAGATGTAGAAAACAAATTGTTTATTGGGTTTTCAAGGATCTTGCCCTGAAAAAAGGCCTCATTGTAGGACACAAAGTATTTTACAATGTGACTTCAGTGCTTGGTACATCTTTGCAATAGACCGCTTCGGTAATGTATGCCAATTTTGTACATACCTTTCAAACAAAGGTTGTTCTTGACAACCTGAAAGCTTGCCAGAGGCTTGCCAGAGGCTTGCTGGACATAGCAACAAGTAATGTATGCAAACTGGATTCCAAGCATTGAGGCTCATTTATAAAAAGCAGGTTAATAATGGAATAGCTTTTCTCTAGGTGCTCAGAGAAGAGATGTGCATAAATTTGAATACATTACAGAACCGGTCTATTGGGACAGCATGTATTTGAAAAGAAATGAATTTCTAGCCTAAGAACAATAACCACATACTGACTGATGACCTACATGTATGTGTAATATCTTATCTACATATACATGTACATGTAGATTGTAGGTGGGTGTGTTTTCATACCATGTCTATGCCATGGCCAGCAGACCCTACCAAAGAATTTGTAGTCTGTATTCTTTGTTTGGACTAATGATACATGAAGCTAAAATTCTCTTCCTTCAGAGAAACAGAAACATGCTGTATAAAGTTTATTCCTATAGAAGATATTCAATACCCTATTCAACAGTGAAAGTGAAACAAGCAATAAAATCGTCATACTGACTGTTGAAAAATGGGACTTGTATATCGTCGCTGGTTTTTGCAAACCGACGTATCTCCTGTACTTAAGCCTGTGCGCGTATGTCAGTTCACGAAACCAGTGATGATATATGACAATTGTTGTGAAATTATTGCACAGGAGGGAGTTGAACGATTTCTATGTCCTCTCTGCATCTGCAACGATATACATCTGTAGCTTCCCATCGGTTTCAAATTCTTATCCATAGAATGGATTCCCTGTCAGATTCATGCATTACATTGCTCACAGTTTCATTGATGCAAGGTGGTTTTCTTTCATATCTACATATTTATACCCACCCATTAGTTACTTTCAAGTGTATTGTAATGCATATACATGTACAGTAGGTTAATTGGTTTGAGGTAATTGATTTCAGTTTACACAAGATTCAATATCCATATGTTTGTGTAGTTTAAATGTTTTGAATTTAATCTCCCTTTTCACTTATGTACTTGTATGTGATGTGTAGTTGTGTATTTGTTTATCTTTTGTATGTTTTTGTTGTTATCAGGGTGGAATGAGCTTAAACTTGATTAGTGAGCAACCATATAAAGACTGCTTTTTTGGCATCCTGTAACCATTATTTATTATTAAAACCTTTTTTCAAAGGAACTTGCAAAAGCACCCATTTTTCAAGGTGTTTTCTGGTTTCCTAAGACTTTCTATAGGTTTGATTTTATCAGAAACTACCTTAAAAGGGCTATTCATATTTGATAACGTTAACGATAATGATAACAAGATTTTTTATTAAAGGCCCACCTTACACCCGTCCTACTATTAACATGTACACAAGCAGACTAATGTATGCACAATGCTGTAGGGACTGGGTGTACCTTTAATTGAAAATCTTGTTTTAATTATCGGACAAATGTGATGGTTGTGACGAGCCCTTTACACCTGGAACGATAATGATAAGAAAATTTTTTTTTTAAAGGCCCTCCCTACACCCGTCCTACTACATGTAATAACATACACAAGCATACTCATATGTATGCACAACGCTGTAGGGTATACCTTTTAATTGAAAATTTTGTTATCGTTATCATTATCGTTATCAGACAAATGTGACCAGCCCTTTACACCTGGAGTTTTCTGCTTGGAAGAACACAATATCAATTTGACTACATGCAGGGCTCCACACTAACGTTTTTCACAGAGGTCCAGAATGAAATTATTTGGGTCAATATACATGAACCCCTTGCAAATTTTTCAATTTTGTAGGTCCGGACTTAGAATTTAGGCGCCCATATATCCCGGTCGGTGACACGACATTTGCTCCTGCGACATTTGCTCTGCCGTCCATATCTTGAAAGGTCAAAGGTTAAGGTCAAGGTCATGAATTGTTTTTTTTTTGTTCAGGACAATGTGAAGATTAGGATGAGGGTTAGGATTAGGGTTAGGGTTAAGATTAGGTTTACCGGTAGGTTTAGGATAAACATGGCAAAGTTAGACTGGAGCAATTGTCGCAGGAGCAAATGTCATGGAACCATCCCGGTCGCCTACATGTAATGTTGAGCCCTGCAACATACATACTATCCATTTATTGGAATACTTGGGTTCTTTGGAATGAGCCAGAAAATGTGAATGGCTCTGTAGTAGAGCAATGGTCTCGTAAACTAGAGGTCCCAGGTTTGATACCAAGTTGATGTGTGAGTGCCCTTTAATATGGCATTAACCCTCAGTTACCATGTCCCTTGGATAGGATTGAAAGCTGTAGGCCCACTGGTTGCTTATCTTAAAGCACATGCCTTCTCAGGTACTTAGAAAATAAACATTAATATTCACCAAGTGGTTTCATGCTGTCTCTTTTCTTCAGGTTTCCAATCTGTTTGGACCCAATAAGGCTACTGTCATGACCTTGATGAGTGGCTGTTTTGATTCTTCTGCTGTGGTCATGCTTATTGTAAAGGTAAGAAAAGGTTGAGGGTATTAAGGAAAATATAGATAGAAATAGAGTGATAGATGCTAAAGCTCTCAAAGAGCTCTGAGTAAAATATGTTTGAAGTTGCCCAAGGAAAGCTAGATCTACTGTATATAATGATTAATGATTTCAATTGGGGGGGGGGGGGGGAGGTATTTTATGTTTGCTCATGTACTAATGAACAAATATTTGATATTTGAGTCATTACAATTTTTTTTACTTAAAGAAATTACTAAACATACAGATATAAGATAACAAAACAAAGAGATAGGAAATGATTATTTGCTCAAAGATATGTTTAATATACATGTATCTGATGAATATCATTAAAGTGTGTTCTTTATGAACAAATCATATCATCTCATTTCGTGTTTCCGACAAGTGAGTGCAAAGTCTGCAAGAAACAATAGGTTTAATCACATGGCTTACTGGCATGCTTTCATGTTGGTGATATATTCATAATCAGAATGTAGCCTACCTTCCAGACCCTTCTTCAACTATTGATGGTCACGCGGTCAAGCCTCAAATTAATTTTTTTCCCACGAGGGCCATTTTTCAAATTTACCCCCCAAAAAGAGCCCCCGTCACTTTTCTCACGGGGGCTCTTTTTGTGATGACAGGGGCTACTTTTTGTGATGGATTTTTTTCATTGATTTAGCAGATATCCTCCGGTGAATACAGTCCTACTATCATTTAATGATTCCTTACCACTTTGCTTAATCTTAAATGTTATCTGTACTATCTAGCAATTAATATTTGTAATATAATATTCTGAATGCTGTCAAACAAGTTTCAATAATGTATGATAATGTATGATAATGTATATGGTTCTTGGCACTAAGCCCGTTTCGAGTACTCGATTAACCGTGTACTCGCCCGACAGGGTCACTACACGACTAATGAAATTTCCATCGACTACTCGGTAACATAGTTGGAACTTGTGAATAACCCCCCAAAACCTCTAATTCAGAATGAAATATAGAAATTTATCACTTAATTGTTAGTTCTAAGATATTTCAATGTCATTTGAATCAATAAAATTCACACGAGAGCGTTTCTTTTCGGTAGCTAAGTTCTCGAGGATCGAAAAGTAAACACAAAGTCTGGCTGTGTATGCTCTCGCTACATCGGAAGCTGGAGTTAAAGGGAAATCCAACCTTAATAGCAAGTTGCTTTGAAAGAAAGAGGAAAAATCAGAGAAGCAGATTGGTGAAAGTTTGAACGAAATCGGACAAGCAATAAGAAAGTTATGAATTTTTGAAAGTTGTAATCACTATACATATGGGAATTTCAAATTGGCCGAATAGTAATGTCACTGTGATGTAGCTGTGGACAACTCCCTCATTCACTCCAACACACAAAATGACTAAAATGTCACTTTTTTCAAAATGTATTACTCAGTAGGATCTCTTTCTTTCATGAGGACCTATAACAATATGCTATCTCCAATATATTTTGAGTACTGCCCTGAGGGTAAAAGCACCTCGAAGAAAACTGCAAATTAATGATATTTTTGTGTACGACAAATGGGAGAGTTGTCCACAAACATGTCACAATTGAATCACCAAATTGCCAATTTGAGATTCGCATAGATGTAGTGATCTCATTTTTCAAACATCCATAATTTTCTTATTCCTTGTCCGATTTCTTCCAAACTTTCACCATCCAGTTTTTCTTATTTTTCTGCTTTCACACAAATCATCTCTTTAGCAAGGTTGGATTGCCCTTTAAAGGGATACTTTGGTAGGCCTGCATGGGCGATTTCCGATGAGAGAGGAAAATATACTCGGAGCTTCGTGTCACTTCGATACAAGGACTTCCATCGCACGTGCTAAAACATGTGATTCATATTGGACCACCTCTGAGATAAGACTGGCTTGTGTTTTAAATTTCGCGCGGTGGGAAAGTAATCAAACATATGGAAAAGTAATTACAGAGCCAGCTCTCTGGTAGAGCCTGGGATTAGTTACGTAATCGTGGCGACAACGAGTCGCGGCAGGGCAGTGCAGAAGCGATGGCTAGACTAATCAACCAGAAGTTAACCGTGTTTTGTATTTGGAAATATTTCAGCATTACACTAAACTTGTTTGGGGGAACGAGGTTACAACCAGTTACAAGACTAAGAGCCCGGGACTGGTTAAACCCGAAGTATTCGCCGAGCTCCAGTTCGGTCAACTTCGTGCCGTCCGATCATTTATGACCTTAGTCCGACGGCCTCGCACAACGGGCGTGCTATGTGTACAAGTAAACGAGCCTTTTGCATGCAAATTCCGCAAGATTTCATTTCCCCATGAGTTCTCATTAGACTGCCCCTTTAAATCGGGTGTGTGAGCCAGCCGCGCATCGGTCAACGCGATGTACAATGTACACCGTATAGCTCACCGTGTAAGCGAGCTCCTATCAAGTTTTGGTAAAAACTGAAAGGACACGTATCATCAGCACATAATATTTTCAGGATAGTAATAAATGAAAACAAAACGACACCCAAATACTTCTTACTTGCTAACGTGCGCTTGTTCGTTGCCCGATGCACGAGCATGCCCAGGTCGATTTGACGAGGACATTGAATTTGATGCATGTCGATCGCACGCTCAGAATGTGCACAATTTCAACACGGAGAAAGGTGAATGGGATTTTGTGTACTAAAACGCTCCGAACCCAACTGTACTTCCGGGTACGAGCGCCACCTCTTGGTGACTGGTAAACAACTGCATTGTCATGATTACGAATGTGATGAAAAGGGGGAAGGAAATGACGATCTATTTAGCTTTATTTTACCTTGATTTTAATTTAGTCGTCACGAAAGTAGGTAGGAGGAGAAAATTTGCATTGTTCTTGAATTTTATAACCAACGCTGATCGTTTGACGGGGGCGATTTTTTTAGTTGCTCATAAAAAAATCGCCCTAGTAATTTTTCTCACGGAGGCGATTCTGTACGCTACGGAGGCGAATCGCCCGTCGCCCCCGTGTATTTTGAGCGCTGATGGTCACGCGGTCAAGTGTGGCACATGGCCCTATTAAGAAATACCTCATGTACAAACATGGCATGTAAAATGTTACTAATTTATTACAAAACGGCACAATCGATGGGAAAAAGCTGCTGTCAATCGACCAAACATATACCACTATTTGTATATATTTACTGATTTCACGACCCAAATACAAATTTCACCAGTGGCACTGAATGCAGAGGTTAAAGTGTTGTTTGACACGGAGTTCGGGTTTCTTCATAGGGTTGTGTGTTATGCACGACTGCATGTGGGTTCGCGGAGTGACCTTCGGCAGTGCGGAGAAACGCTTAGGCAAGGTCACTGCTTGGGGTCTTTTGCTCAAGCTGTCTAGCCTTAGTGCATTTATACATGTTTTCACTTTTTTTTACATGTTCGCACATCTCAAACCATGAGATATTGGAATAAAATTGCATGGACCTCTCATATGAGAGTAAAGAGCCTTTACCAATATACTGTAAAACCCGAAATCTTTGCGTGCATGAAACTTTCACGAATTTCGTGAGGGGTTGACATTCACAAAAGTTTCATGGCGCGCAATAATAAAATCACAATTGAAGCAATGTAAAATTATTGCAATTCGCGAAAGTTTCTTGCTGCAAAATTGGCTGTCATTAACAATCCCCGAGAGTATTATGTCGCGAAAGTTTCTAGTTTTACAGTACCACTTTGTATTCAAAAATTGCGTTGAGCATCTGCAAGTTGTTTCTGAATTGTAAGCTTGTCTATCTTTATATTTCAGTTGAGTTACGAGGCTGGTCTGCCAATGTCAACAGCCTTCTTCACCCTGGCGGGAGCGACCATCTTCTTTAACATCAACACCTTCATCCTGTTACCAGCAAAACGCATCCCTTGGCCACTCCCATCTGGTTACGTTCAGGTGAAGAGATGCGGAGGACAGAACAAGGAAAATGAGGTAATCCACAAAACCAGTAGCTGATCTGTAGGGTTCCTAGCTATCCTGGAAATCAGGGGAAACCTGGTAGATGAGTTCCCTTTTGTCCAGTCAGATAAAAGCCAATGGGGGGGGGGGGGGGGGAATCAGGACATTTCATTTAGCCCCAAAACAAAATGTCTTATAAAACAGTGTCTTATATTTTGTCTTGTGTCCAAACAGCACATCCAGACGTTGAAGACGTTTCAATCTGGATGTAGGTTGAAATGATGATCCTGGAATTTTTGAAACTCCATCCTGGAGAAATCAGGGTTTTTTTGTTTTATGAAATGCAATGAACCCTGATGTAACACACATACCTGCCAACTGTCCCTATTTAGCAGGGACAATCCAGATTTTTTGGTAAAAGAGAGAGCCACTTCTACCACTGTGTCCCTATTTTTGTAAAAATCTGTCTGTAGGACAGGATAGGAAACTCAGAAATGTCCCGATTTTCAGCCTCTGCCTTGTCATTTATCCCTATTTCTTGGGTTTCAGGGTGGCAGGTCTGTACCACATGGTCTGGCGACATTTGATCAAGGCCCCATTTCATAGAACTTGTTATCAATAACAAGTTACAATAACTGTTATAAGCTACTGAAATTCTCACATCTGATTGGCTGAGAAGGCATTCGTCATAGAAATGAGGCAGTTGTTATTGATAACAAGTTACATGAAACAGGGCCCTGGGCAGTATTCTGAGATTCATTTTATCTATAAAGATAAAATCTGAGATTTTAAGTCAGTGAAATAAAATATCCTTAAAATGTTTTTAAATCGGTATTCTGAGAACCATTTTAGCGAGATTTTATCTCATCTAAGACACTCCCATTTATGATGCCTAAACCAATAAGAAATATTGTTAGATTTGACTTTCATCATGCTCAACCAATAGAATTGCTCTCTGCCAGTCCCTGGGGCAGGAGAGCGTGCAGGCACTATTTTTACAATTTTCAATACGTGTGCCTCAAAGTGCAAACGCACTTTTGCTAGGATTTCCTTGAAAATGACTGAGTACTTTCTGAGGTTTTAGAAAACCATCACAAGCATTATTGCAATGTGATATTAATTGGCAAAAATCTTGAAATAGAATTTGATTATCATATAAGAATTTTGCTTGAGAAATATATTCAGTACTCAGTATTTTTTATTTTTTTATTTTGATAGCACGATTAGCACCATACTTGTCCAAAAATATCGCACTCACCGTGCATCCTAGAGATGAAATAACCCCTACCCTATTTCAAGTTTTATTTCATCTTTCCCACAAATATGATTGGTGTAAGCGTTTAAAGCTGCATGTATCATGCGTACAACAAAAAAAATGCAAGAGGTAGGAGACTGAGATGAAATATGAGATGAAATCCAAGATAAACAGTGGTCTGAGAATACAATTTTCTTTTTTTTTTAAGATAAAATAAAAAAAATTTAGAGATAAAATGGTGCTCAGAACACCACCCCTGGACTTTATTTGTCAAAGATAAAAGGTTATCATTGCAACTGGATTTTATGTTAATTTTAGTTTAGGGTTAGATGTAGTGCCAGATCCAGGGTCGAAGTTACGAATTTGTGGTAGACTGCGGAGCAGCTTCAGCCAGAGCGTGCCATTAAACATTAAACCAACCAATGATGCGGTATAGTTTTTCTAATTGGATCTTTAAAGACGGGTTTCAGTGGGATATGATTATTTATGTCTGGTTTCTGACCTTTTCCATCCTTTCCATCCAAAGGATATAACTCAGAATTGAACCTTGGGTTGTTGTATGAGAAGACCAGAGAACAGGCCCACTAGACAACTCACAATCCATCTAAACAGGTTAAAGGGGAAGTTCACCCCGAAGATCACTTGAGTTTAAAAAATGCAGAAAAAATAAAGAAAAATATTGGCGAAAGTTTGGAGAAAATCCGTTAAAGAATAACGGAGTTATGGACTTTTGAAGTTTTGATTTTGTGACGTCACATGCGAGCAGCTCCTCCATTTAATATGTAATGTGATAAATATTCCATAAAATACAGTTTTCTCAGAAAATTTATAATATTTTCGTATGTGCATTTGATATATTGTCAGAAATGCTATTCAATACTAGATTCTGAAAAGAAACAATATTAATTTATCGTGGAACGTAAAAAAAAATGCGAATATATGGAATATTTATTACATGACCAATGGGCAGCTGCTCGCATGTGACGTCACGAATCCAAAACTTTAAATACTCATAACTCTTTTATTATTTGACCGATTTTCATCAAACCTTCGCCAATATTTTTCTTTATTTTTTCTGCATTTTTTAAACTCAAGTAATCTTCAGGGTGAACTTTCCCTTTAAACTTATCTAAAGGTCACAGATACACACATGAAAACTTGTCTCTTTGAATGTTGACCTTTGACCTGTGATATTTATTGACCTGTTCATGGCATTACAAACTGGTCGTAATTATTAAGTATTAATGCTTGGTTTCTTTAGTGTTTCATAGATATAGACTTTGAACAGGTTTTCTTATGGTATTACCTGTAAATCAATGAAATGGTTATGAGTACGAGTTCAATGCTTTATTTTTGTTTAACTCCTTCTTTTATCATAGGTTGTTTTGAGCCAGGAAGAGCTTGATATGAAAGTTGCTGGTGAGAATGGAACCATCCCTGAGAAGGAGAAACTCAATGGAGAGGGGCCAGCTGTGAACGGATCTGATAGAAGAAAGTCATCAGGAGTTAAAGCCAATGGTGGAGGTACTCGGGCCTGAAAATCTTTTTCCGTTGTTGCATAAGATTCTCTTTTAAAGGCACATTCTCTTGGGTTCTCATGGGAAATTTGACACCATTCGCATATTCATTTATTATCAGATGTTATCAATCACCAAGAGTGGACTTTACTTTTTACAACTGCAAACCACAGTCTTGCCAAAAGCCTTCACTAGTGAAGGTCTTGTATAATATGCATTCCCTGTATTAGCTTCCGAAAAAGTTACCCCTCCCCCCTCACACCCATAAAAAAAAAATCTTTTTCATGAATATTTTACCCAAATGAAACTGAATGTTTCAGATCTCTTGTGGGCCATGCTACAGATAATCTCAAAATTGGATATTGTCTGAGGAGTTTAGCTACGTGCAAAATTTGTACACACATTAATTGATGATTTTACCAAGTTTGGTATGAGAGAACTGTGAAACATTGAACATGGACACTCCCAAAAGCATGTTTTTAACCTTTAATTTGCTTTTGTCTGAGGAGTTTTGCTACGTGCAAAATTTGTACACACATTAATTGATGATTCTACCAAGTTTGGTATGAGTGAACTGTGAAACATTGAACATGGACACTCCCAAAAGCATGTCTTTAACCTTTAATTTGATATTGTCTGAAGAGTTTTGCTACGTGCAAAATTTGCACACGCATTAATTGATGATTTTACCAAGTTTGGTATGAGAGAACTGTGAAACATTGAACATGGACACTCCCAAAAGCATGTTTTTAACCTTTAATTTGATATTGTCTGAGGAGTTTTGCTACGTGCAAAATTTGTACACACATTGATTGATGATTCTACCAAGTTTGATACGAGTGAACTGTGAAACATTGAACATGGACACTCCCAAAAGCATATCTTTAACCTCTTGACTGCTGGAACTAGATGGATCCTGTATTAAGACTATAGGTTAATATTGGGCAGTATCGAAAAGGAAAGTGAATGATTTCCTGTTGAGCAATGGCAGGATCTGAGGTAGATAACATGAAACCAGCATCCTACACCAGTCCTAGGTAATATAACCAATTCTATGAAGATAGATTACATGAATCTGCATCCTGCTTTAGATCTATGCCATGTTTGCTGCTAGACAATGGTAGGTTTATAGATGAACTTGGCACATCCTTGAAGGGTATATGGAAAGCTTCCTGAATGGCGTTCTTTACTGCCGTAGTGTTTCCTATTGTTTCCTGTTTTTGGATGGTTTGGGTTTGTCCCAGTGTGGTATAAGCCCTCTTGGAAGTGGTGATTCATTTAGTTTCATTTCAGTTCACTTTATTCCATTCTTCATAAAAATATCATACACAAGAGAGTGATGTGAAAATGAAAACAATAAAGAGCAAAGACAATAACAAGTCAGCAGAATGAAGGATCAACCAGAAAGAACAAATAGCCCAATAGTACATTTACCCTTAATAAACATTATGCATAACAAAACAAATAAAAGGGCGTTTCTGTGCATAGTGTCCCAAATGACACCTGAGCTTTTTAGATATATTTCATCCATGAATAAAACATCTCTTAATATGAAAGCACCATTATTCAGTATTCATGTTGAGAGATTCTTCATTTTGGATGAAATATGGTGAAAAAAAGACAAATGTCGTACGGGACACCCTGCATGGAATCGCCCGAAGAGCAAATTAAAACTATGTGAGCAATAAATTACATTTGATATCCCATTCTGAATACATACTTATAAGATAAGATTTATTTTGCCAATGAAAAATATTCAGCGTTACTAGGCTATTTTTGGTGTGAGCTTTTGAAAAATATTGAATCATGGGAAATCAATGTTGTGACTCGAGGTAAATGATAATTAGATAAATTATGGTGCTGACGGATAGGATCCACATGGGGTAGCCCTTGTACTGTAACCAGAAATTTGATAGCCAACAGTTTTTGGAAAGATCCCAATCTCCCCTCCCCCCCTCAAAAAAAAAAAAGAGGGGGGGGGGGAATCTTCAGATTTCTTTAATTTTAGTCGATAAATAACAAGATACTAGCAATACTTGCAATAAATCTGTGATTGGAATCCATCAAGTACTAAAGGCAACTAGAATTTCATTCTAAATGTTCAAAGTGATATACTCTTTATGTTCAATGGAAATGCTAAAGAAATGTGACCAGGCACCACAAAACCACCAAAAAGTCGCCAGATATGAATTTTTAGTTAAGATCTGATTCTGAAAGAGGAGATTCTCAGCTTTAAAATGATACATAACTCATTAGCATTGGATGTTCCTAACTCACTGTACAAAGAGTAGAATGGACAGTCCCTCAGAATGTTACTTCTGAAAAATAAGGGTATAAAGTTTGCAGTCTATTGAAGCACTCTGATATGCAAGGTGTTGTGCTAAGGTGACAAAAGGAGGATTAGAACTCAATAAAAATTTCTATGAAGGGATTATCAGATTGTCCTAAAACTTGGCATATTAAATTCGGCATATCCTGTTCACCATAGTGCACAAGTATCATTGCAAGAACTTACTCTGTTTAAAAGTTATCAAAATGAGACAAGTGTTCAGGGTCGTAAAAAGAAAAGTAATACAACAAAATCCAGAGATGACACACATAAGTTCAATAAAAAACTGTCAAAAAATACCACTTTTAGATTGTTTGGTGCCTCCAAATTTTTAGATTACTTAGAAAAAAGTATACTCTTTCAGGAAATACCCAAAACTAAAATTTGACAATGCCAACCCAAAACACATTGATTGAGCTCTAACTGGAAATCACACAGTGCGACTTTTTGGTGGTTTTGTGGTGCCTGGTCACAAATACTGAATTACCTAGAAGTGGGAGTATTGTGGTATATTGGCAAAGGCTCTTGACTCTTATATGAAGGTCCTGGGTTTGATCATGGCTTGTGCTTACATTCTTAGACAAGCGGTTATACCCACATTTGTCCCTCTTGACACATCTGTGTTGAATGATTACCTGGAAATGATGCGGTAATACGGATTACAAGGCCCTCAGGAAAAGCAATAATAATACTGATGAGGCTATCCCGGGTTAATACGACCATATTATTATGTTATTATTATTACAATGTAAAGAAATACAAAATTAAATTCTATTCAATTTAGGTTCAACAAGGAGAAAGTCTCGAGTGATCCAGGCGGAGGCTGAGGCATGTAAGAAACAGACGTTCCCAACAATACGTTCCTGTATCCTTTCACCGCTCTTTTGGCTCCTGGTAGCATGGATCTCCATCCTCCAACTACGTCTTATCTTCATGATAGGTACCCTCAACCCCTGGCTCAACAGACTTAGTAACAATGATGAACAAGTTGGTGAGTGACTAGGGTTTTGAACCCTTACCCTTAATAGATACCCTCAACCCCTGGCTCAGCAGTCTTAGTAACAGTGATGGTGGAATTTTGCTTTCTCAATCTTTTTGGTTATGTGTGGAGGAACATTAGCAGTGCCACATGAAAAGGATTCTTGTAAAATGCCTTTCTATTCAAGATATGACTAGATATTATCCATTAAAGAACTTTGGACCAAAATTTCAAGCCACATGTGTCTGAAGAACCATATAACCATTTCTGTGTAAGGCCATATACCATATTTTCCGGCTTAAAGGCCGCACCACCGCAAAGACCGCAAAGACCGCACCCCCGCACAGGCCGCACCCCAACTTTGACAACTCATTTGGAAAAGAAAAATATGGGGAAAAATCACAAGCATAAGAAATGTTGCCCCCCAAAAATCATACAGTGAAAAAGCAAAGGCCAAACTTTTTACTGTATTCATTTTTGAAGACGATTATTCCTAGATGTCTTTGCTTTTATGTCATTAAGAATTTAAAAAGAGGAAGAGAATTTGATGAAGCGTAGTGCTCGGAAACATGTACATCTTTGTAGACTACTACTATGGTACATGCACAGTTTCCCTACCATAAAAGTTTGACTACGAACGGGACTATCAACCGTGAACGCAACTCGCATATTGAGGCTCAATCACAAACGAAATTGGAAAGGAAATGTTTCTACCGCTCTAAAAAATTGTGAAGATATATCTTACATGGGTGCATATTCCATCAAAAGTTCCCTAAGTGATTTCCAAAGACAGAAAAATACATATACAGCATGATGGTTTTGAAGAGGAAATTAATAACGTTGCCACAACGATTTGCAAGCTGAAACATGTCCTTGCCATGACCAAAGGTCGTAAAAGGGAAGATAGGACACTCTCCCGATTTTGTACAGGGTCCAATGTAACGGCCAGGTGAAGCGCACCCTTCCCCATGAGGCCACTTCCGCTACATAAAAATAGGGGGAGTGTCCTATCTTTTCTTTTAAGATCTTTGCCATGACCTACAGTGCATGCATGGCCTACAGTGTAGGATAACGCGTGCGCCACGTGCGTTATGAAAATCCACTGCAATAACCGTCCGTTCTCCATACAAAATACACACATCTCCGCGAAGGATCCTGCGAGGATACAACCGTGCTGAAATAGCGCGGAGGTGGAGGGGTGCCATTGATCTCTATACATACGAGGGGTGCACTCAAAAGACAAATTCAAACTTACAGAGCGCCTATAACGTCCATTACAATAGCTCATAGTACAAAAAATACTTTGCCTCTTTGATACGACCATAATATCGACCCGGGAAGAAAATTCTGGTATTTTTCGAGGCTGATTTCAGCACATTACTCGAGCTCAATGGAGCTTCGTACGAGTGCTTTGTCAACCTCGGAAGACCATACGAGGCCGTGCTTGTAATTATATTAAATATTTAGTTATTAGTTCTGAATGATATATTTTTGAATGAAAATATTTCAATACTTGAAAGATAATTACCTCGATAGAGATAGAGCACAGGCTCACTGTAGATCTAGTCCTGTCAATTCCAATACGTGTGGTTTAGACCAGTGTTTTGGAGGCGGTTTATTTTTGCCTGTTGTTGCTTATAGGCTGCACCCAGACTTTGCGATCATATTTTGGGTGAAAATACCGTGGCCTTTACGCTGGAAAATATGGTACCCATTTCTGTGTAGGACCATATACCCATTTCTGTGTATTACTGCAGTGCTTCTCGCTGTATTTGATTTTCAGCAAGATTGGGTCAGTTGCTCTCACATTTTTTAAAATTCTGAAACCTCTCAGTATACACTAATTCTACATAATCAAGATTTCTCATCAAATTTTTGACAGTTTCTTTTACAATGTGATCACATGAGTAGTACTCAACTTTATAAGATATCATTGATTTGATATTTTCTTACTCCATTTGACTTCTGCAGTGAGCAAGTATACCAACGTGTTCTCTGTGATCCAGTTCTGTGGGTTTGTAGTGGCTCCTCTTGGTGGACTGCTCCTGGATCGTAATAAGATGACTACCGGATGGTTCGCTAACAAGCATCGTAAGTCTTAAGGAAGATATCTAGTTCTTGTAGCAAAAAGCATATCGAAAAAATACCAGGATGACCCTGCAATATTGTTTATATATCTTGTAGTTGTATAAAGTACCCAGATGACTGTGCATTGACATTTTAATTTCTCATGGTTTGCTTGTAAATGAATGAGCATTCGTTTAAATGTGCAAAGGCTTAGACACTGGATATACAAGCCGCTTGCCTTTAAAAATGATTTGATATAGGACCCTTCCCCCGTATCCAAACAAATTCCCCCTTAAAAATTACTCCCCGGACAACTACCCCCCCCCCCCCACGACAATTATCCACCAGGACAATTATCCCCCAGGACAACTATCCCCCCTGAACAACTACCCTTTGGACAATTACCCCTGGACAACTACCCCCCGGGATTCTGGGGGTAGTTGTCCTGGGCATCAAATGATGAAGGGGGGGGGGGGGGGGGGGTGAATGTCCTGTGAATCATTGCTGGGGGGGGGGGGTATCATCGGGGGTAATCGTCATTGCATGGGGGGTAATTGTCCTGGGGGGTAGTTGTCGTGAGTGGTAGTTGTCCTGGGGGGTAATTGTCCTGGGGGCTAGTTGTCCTAGGGGGGTAGTTGTCCTAGAATCCCCTTCCCCTGTAAGCAGTGTTTAGGTTACTGCAACACTGATGATTAAATTTAGGAAATAGTAGGTTTCATACATACAATTCATAAGGATTAGATTGAATGTCTTTCCTTTCGCGGAACACAAGGGTATATAGCACCGGCTTTGAAAATATTTTACTCATCGTGCTGAATTGTGAAATATGTTCAGTTTGTGCGATGTAAATGTACCCCTATATCTCACTCAAGGCTATTCAACGTTTCTCTAATACTGTTTTCATATTCACTGCCAAAAGCAGATTTAGTCCGGATTAAGTCAGGATCGATAGATCCACATCACAAGTCCTGCTAGCATTAATAGTTACAGCAGCTAGAGTACATCACATCTACTATGCGCATTTGTTTCCACGGTCGTGCACATGGCATGCCTAATAATCCCCCACTGTCTGTTTTTTTACCCGCCACCTTGTCATAGAACATATAGCAAACCAACGTAGAGATATCTCAACCCGCATCGAGTTGTGCGGATAGCTCTCATAAGTAAATCCGCTTCCTGTCAGGACTAAGTCCAAACTCAAACCTACTTGAGAAGTGGATCAAGAAGTCCAGACTAAGAGCGGATTGAGTTAAGCTGTTAGCATTCATATTAGCCTTTAGATCCCAACTAAGTCCCGACTAAGTCTGGACTTCTCTACTTCTACCCCTAATATGAAAAGGGTATAAGCTTCAAATCATCGGTATATTCTTTGCTTTCATCACAATTGATGATAGGGGAGGGTTCTGGAGGAGTACCATCATCTCCTTTTCATGTTTCTTTTCTACATCTCCCGTCTTTTCTCTCTTCTTTTCGCTTTTACTGTTCTCCTTTTTTGTTGTCATTCAATGGGACGGAGGGAGACACGTGCCCCACTATGCCCCCTGAAGCTACGCCACTGCTTTTAACCATCAGTTTCTTCTTCTTCATTTTGTCAGTTGACAAGAGAAGTCCCTACGCTGACCTCAAGGACACCTGTTTCCCTTTGGCCTTGACGACCATTCTCTTCACAGTATTCTCCATCTGTATCGTCATTCCTAAGTTGGAGCTTCAGTATCTGACCTTTATCATCCAGGTCATCATCAGGTCATTCCTCTACGGTCTCTCCGTTGCTGCTATTCCTATCATGTAAGTAGGATTCCTGTTGGAAGAATAAGTTTACCCTTGGTCCATATTGAGTGGAATATGACTTTGTGATTGGTAGGGAGGACCTGTGGAATATCTCAGGTTGGAGATATGCATTGACACATACATAATACTCTTGTCAGTACCATTTTGGGGAGGGATTTGGTAGTGGCGCTAAGGGTGTTAACTATACTGTGTTCAAGCCAGTCTTAGATTGAGACGAAATGAAGTTGTGTCTTCCTTTCCTTTCTTTCAGAATTTTGACCATGCTAATATTCATCTCAAGTAATCACTTGGAATAATCTGTAGAAAACATTAAAAAACAAGATTTGCAGCAGCTTAGTATTCTTTACTTTGTGCCAAGATGTTGAAAGTTAAAAAATGATGCTCTGTACCTAACAAGGCATTAATATACAATTCTCTAGCTACAGAGTGACACTACTTTTAATCCACTATGCGCTGAAAGTAATTGTGTGAATTAAGCTAGTGTAAGAATGCTTGTTCATAGAGGCAAGACACTGTAAACTGACTTTAATTTTCATTCTTTTATGGTATTTTTAAAATTTTCTCTCATCACAGGTTTCCACAAGAATACTTTGGAACTCTATTTGGTGTGATGGGTTCCTTCGCTGGTATCTTTGGTCTTCTACAGTATCCAATCTTCAGTATCCTTCAAAATCTGCTCAATAATGATCCTTTTGTTGTAAGTACCAACCTACTCGAAGCTGTATTGGAGGAGTGATAGGTGAATGAATGAAGGGAAGAGATAGATGAATTGACGAATGGATTGATGGAGTAGATGGATAGATGTGTGAATAGATAGATGGATAGATGATCTTCTTCATTGTAATGTATCCTATCTTTGGTATCCTTCAAAATATCCTCAATAATGATCCTTTTATTGTGAGTAGCAACCTGCTCAAAGCCGTATTGAATGAGTGATAGGTGAATGGATGAATGTGAAGGGAAAGATGAATTGATGGATGGACTGATGGAGTAGATGGATAGATGTGTGAATAGATAGATGGATAGATGATCTTCTTCAGTGTGATGTATTTTCTATCTTCAGTATCCTTCAAAATTTCCTCAATAATGATCCCTTTTAATATTGTAAGTAGGGACCTATACCCAGAGTCATATTGCATGGGTGATAGGTGAACGGATGAAGAGAAGGGATGAATAGATGGTGGATAGATGGATCTTCAGGTTCCTTCAAAATGTCCTCAATAATGATCCTTTTACTGTAAGTAGGGACCTATACCCAGAGTCATATTGCATGGGTGATAGGTGAACGGATGAAGAGAAGGGATGAATAGATGGTGGATAGATGGATCTTCAGGTTCCTTCAAAATGTCCTCAATAATGATCCTTTTACTGTAAGTAGGGACCTATACCCAGAGTCATATTGCATGGATGATAGGTGAACGGATGAAGAGAAGGGATGAATAGATGGTGGATAGATGGATCTTCAGGTTCCTTCAAAATGTCCTCAATAATGATCCTTTTACTGTAAGTAGGGACCTATACCCAGAGTCATATTGCATGGGTGATAGGTGAACGGATGAAGAGAAGGGATGAATAGATGGTGGATAGATGGATCTTCAGGTTCCTTCAAAATGTCCTCAATAATGATCCTTTTACTGTAAGTAGGGAGCTATACCCAGAGTCATATTGCATGGGTGATAGGTGAACGGATGAAGAGAAGGGATGAATAGATGGTGGATAGATGGATCTTCAGGTTCCTTCAAAATGTCCTCAATAATGATCCTTTTACTGTAAGTAGGGACCTATACCCAGAGTCATATTGCATGGGTGATAGGTGAACGGATGAAGAGAAGGGATGAATAGATGGTGGATAGATGGATCTTCAGGTTCCTTCAAAATGTCCTCAATAATGATCCTTTTACTGTAAGTAGGGACCTATACCCAGAGTCATATTGCATGGGTGATAGGTGAACGGATGAAGAGAAGGGATGAATAGATGGTGGATAGATGGATCTTCAGGTTCCTTCAAAATGTCCTCAATAATGATCCTTTTACTGTAAGTAGGGACCTGTGCTCAGAGCCATATTGAAGAAATGATGGGTGAACGAATGAAGAGAAGGGATGGATGGTGGATAGATATGTTGTCTTCTTTGCTGAACAAGGTTCACCATCCTTTCTAAATGTGCTCAATAATGATCAGCCCTAGATGGATTGATTGATCGATGAATGGGTGGATAGATGGATTGAAATAAAGGATGGAAGGCTAAACAGATGAATCATTGGATGGAAATATGGATGGATGCTTGAATGGACAAAAAGATGAGTGGATAAATGAGTAGCTGAAATTGATCGTTGCATATTGATGCAAAAATGTAAGAACTGTTCGTTGGGTGGATTATGGACTGAAATAAAGGGATAATTTCTGGAAGAGTGGAATGGTTAAATGTGTAGTAGAATGGATTACATATTTAAGATGTTATAATGAAATTTTCTTGTCTTTTCTTCCTTGGTGCTTCTCTTACAGCTGAATATCTGCTTCATTGTATTCAACCTCCTGACAGCAAGCCTTCCTATCTATATCTACATCTTTGTGAGGAGAAAAGAGAAAGAATTACAGCAGGAGAGAGTGGAAGAGTTACAGGAGGAGAAGTACACCATCCTTCCTCCCACTTCACCATCTGATGCCTGAGGACAGTATTCTGGACAGCCAACTGTCTTTAGACTAGGTCTAAACCTTGACTTGACTAATTTATATGGAGTGCCAAGTGTCAGTATGCTGTCATCCTGTTAAAAAATTACTATAATTTTGTATTGAAATGAAAATACAAAAATCAAGTCATCATGATTCTCTTTATGTATGTTTTCATTTATGTTTAAATTGATTTTTTTACCTTGTTGATTTGTTTTGATGCATAATGATAGTTACTTGTATGGGATAGAGAGGTTGACACTTGGCCTTCCATTAGTCTGTGCACTTAGTTCATCCATTGGAAGCAGATAGTCCCTGTATCAAGCCTCTGAAATGAGAAAACTCAATTCATCAGTGGGTTATTAAAGCCAGATTTAAATGAGACCGCTTTTAATAATATGGGCCAGAAAGTATGGCTTCCATCTCGAGTCCCCCTCATGGAAATCAACCATGATATTCGGTAACCCTTTACCGGCTTTGGTCGACCACTGGTACGAACAGGACTGCCACAGGACTGCCACAGTCGACTTTTGGCACACATACAGTGTGCTCGTATAATATGCTCTAAGTAATGTGGCAGTCCAGGGTTTAGATCCATGGCGAAGCAAGAGTTCATGAGTTATTTGACCCTTAGGCTATTATGAGGCATTGACAGGACTCAACACTAATATAGGTCTGTTACACAGGACCCCTAATGACTCAATCAAGTGGGCCTAGTACACACAGACCCCTGGTATTGGATCTAGTTCTCCTGGAAAACAGTAAGTGTGGAGATCTTTATTGGTCATAGATCTTTGAATTTCCATGAAGTTGTGTTACCAGTTTTCATCTAGAAACCAAAGATGTGCCAAACAATCAGAAAATGACACTCACTCATTTTGCAAGGGAAACATTTCAGTATTAATGCATTCAAAATCTAAACTGGAGGAAGTGTATTCTTTGTTTGGGCGAATGCTTTGTACATGTACATACCCGTGCTTTGTCAGTAATGAAGTTTAACAAAATATTCCGAAATATCTATTTATTGCATTTAGTTTATGGAAAACTCTGGCTTACGATTTTGATATTATTACGGTATCAGCCAAGATTTTGATCTCTATATATAACTCTTTCATGACAGAAATTATTTAAGGGCTAAATTGATCATATTTTGTTCTTCAAATTGGCAACAAAAATACTTTTCTTTTAGTGCTACATGGTTCTAACAAAGTGTAATATCTTTGAAAACAAAATACATGGTAAGGAAATTTGTCGAAAAGTTGACAAAATTGCCAATTTTGACAAAAATTACTGATTTTGAACCTCTTGTGTTGCCAATTTAAGGATTTTAAAGCCTATTCTCCTTCTTGAAAATTCCTGACATCAAATGCAATATGGTCATGCAACAAAAATGGACATAGTGTGTTCAGAAATTTTTTGCTCTTTCTACTCATGCATCTGGTATATTTTTCAGAGCTCTGAATCAAGTTATTGAGCCAAACCACAAAATGTGGTAAATTGTCTTGAAAGGGTTAAGATGTACATCAGGATCTGAAGATTTAGCATTCAATTTTTATGAAATGATTACAGTTCTATTTAGTTACAGTGATCTTCGAGGATGTTGTCATGAAGTGCAACTGATTTTTACACGTTATGTTAGTACATAAGAGTTATCTTGAATAATGGAAAGAGAATTACAGTTTATTTTATGCCAATACCTGGGCCCCGTTGCATAAAACTTACCATTAATGGTAACTCTGCCATCAATGGTAACTACCATAGTAACATTGCTCAACAGCCAATCAAACTCAAGGTTTACATGTAAATGGAAGTTACCGTCAATGGTAAGTTTTATGCAACAGGGCCCAGCATCATTCCTTAGTTCAGGGTACATTCTTTGTTTTGTTTCTGTCAGGATAACTTAATATGTTTCTTCTATTCTAAAGACAAAAAGTATTTTGTTTGTTTGTTGCTATGAGTACTTACCCCCCCCCCCCCCCCCTCTCCTTTCTTCTCACTGCCATTAGTCCTGGTAGGCACAGACAGGTGTGTATCAGTTTATATTTAGCACAAAAAACTAAACATGGTACTAGCTATTGTCGTTGGCTGGATCTATAGGTAACCTTTCTCTTGTTAGATCAAGAATAAAGTATTGACTTGAAAGACTTGTTGTCATTGTCAAATTGGGCATAAGATATATTCCATGAATGTAAACTAAGTTACCTTTTTCTGTTTCTGGAAGAAAAATGTAGACCTTTTTAGTCCACACTGTTAGACATGCACAAATGCTTAGGCGCGATTTCCCAACCACAACACACAAGGGCCTAACAAGTAAACAAAAATTAAATACAAATTTGGTCCACGCCGAGAACATTTAAAGTAGCATTTTTCACAAGCAAGCAATTCCCTGTGCCTGTTGGGATATCTGATTTACATCTTCTAAAACATTCTCATGTTTCTGACCAAATAAGTCTCTATTTAACTTTCACTTCGAAGCCCCTGTCATTTTCTGTTATTCAGATTTAGTTGTCTTGATCGAGGCTGCATCTGATTGGAAAAGAATATTACCTCTACTAGTACATGTATATCAAGAACTACTGACAATTTTCATTGGGGGGGGGGGGGGGGTGAGATTAGAAGGCCAAATTTTACTGTCACTAAAAATTCTTGTTCAAAGGACTCAAGGCTTTATCTTAACGGAACAGTAATTATATAACGATAAACAGGGTCGAGATGTGGCCAACTGTCGATGCTAAGTTGATGCTTCCATAAAGTAATAGTACTAATAACTGTCGATATTAGCTGCTCTCTACGTTATAATGTGAATCCATTTTTGTGGTTGTTGTTCAGCATCAAATGCAAAAGTGCCTCTTCTATGTGTGAAAGAGTTGAAAGTGTGTGTATTTGACTATTGGTAGCAATGTTGATGTGAAACGATTCACATTTGTACAAAGTCGTAATTTGATTTGTTTGTTACCTTGCAAATATCCACTTACAAGTGATATGAAAAAAATCTATTTTTGATTTTTTTATGGAAGATATTTGTATAAATTTTATGGAAATGCAATATTTACAAGCTTTTAATATGAATCGGTTCACTTCTTTTATTTTTTATGTTGGAATATGGTGTTGTACTAAAATCTTGTTTATTCATTTATGTTGAGAGGTTGGCAGGAATGTACTACATCATTTTTGTATCCATGCTTCACATACTTCAAAGTCTTACGTCATGTATGGTTTATTATGATTTTGTAATATATCATTTCAATTTCATCTAGAGGTAATTTGAAAAAAGTCCTTTCTGGGGCCTGTAATATAAAGAGATAAATCATCTTATGATTAATATCAATCGTAAGTCTATGGCAAACCATGTACTGAAGAGTTACAATTGATTGTAAGATTGATTGTATCTCTTTATGTTACAGGCCCCAGAAATGACAAATTCCATAAATATTTATAGCATTAACATTCCAAAGTCATGGCAATTATTATTCCAGACTTTTAAAGAATCAATATTGTGTGGAAAAGTTGGAAACTATTGTATTTACTACTCCTGAGACTCGTGAGTTTTTTTTAACAGAGGGTGTCTTGGTGTTGCTATTAATTTGTCTTCCATAAACATTTGATTGTTTATATTTATTTCTTGCTAATGTATTCTTTACTTAAACCTTATTCAGACTCGCCATTTCAAGAGTATGCTGGTGTAAGTGTTTTGATAACTCCCAAATTTTGTACAGACATAGGGCATGTGCAGAGTTGCTGCATTATTCTCTCTTTTTTTTTCAAGGGAGAAGTCAATTTGATATGAAATTTTTATTTATGTTAATTAAATGGAGATGCTCATTTTACATATCTATCGATATCTCCTACAGATTTGAGAAATGAATAGGATTTCAATCATTTGGTCTTACCAGGGAGGTCCAGAATGTTAGAAGTTACAGGTACATTTGTATTGGTTTCCTGCATTGTCTTTTTCTTATGTACATGTAATATGGAGGAAAAAAAAGTAAATTTAACAAGCTTTGAGAATGTTCTTTCTGATCAAGAAAGTAAGTGACTAGAATGTCTGGCTGATATTTTAAAGTGTACCAATCACCTGAAAATTAAATTGTGTACAGCTAGAAAGTATAAAATTAACCTTAAAGAAAACTATCTGGCATGCTATAGGTCAACAGTTATTATGAAGGAAATAAAAGATAACATGAAAATGCTCTCGCGGAACCATTGGAGTTCAGTTCCACGCGAGCCCTTATCCTTGAACATGCATGTATGGGTGCGTCGAGTAGTCTACTCGCAAGTCGCTTTTACGCTTATAGAGAGTGTAATTAAAATTGTAGTATCTCTTTATAGAATTAATATTTAAAGCCCATATTTTTGATATAGTATAATGACATGGTACCTCTAAAAAACATACCGAGCAAAATATATTTTGGTGATTGGTACCCTTTAAGCCTGGTTTAAAGTGTGTTCAGATTAAGACTAAGCTCCTGTTTGGAGATGTAAACCTAATAGTGATAGGTTTATATTTGTTTATAGAATGAAAGGTTCTAACTATTTTGGTTGTCAAATAAAAACTGATTTATTACAAATACATGCTGTTACCTGAGTGCACTATGGTGCTTATCGTACTTTTTAAAAGTCTATACTTAGCATTCCATTATTTGATTTTACATTCCAGAAAAATTATGTGCATGATGAAATGAATACTTTGTTTCTCTATGTGGGATAAATAAAGTGTTAAACCAGAGTTTAAAATATTATACATGTACGTAATAGATATTGGGGAGGGGGGATTGCACAGATGAAGATAATTATGTGTCTGAACAATTTACGAGCAATTGTATGCATAACTCGGGTGATTTTATGCTTGATTTGTGGATAAATTTGATTGCAATTGGGCAAAACATTACCCAAGTTGGACATAAATTTTACCCAAAATTGTTATTAATAATTTGATACAAATATTGCAATGTATTGTTTGTTTTATCAGACAACTAAGTTTATATTTCTTTCTTTCAGAAGATTTTCTAGTACAATCCACTTGAATTTCCATCTAAATTTGTAAATAAATTTACTGTATGATAAATTGATGTTCCATTGTTTGCTTAGAGTTAGTATTGTTTTTTAACATATACATGAAGCCAGATTGATTGTGATGAATATATATTTACAAGAGAGACAGAGAGAGAGAGAGCGAGAGAGAGAGAGAGAGAGAGAGAGAGAGAAAGACAGAGAGAGTGAGATGGGAGTGAGGGAGAGAGAGAAAGAGGCCTCTCGGTATTGGGGTTAACCCTTTCAGGACAGGAATTATTTAAGGGCTAAATTGATCACATTTCATTCTTCAAATTGGCAACAATAATATTTTTCTTTTAGTGCTACATGGTTCTAATATGGTGTAATGTCTTTGAAAACAATATACATGGTTAGATATTTTGTCGATTAGTTGAAAAAATTGCCAATTTTGATGAAAAACAATGATTTTGAACCTGTCAATGTGTTGCCAATTTAAGGATTTTGAAGCTTATTCTCCTTTATATAATTCCTGGCATCAAACGCAATATGATCATGCAACAAAAATGGAAACAATGTGTGTAGAAATTTTTGCTCTTTCTACTCAGGCATCTGGTATATTTTTTAGAGCTCTGAATCAAAAGTTATTGAGCCAAACCACAAAATGTGGTCAATTGTCTTGAAAGGGTTAAGTTACTAAAAGTGGGAGAGCACAACTTGAATTAACAACTATTTACTTAAATGATTTTAAACCCGTTTATTCAAACTGAAGATTGGAGGAGAAAGAACGACGCTAGTACTTTAGTAGTAGATTAATCTTTTAGTAACTTAACCCAATACCGAGAGGCCACGAATTTTGGCCCGTCGGTGACATATATATATATATATATATATATATGTGTATATATATATATATATATATATATGTATATACATGTATATATATGCATATATATGCATATACATATATATGTATATGTATATCTTTATATATATATATATATATATATATATATATATATATCTCCCTCACTCCCATCTCACACTCTCTCTGTCTTTCTCTCTCTCTGTCTCTCTCGCTCTCTCTCTCTCTGTCTCTCTTGTATTATACAATGTATATATTCATCACAATCAATGTGTGTGTTCATGTATTTATATCTTCATCTTCTCTGTATCTATTCTTCCATCCCCAGCTTCCTCCTTCCTCTCTTATTTTCTATTCATTTATATCTCACTCTCTCTCTCACTCCCTCTTTCTCTCTCTCGTAACTAATGCATACAATTTTTTCAATTGAAAATGCATTAAAATCTTATGAAATATATATTGTTGCATTAATTTGTCTCTTACATCAGTACAGGTGCCTCCTATCATGACCCTCATCTTTGATCACAATATAATTTTAAAAAAATAAATAAAAACCATCACTATATCATGAACTCCCTCATTTTTGGAATATTATATTTATCACCATCATTAAAACATAATCACCATTACTACTGTCATCATCATCATCATCACCATCACTATAACATACCATCACATCATCATGACGATCATCAGTACCAGTTATCATCACAACCATCACCAACCATCATCATCACCTTTATCAATATCATCCTCACCTTTATCAATATCATCCTCATCATCGCCATCATTGTCCCCATAATCATCACCACCACCACCATTGTCACCATCACCATCCATCATCAATGCCATCATCCTCATTATCATTAGCAGGCACCATCATCGCAAAATCATCATTTTCACCACCAACACCATCGTCATAATCATCATCTCCATCACAACAAAATGAGTCATCATTATAAGCTTCTTCCGTTCTCCCAACAACAAATGCAGGACACATAAGCAATGCTTAACTTTACCTTGCCAATATAGAACTAATTTTTTATTACATCTTCAAAAAATGTAGATACATGTACATGTAAATATTCAGAAATAAATTCATGAGAAAGAGAAATAACTATGCTATTGACACACATCACTGGTAGTCAATAGCAACACAGAACATACATCCTGCTTCGACACAGCTCACAGTTTATTCAAAACTGTCATAAATAGAAAAAAAAACTCTCAAAGCTTATGATCTATTTCAGGTGTGGCTTATAAAAAATAAGAGTAAAAGAAACATTTGAATAGTTTCACTTGCTTACACTAGCTCTTGTGTTTCTCTTAAATAAAGACTCCCCACCCAGTGCTCTGCTGGGGTACAAAGAGTAACAAATCACACGCCTGCATCTGCTTATTACTCCACTTTTACAAAAAATTCATTTGGTTACATCTAGCATGGAGTCAATGAAACAAAGAGTTAAATAAATGCCCCATATGGTTACACTTACACAAACCTTTGTCAAATACTGTTCATAAAAAAATAATCTTAGATAAGAGTGTTACAGAAGTAAAGGTATATTAGAAATCGAATTCCCACTGTGATGCATATATTCATCAGCACACCAACTTCGTTATTTGTCGTCAAAATCTAACAAAAGAGAAACATCAGGATCACACAACAACACATCTAAGAAGCCTACCAATTGCACTTTTTTTCTACCACTAAACACAAAATGCAAACCAAAGCATAGTTATTACCCCTGAATATAACAGGAAACAATGTCTCTTAACACTATGAATACAAACTCTCAAGTTTCACCCATGTAAAACTGATCATGTACATGAAAATAGGAAAGAAATCGTTCTCCCTCTGCTAGAACACATCACTGATCTCGGGGATGCATATTAAATTTGGCGGGAAAAATTACTTGAACGTTGATTGGTCAACATTACTTAAAGGATTTCCACCTTTTATCGTCATCAGCCTCTTGAAAATGTAAGCTCATTTCCAAATAAAGCAGAATCATTGTGAATAGTGCCAACCAGTGGAGCATTTCATCAAGCGTTTTACCGACAATTGTTATAAGCTACTGAAATCCCTGCATCTGATTGGCTGAGAGCAAATTTGTCAGTAATAATCACTGACAAAACGCTTGATGAAACACTTCCCAGAACTCTTACAGGGTCGTATGATGGTATTATACCGATCATATTCTTGTAGATCTCCTCCTTGTCATCATACTACTGTACTGCACTTCTTCAAATCATTTGTTTTTCTTTAATCTTTCTTACAAAACAAATTAATACCAAATCTGCATGGATAAAACATATCTCTATGTATCTTATATCCATCTAATTTCTTGTTTCAAGAAACAACAATTGCAATAATTTAGATGGAGTGCAGAGGGTTTCCAGTTCTCCAGATCAAACACATCGGACCTCCTGACTCTACACAATATGGAATGCACAAGAAGATAATATATTCACATTTACAACATGCTCGAAAGACTAGGAATACAAACTTTTCTTTTTCTAGCTCTCATAGCATCTTATAGGCAAATAAGACAATATTTCTATACATAGATAATGTTCCCACTCAATATTTGGTTTAAATGTGTATTCATTTGTTAAGTTTATTACTCTCTCGAGATGAATGGTCGTATATCATATTGGAGATAGTTGTGAAAATGGGGCTATATAGAAGTCACAATCATGAAATAAGTTAAAAGGTGACAAAAATTAATATTAACTTTTAAACATATGGATAAATTTACCAACATCATCTACCCTCATAGCTGATAATCCCGGTCAGATTACTACTATGCAACATAAAACATTTAAGTCATGTATATATCTACAAATATATACATAAACAGAAACTAGAAGCATTAGAAACATCTGCAGCATAACATCTCAAAAATACAGAACTAAACTTAGAACTTAGGCCTGCCTTAACAAGGGGATTAAGCTCCTTGGTCTGACATTTTTATCTCAATACTTTTCGGCATCAGATATCCATATCTCCCCAAAGTCTAATCAATTAATAAGCAACCAAAATCCATAATATGAATCAAACCCTTTCCTTTCCATAATTTTAATCAAGTCAAATATTTTTTTTTTCTTCACACACACTAATGACTTGGAGCAACTCACTTTATTAGCCTGTGATAGCTTCTGGCCCTACAAGGCACTGCTTCCAATATTCATTCCTCTCTTTTGCTATATAAATATATATCTCATTTCATGCACTGGCATCAACTTTTAGCCAACATTCAACCGGAATTCGACCTGAGCTACTTAAAACACACAAATATGAAATTCAGGTTAGCTACAATGAATAGGCATGTCTCCTTTGTTCTCTCTCTGTAATACCTAAATGCTTTCAAAAAGAAGCAAAATATTTCTTATATCACACACTGTTAGCTGTGCATGTTCATGCACACAAATGAAGATATGTCATGTATATGTTGCATGCTTCTACATTTAAAGCCTGCAGTCAACTGTTATACACCAGGAAGCAAAATATTGAAGTCTAAACAGTGACCCTTCACCTCAAGCAAATTAATGCAACACTGAAAGTTCTTTCATAGAATATATTCTGAGAATAACATATGATTATTGTCAATACATCACATTGACACTTTATATCTCCTTACTAGTAAAATCTTTTAAAACTCTTCATGAGACAGATGGATATTAGTAGAATACTTGGCAAGTTATTTACTCTTCACACGAAGATAATGTTTTCTCAAAAGAAAAGCAGAGGATTTCTTCCATAGAGAGAAAGTGAATCCCTTATCAATTTACAACCATGCTACAGCACATTTCACTTGCTTGCCTGTTGCAAAATAGTTTGAAAACATTTCCAGAATAAACCAGCCTTCCGGGGAAGATCTCTGGAAAACTTTGGCGATCCTGGAATTCGTCTTTGAGCTGTTCTTCAGTAAGACACACCGAGTCATAAACTATAGTAATCCATTGGATCATCAGATACTTCCAGACTCTTTCAGTCCACCAAGTTTTAGTTCATGCTCTTATTTTCCCCTCCTGCTAAGCATTCATTTCAGTACATGAAGCTTCGTTAGCAAGTGAAATCCAGAATCGCATCTCTTCAAGTCGCTCATGCAGTCGTTACAGACCAGCCGTGTCTCTGTTCGTTCAGACCTGTTCAGGGACAGTTTCCAGGGCACTCTTGCTGGTGGGAGACCTGATAAGTTTTTGCTCGTCAGGTTCCTGCTCTGTCTTTTGTTCCCTTCGAAGCTTCTTGGCGAGGTAGAACATATAAGCTGGAAGACCAAAGTTTAGAACGGACAATGCCAACATGGTGACATTTACCTGCAGAAGGACACAAAGAGAAAAAAGAAAATATTGTTTAATTTTCGAACTCATCGATAGTTTACTTCTGGAACAAGGCATAACAATTCTGCTAAGAATCATAATAAAGACATGATTGTTAACCTTATCAAGTTGTCTTAAATACTTTGTTACATTTTTCCCAACTGCCACATAAGATAATTTTGGAATGAACTTTCCATCCTTGAGGTAGAAAGTCTATAACTGAAATAATGATAAAACACAACCACTGAAAAGTACAGGAGTGATTCTATTTTTACAATTGCTGGAAGTAACTTTCATATCGATTGTGTTAGTGTGCTTCCTATTTCAACAGAACCCAGACAGTACTGATGTTTATAATGAGTTGCAGTTTGAAAAGGTTACAGCAACATAAACACTGACACCATAAGTATCTTTTTATCATTTAAGTATAAAGCCATTACATTTTCAAAACCTACATGTATACAGGAGATCCTGTAAAGTTTTGTGTACAATTGCAGCCCACGTCAGTGATAAACCAACATCATTTAAAGATAACATCCACTATGACAAATCATTTCTTGCCAAGTCACTAAAGAGATAAGGTATTCCCTTTTGTTTCCCTCAAACATACAATAGCTTCTCTCATAGTTCCAAACTTCAAGTCTGATTACACCCCTTTTCTTAATAGTCAAAGTTGAAATACTCCTATATATAGTGTGGATATCACACATTGCTAAGTAATAACCATTATAGTGACCTTGACTGGGGAAGTGACATTGAAATTTGTGCAGGTTACCAGCTGATCGTAGAGTACAATTACCCGCCATTCAGGGATCAAAAGCAATATTGTCCTTCCATACAGGAAAAGAATGCCGGCTCTAAATATTTTTCCAAATGGTTCTTTTTCCACTACTTTTCCACTTCTTTTTTGCTAATCAGGTCCGTGCATACATAGCAAGGGTCACCATTTATCATTCCAGAAGTTTGTTCACACTGTCCAACAGTCTTGTTCAATGATAACACCGTGCTTCCATTTAATTGTTCTCCTGTGGCATGGCTTTTAAAGCAACAACTAAAAACTTGTTTCAGGGGATGTTATTCTGACCACTCTGTCAAGAGCATTGTTAGAAGTACTGATATTACAAACACGTGGAAACACCACACCCGTTTAACCATGAACTTCAAGCTGAATACAAGTGGTTTTCTACTATCAAAATATGGATCACAATGACATGTGCAACAAGTCAAAGTGATCTGGTTATTGGTAACCGGAGATCTCCAAGTGGGTCACCACTGCACAAAACGTGGGATGACCCCTCACCTATGCCACACTATAAAAATGACACTTTGAATCTAACTTAGATCAAAGGCAATATTGTCCTTCCATACAGGAAAAGAATGCCGGCTCGACAATCTAGAGGGTACTTACATAGAAAGGATCCCCCTTGAGTGGGCCCTCGATTGTAATGAAGATGGGGTACTGGAGTAGTGTTGCACAAGCCGAGATGAGGGACTGAAGACCAATCAGCCTTCCAACCTGAGATGCGGGGTAGGTGATTGCATAGAGCCCACACACTGCTGAATGGATAAACCCTCGGATAATTGTATGCAGGATGAAACTAAATATCTGGAAGAGAAGAAAGCAAAGAGACAGAACAAACTGTTAACAACCTTGAAACAAAAACTAACCTTTGCTGTAGAGTATTTGGATATGTAGGCTAGCATATGGCATAGTACATGTAGAAAGATGGAAATGGAAAGAATGTAATTGTACAACAATTTTTCTTGGATGAACACAAATTGTACTTGTTAGGAACCATTACAGAAATATTCTCATAAATCCTAGAACTTGTAATGGTCAATATCAGTATATAGTTCTGTATTCGTTGAATTCAGTATATTTTGTTTGTTGAATTACAATAAAAGTTTAACTACAGAGGATTCAAGAAAAAGGTAGCAAAGACATGGATGTAGTACTCACTTGTATTTGAAGGTTTGGTATTAAGACGGTAACACCAAAGAACATGATGAGAACGCTTGTAATGAAAAAGGCGTAGCTTGAATTGAAGAGTTTACGAATCTTTAGACTCATAGGTGGCTTCGGGTTCATGCTGTCGTTGCTAGATGTACTTGATGTACTAGGATGCCTCTGCTTTGTGGGCACACCTCCATGTCCATTCATGCCTGTCAGACCCAATTCAACGTCTCCATTAGAACTATCATTTCGCTTCATGTGTCCATTTGAGATTGACCCGTTGCTTTGCTTCCTTGCATCTCCATTCATGAAAGCGGTTAGACTAACAATGCTGGGGCGCTTGGATTCGCTGCTGACGGAGCCAGGCCTCCTGGACGTGCTCTCGCGACGACTAGTACGGCGTTCCCGGTCTTTGGCTGCCTGAAGAACCTCCTTGATCCTGAAGTCCATGACGAGACCAATAAGAGGACTGGTGACAAGGCACATCAACTGCATCATACCAAAGATGTAGATATACTGATCAACTGTAGAAAAAAAGAAAAGATGGCAAAAACTGTCAGTTTAAGAATCAAATAAATACCAAATAAACCACTTTCATATCAACTATATTCACAGGAAAATTTCTTCCAGATATCTGACATATGCACCTTCATTTCCATCTAGTTTTTCAAAGACAAACTGTAACAAAATATGAACAAAGTTCAAAATCATTTCTCAACATACTGGAAGAAGCAATGTGATAAAGCAATAAATGACGTAAGAAAGGATAAGAACTTACTTGTGTTAGTGTCACCCCCTGTGACAAGCTGAAGCATCTGAGTAAGGGAGCCAATGAAGAAGAGAAGACGAAGCTGGGTGATGCACATGACAATGAGAGAGAGGATGTAGATGGGACTGCAGACAGAGTACAAGAGGGTATTCTCCTTCCTCTTCTTCTTGCGCTCTTTCAATTCGATGGCAAGGTTCAATCTGAGGAAAGGAGGAAGAGAAATTTCATATTAAAGGGAAAGTAAAGTCATGAAGTCTTAGCTTTTCAGCGATAAAAGAAGTGGGAATCCCACCGCTGCCACAAGTATACTATAAGCAGCCATCTCACCAGAAGTTTGTTTGCCCCTGGTCCTAACCGAGTGAAATATGGTCTCACAGCATCCTTGGGAGCAGTTCGGGAGGACCATAGCAATTTCCAGGTAGAAAGTATGCATTGACATATTTCTTCTGTGCCATTATTCTTTAAAAAATACTACCTTTAATTCACTGGAATCGAATGATCACCAACAAAGAGATGTTGTACTTACTGTGAGGAGTAGATCTTGCTGCCCTTGCGGATCATGGTCTGTTTAGCTTCTTCGGCGGCTTCATCTGTCACACTCAGCTTACGTCCAACATTGGTTACCATAGAGTAGAACTGCTTGCCAGTCACTTTGTGGTTGACCTTCAAGATCTGCCAGTGCATACTGGAAAGAAAAAAAAAAACAGAGGGTAAAGATGAGATTTTATGTATATGTACTTTTTCTGCAAATAAAAAAAATATTAGATTGCTTACTCATTTGATAATTTGGAGTCATACATTTGGATGTAGTTCATGCTAAACCTAAATAGCTATGGGAGCCCGAGGATGATTTCATAAGTATAAGCCTGATTTCACATGTAAAGTCAAATAGAGTATTATGCATCATGAAGAATAAACTTGGCAATCAAAAGCAAGTAGCGGCAATTTTCCGAGGTCTTACCCAAAAGCTGCTCCTTCCGGGTCTGGGATAGGTTCTTTGGGTACATTGATGTAGCAGTTAATGATGACAAACAGGGTAGCTATTGCCAGACCAGTGAACATAGCAGGTCTACTTACACCAGCATCATATAGACCCTGCATAACAACAAAAGAACAAAAAACAAGGGAATTATTCTTTCTATTCAACATTTACTTTAAAGCTCATGTACAGTTTTGGTAGCAAAAAGGAAATTGGAAAGAAACGTGTTAAATGTAGTTTCATGTTGTTTTCCATGTATCAAAAGATGTTTGTATGAGATCATTTAGTATTCCATCAATGATTTCCGGTGAATTTTACCATAAATATATGTAAGGAATGCTAGATTACGGCAATATACTGCCCTACTCTAGGATCTTTCCACCCCGATGGCTCCCTGCACAACAATCTCGAGGCTTCGCACGGAGATAGCAAGTGTCTCACTGTGTGTAGTTTTTGAATGCTTGTATGGTGTATAGTACACGCTGAAGTTGTTTGGAGTTTATATCTCTGACCTGGCACTTCAATTATTTTTTGCTTCTCATTGGTTTAATATGCCACTTTAGGCCATGAAATCTTCACAGCATCTTAGTATTGCTTGTATCTTGCTATTTATCAACAAAAATACAATAAATCTGACGAAAATTTTTTGAAGGCTTCCCAAAACTTAACATTACCTTTAAAAAAAGACTTATGTAAGTATAAACTATACTGTTTTCTTCATTCATTTCCAAGCTCTGATCACCTTCATCAGGTTATTATAACTTTGACAAGACTTTCAGGGGATTGCTTGTCGACATCTGTTTCTCTATCTTATCTAATTCATGTGACCTATATTCTCCTCAAACAATACTATATTCTCCTGAAAGAAGACCATCTCTTGATCACTATTTACTTCCCTGGAATATGCCCAGCACTTTGAGAAAGTCACTACAATGTCATCAAGTTGGCACTGCCCCGTTACCCCGTGAATGAAACAAGCAGCTCCTTTTCCGTGCCTTTTCCTGTTTCGTCTCAAAAAGGTTGGCAAAAGCTTACAAGTGCAACAGCTGATTCAACGACTGATTTGAATTTCCCTAAACAATAGACAAAACTGAACTCGGTGCACTTCTCTTAGATAACAACCTCACTTCCTTACACAAATCTGTCAAACATATTCAGCAAATCTTCATGTCTGCAGCTAATAACCTTGAATGAATTCCATAATATTTTTTTTCTCTTAACCAAAAATAATTGAATCCATAAAAAGACAGCTTTATTCTATATTTCTTCAATTTTGGGGTGAAAATTTATACATTTCATGGATGAACATTTGAAAAAGTGCATTTTTTTTTAAAGGTGCCCTCCATTATAAAAAGATTAGTTCCTAGTAGCAATACAGAACACAATATACTTTCCTGTATTGTAGTCCTAATTGCTTAGGTCCGGACAAACGTCATTTCTAATCAGACAATTACCCTTCTAACAGGAACAAGCCAGTGAACTGTGAATAGTGCATCAGCCGTACAATGCCCAACATTTCACCTCTATATGCATTGTACTTTTCCTTTCGCTCAATTCCTGATAAAGGCATGTTTGTAAATTCTCACATATTAGCTGCAGCAGCGAGGTAATAAAAGTGCAAAGGCCGGTTTGGGTAATTCACAAAAGCCGGGAGATTAATTGTGAAAGGACTACTTCCTTATCGGGTGGATCGGCCATTAGTGATTATGTAACTACGAAGGGCGGCGATGACATATGCTTCAGACACAAGAAGTGTGTCATTCAATCAATTATATCGTGACACATTCTCGGAAAGACAGCTTGCATTGTATCTTTGCAGGATGAAGTTCAATACATAAATCCCTAACATGACTTGGCACAATATATAAAAAGCTTTGATTGAGGGTTGTTGAGAAGGATAGAATTAAATATATTCACCTTCAGGATGAGGAACAAAATGGCTGCTGAAGCATAGGAACCGATGTTGATACTGATCACTGTAGATCTCTTTGTACCAAACAAGTTGGCAATCTGCAGAAGAGAAAATAAGGGACTTACTTATAATACTGCATTAAAAATATGATATAGTTGTAACTGTTAAAAATCAAAATCGTCAAGGAATCATTGTGGACATAACTAAATTATGCATGTAAAACATTATTCTATGATTTCCATCACAATTATATAAGTTCTTCCTGTATTCAAGTTATTCTTTTTCAATTGTAAGGATGAATTGAGATAATGGTTACCTGGAAAGACGTGAAAGTGATCATGATGCCTCCGACACCGTTGAGTGATACAGCAGGGATGATCATCTCAGAGAGCTCGATGGGTGTCCATCCAAAGATAAGACACGAGGCTATGAACATTGCACTGTGGAAGAGATTCATAAATACACAATATGGTTTAACACTTGTTACTACTTACTCTAAGGTAACATTAACAGATATCTATGTATAAATACTACAGGATTATAAACAAAACACTGAAGACTCGTGCAAAAGTTGAATATTTCAATGTAAACATTACATCTCCTGAGAAAGCAAGAAGGGAGTTGACTCCATAAAATAGAAGTTTTGATGCCCTTCTCGAATGGAATATGGGAATGTAAGGGAAAAAAAAATTGAGATTCAAAAGGTATACATTTCACTATAAACCCAACACCAAAAGGGCGGGCCCTGACGCGATGAGGTCTCAGTATGCAAAGCTCAAGTTAACTGGAAAATATCATTTCACAAAAAGACGAAAATGATATAGTACTTACGCTCCGATCATCCTTAGTAACCTGCTTCCAAACTTGTCCATGGCCATGCCGATTGGGAAGGTTAGACCGCTAAGCAAGAAAGAGCCTATCGTGAAGGCTAAATTCAATGCCTCATCTTGAGCAGAGCATCGTGGGTAGGTCGGTCGGCCGTAGTTCTCGGGACTGGACGTTGTCATACCGGTGGTGTCGTAAAGTATCGTGGTACCCTCTTCATTTTCGTATTGCACATCTGTTTCATTATCAATACCATCATAGAAGGTTGAGTTTTCCATGTCCTCTGTTATATTAGAAGAAATAAAATATTTTCATATTACTGATCTAAAAACAGAAAATGTTAATGTATAAAGGGAGAACACAACATGAAACACTTTTACATATTATTCTTCTGGATATTTAACAACAGAGCAACAGCACTGATAACATATCATTTTGCAAGCAGATGTAGATAAATGAAGAAAGGATATCAATTTCAAACAAACAACTCTGAGGATTCTAGGGTCCCCCTATTAAACAACTTGAAAAGGCCTATATTTTTCATTGTTTATCTGAAAATAAAATTGATCATCATCAGTAAAAATGCATGGCGTTTTAATCTACAGCAAAATTTACCATTGAAAAGGCAAAGCATTATCATATATTCTCAAAGGAGATGAAGGTGCTATTCAGTCTTGTATTTTTAGCCTACTGGTACTCAGCGATAGCTTGTTGTCAGGTGAGAAACTAGGGCAGGTCACTTGCCTCTTGCTTGGCTGATGTGGATACATCATGAATAACAAGATCAGTAACAACAGACCCCCCCCCCCCCCCCCTTCCCCATTTTCTTTCCCTTCTATCTCATGAACCCACCCTCTTTAAAGGGCTTCTGCATAACAGAGCAGTAAATGTTCTCCAGAGTAAAAAAAAAAGTAAACAAACACCCTGCAAATCTATCCCGCTCTACCTCTTTCTCTCCCCCTCTTTCCTTCTCTCTCCTACCAACAATAAAGTGCTCCCCCATCCAGGGTTATCACCCTTGTGATCACCTTCACCCCAAGTCCATCTGTGTGTTGGTGCATGCACTTGCCCAATGGTCTAAGCCATACACTCCCGCACTGATCTACACACACAATTCCCCTTTCAAGCTCTCTGTATGGCTGGCCACAAAGACCTTTATTTTCATCTCATTTACATAATCAGCTCAGCTGGAGATCTTCTGAGAAAGTGATTGGCTGGGGACAGTAGATCCCGCCCTACCTTCAGAGGATCAAAATAACAACATTCGAGAACACCGCCTCCTTGAAGCAAGTTGCCATGAGGATTACCAAAGCCTCTGGTTTCCCTATTCATGACATGCAAGCTTCTGTATTCAAATCATATTCATAATCATCATTAGTACTGCCCCCTTCCAATGATGTACAGGGTAGATACTTGCCTTGTATGTTAATTGGTATAAATGCATTATGATAATTCAAAAGCCTGCCGAAGTGCTCTATTTCTGGCAAAGCATATACACCTGCAAGCTACATCACGGGAGCAAACTAACATTCTCCCCCATATGCATGTTATATCCGTTAACCCTTACTTTATCTCAAGTATGGCATGTATTTTAAAGGGTACTGTGAGCTGCATAATGATGGGGCCAGGGGAAAATGAAGCACATACACTAGGCAACCAACAACATTCAATTTCAATACATATATCTCTGTCAATACTAGATCTGTCCATATAGCCTTTATCTCAAACTGAAGACGCAAGAGTGACTATTTGGGGTATCCCTTATATCCTTCATTATAACATTCGTTTCAGTTACCTTGGAGGAACATTCATAAACATCCTGCAAAAAAGGTTTCTAAATAAACACAAAATATTGTACAATTTGAGCAAAAGAACAATTTTGAGAACGAGAACGGTTAATTTGAGGTAGAAAATCTACTTTCATGAGCAATCCAGTCACTAACATAAAATCCAATATTCAGAATTTTTATAATGTATCTTACAGCCTTTTTAATAACAATTTTGACTAACAAAGAAAATTAGTTCCAGAATTCATAATCAGTTTCCTGGAACACAAGGGTCTGTCGTTAAATTTCTCTGACCAGATGCAGAGCTCAGGGGTCAATTTCCTTCAGCTTGCCTGGATATATGGTGAACAAGAACCTGCCCTGGATACTCTAAGCTCCACCCCTTTTCACCCCCCCCCCCCCAACAATAACAGCCTTGATGGGAAACCATGGCTCCAGCATGTTGACCAACACACACAGGCATCACAAGAAATGCACTGACATAATAATAAACACAACCTCTGAGGGTCTCTGCAATAGTGGGTTTTAATGATTCGATCACAGCAGTAATTCTTCCAAGCTCCTAAGAAAAATAGATATATAGATTGGAGGATGAAGGATTTTTAAAAACAAGCTCATATGCCCTTAAAAACAATACTGATAATGAGATCAAAAGCAAACGGCAAAAAAATGGTGCCATCACAGAGTCAATAAAACTTGCGGTATTGTTGATCTTCAATCAGAGATGTGGACACAATCACTGAAATAAATGTACATCACTGCCCTTTGTCCAAGAGCAACCCCCTGCTGACTAAATGGACTTGTCCTAGGGGAGGCAGATTGTATGCAAATGAGGGATTTAAAGGAGGAGGCAGAACGATGTAAACAACATCTTTCTGACAGAGGGAGTCCCAAGGAGAAATATTGACAAGTGCTAGCATGAATGTATAACAATGGATGATCTATTGCCATGCAGTTGGTTTCTGAAGCAAAGAGAAATATATTGACTCTTACCATTTAGCTCTGGAAAACAAAAACAAAAACTAAAAAAAAAAATCTAAATAACTTGGTATCTATTCAACAGACCTATTGCATTATTTGTCTTCGAAGAGCAGTCATTCTAGCCTGGACTTACACAAAGCCATCACTTTTATTTCCTGCTGTTGAGAGTATAGACCAGTTCGTAGTTAGCACATGGTACAAATGACCCCAAATATCCACAGATATTTTAAAAATGGAGATGTATTGTGCACTTTAGAATAATCACTCTCAAAGTGATAGATGTGCCTCATGAATAGCTTTTGTTTCGCCTTTTGAAAAGCATACTTCCACCTGGGTATCATGGAATGCACCATTGGTGAATAATTGAATAATGATTACATGACATTCATGAGCACATATCAAGTATTCGTGTCAGTGGGTTTTAGAATTTGGTACAGATGACCTTTATCTGCTCATGCTCAGATTGTATCTACGAACTGGCTTATTGTGTACAACCCATTAATTTTTATCATCTTCTTTGCCAAGGCCCCATAAAATAGTGTTGTTTACCAACATTATACAAGTTTAAAGATACCAGGGCAAAAGTTGCAGGTGGAGATTACACCTGTAGATTGAAGTTTTGTAATGCCATGCAATAGGCCGGTTTACTAGTGCATTTCGATTTAATTTTTTTTAATGCACTTTTCTCTCCATAATTAGTTACCAACTACTTAGTGCACCTGCTAGTGTTATGCATAATGGAATCTCTATGGATGGAATCATATATTGGTTGTTGCTATGTCAGGCAAGCCTCTGGTAATCTTTTTTGAGTCAAGAGAAACTTTTGTTCAAGAATCATGCAGAAAATTATTAAACGGGTCCATGCTTGAAGACAAACAGTAACTCAGTATGGACATACAGATAGGGTATGAATGAATTGTTCCTCTTCAGATCAAAAGATGTTGAGAAGTAGATCAAGGCGAATGATCTGATTGTGTTCTCACTTTCTCTTGTTATGAATGAAGTGTCTCTGGGTGATCACTTAGGCCTAGGCAAATACACACGACAATCCTCTTCAGTTTAACCAAGGAGTTATCACAGTGGTTTAACTGCTTCCATCAACTGAGACAAGGCTTAAAAATTTTTCAAAATGATCAACTATAACAAAGAAGAGTCACCCGAAATATGATCAAATTAAAAACAATGACAAGTGACCCAAATGATCAAACTTTCTCTTGTTATGAATGAAGTGTCTCTGGGTGATCACTTAGGCCTAGGCAAATACACACGACAATCCTCTTCAGTTTAACGGCTTCCATCAACTGAGACAAGGCTTAAAAAGTTTTCAAAATGATCAACTATAACAAAGAAGAGTCACCCGATATATGATCAAATTAAAAACAATGACAAGTGACCCAAATGATCAAACTATCTACAAGAAAAAAAAGTTAAGTTACCCAAATGATCAAAGTACGCTCTCTTGTTCTAATGCGCCAATTTTTAGTCGAAATACTGGCATATTATAGGCCTATGAAGCATGCAGTACATGCTGAACAACCACTGCCTAGTACCTTCTTGCCTACACTAGCTCTCTGTATAATTGGTACTAGCAAAAATCCATACAAGCCTCCATCCATGTGCGGACCCTCACCATACTTAACCAATTTGTAAACAGACCCCTGGAGGAGGGCACCCAGGAGATATAAATCACGTGAACTAGCTGTGCTTGTGTTGAGAGAAAAGGGATGGAAATCTGATGAAATCCAACACCTTACCAGGGTGTGTTTAAATCTTGTACAATCTTACTGCTTTGGGAGAGGTCACCGACCTGAGTTATTCATAGTATTCTACTTCTCATGTTGTTGAAATGTTTGGGGTGGGGTGGCAGCATGTTGTGAGGAAATTGGAAGATGAAAGACACTATGACGATGAACGTGGATCCATACTGAACACAATAATTATATTACCATGCAAAAGTAAACGATAGTCACTCTTCCTGCTCTCACACTATGCTATGTGCCTTATAACCCACCACTCATTCTCTCGAGAAAAAAATCTAACTTTCCTGTTCTATATTTCCCACTGATCGTGAGGGAAACTACATACATGGGGCTGTTAACAAATCTATCATACCTTGACTAAAAAGAGCTCTACTGCATCTGCCAAAAATGGCAACTTTACACACAAAGTTGCTTTTAATAACATGCCTTAGAGAGGAAGAAGGCAATCCTGGGTTTGAACAATCTAAATTATTTTAGGTTGCTAACTTCAGCATGGGTTAGGGTTAGACAAGCTGAACCCAGGATCACCGATGAAGAATTTTTCCTTATCTCAAGATTTCACAAAAAAATCAGTATATGATTATATATACCAGGGGCGGATCCAGGATTTTGTAAAAGAGGGGGCATAGAGCCGGAAAAGTACACAATTAAGGGGAAATTTTTTTTTTCATGTGTACTTAAGGTATATGCCAGTTGGGTTTCAAAAGAGGGGGCACGGGCCGGTTTTCCCCCTATGTAGATCCGCCACTGATATATACAAAACTGAATATTTGACTGACCTTGCTTGCATCTGGTACTGTAGAATCCTTCTGATAATAACACTGGAAGGAGAGAACTCCATCCCAGAAGAACAGCCGAGAAGAACAAGTTCTCGACGATCATTGTTCCTACCAACCAGTATCGGCGGTTGGCTGCCGTCTCTAGCGTTGGCTTCTTGATGAACATTTTGAACTCTTATTTGGTGCTCCGCAACCAGAAAAGTTTTCAGCTGGATTCGGGTTGCTGTTCAGGATACCTTTCACAATCCACAGCTCAAATCTGAAGAAAAAAAAATTAATAATTAAGGTATGTAATTACATAGTCCATCAAGTCTATGTATGATTAAAATATTGCACAAAGTCAAGGAAAATGGTAGCACATGTGGACTATGATCAAATTAAGAGTCATTAAACTCATTTACGAGCATCCACACACTATTAAGTGGGTATTTATTGCATTGTGAATTTTCATATACACATAAATAGTTTTTCCTCATTATGTGCTGTATCATGTATGTTTATGATGGGTAATTCCCCATGCTGAGTGATAATGATGTTGTATGTCCTTTGCATTGGAACATTATCAAATGAAAAAGGGAATATTATACTTCTGGTCAAATAATAAGAGCTTCTCTTTCCCCGTCACTGTCAGTTGAATTGAATAAATATAGTAATATACAATGATATTTTAATGTATTTACTACTGTCATCATTTTTACAATGATGTGAGGAATATTTCTGCCTAAGCTGAAGCTGCAATACTTCTGATGAAGCCATAAAAAAAGTGATTCACAAAAAGTATAATAGGAATCTTCCTATAGCTGTGGGTGTGACGATGTTTGCGAATTGACTGTGACTGAAGAGCTCCATTTCTATCTAGTGATGCAATGTGTACTCATGCATATGACAAATAAGCAGCTTAGGTACACAACAATGGGCAGTGATAAATGCATGTCTCCACAAGAAACGAAACCAAGCCTTCTTTGATGGATGTTGAAATACTTTAGAAATGTCTTCCTGTAATTTCTGGACCATATTAATTGGCTGTAGTTCTGTATTACATGTGTAACAGTGTAGGCAGACTACACATGGTAAAGGAATAAGGATATATTCCAATTCAAATTATCAAATCTACACAGTATATTAAGCAGCAAAAAATTTCATACAATTTGATAATGCATCAAGACATCCGTAAAAAAATGTCAAAACAATGAAGAGTAGAACTGAATCTGAAATGAATCTATGGAGTTGAGAATGTTCGTAAAAGATCTGACAAACCACATATATCATCAATGATTTCATTTCCCAATTTAGAATTAAAAGTTGAAACATATTATTGAGAATAAAATCCACTCTGGCAAAAGTATAGGCCTACATGCTTATATGATGAAACTCATTAAAAATAACCAAGCCAATATAATACTGAACACCCATCAATGACTCAGCAATGCAATACCATGAAGTCTTTCAGATTTAAAAGACTATAAAAGCCGAGTCGCACTTTATCACAACTCGTGAATAATGACAATAAGAAGATAAAATATCATTGATCAATGGATATGATCAAGAGTGGCACATTTGATTTAGAATTAGAGAAACACACATATTTCTGAGATGACCGATATTATCTGTACATTAGTCTGATTTTACACAGAGCATGGCAGTGGCATACACAACACAGCATGACAAATTACAAATGCATCATTATGAGTATGACCATGACTTTAAGTAACAAATATAATTATAAATCATTTAAAATTATTGAGAAATCAAATTAATTTCAATTATTAACATGATAATGTCAATCATCTTTGAAAATTTATTCTTAGATTAAATTTAAAGACATGATGAGACAATTCAGATATAGAACCTATGATCTTCAGGGCAGTATAATAATCGCGCCATATTTCATCATTTGGAGGCGGAATGGGCTGGTTTCTAACCGCAAACCTTCGGGCCATGTGCGGCCTGCATGCTTGTCTGCGGTGCGGCGCCGTGTCGACCTCAAAACGTCGTCTGCTAAAAATGGTGCATAATAATGTGCTGAGAATTTGCATTACAGGTGCAATACCCCTTCTCTTGCTGGGGATGGGCCGCGTACAAAATGGGCAGTGATTCTCCCCAATGTCGAAGTCAGATTGTGTGGCCTGGCTGAATTTCGTATTGAATGCGATGTTGGTAGATGGAAAACGATCGAAAAATGATCATGTAATACAAATCATAGAAAATTCTCCAAGTGTAGAACATGATTTTTTACCAGTTACAACAAATTTTCAGTCTATCATATTTTATGGAAATCCTATGTGATGTCATGTCGACTCATCCGTGATCATCTGATCGTCGCCATCTCCCTACTCCTCCTGTCATGCATGTCCAATATTTCTTACACCATGGCATTGGCATTGCACACCCTCACGTACGATACGAGAGAGGTTACAATTTACAAAGTAAAAAAAAAAATGTCTAAACCTGAAACTTACATGACTTACCAACACATGACCAATGTTCTACTCGATCTGATCTAAAAAGTACACATGCACCACGAGGAGAAAATTAACTCATCTGGTCTTCCTCCGAGATCTTTTGGGAGATGAATGAAAAATCTGGGCGGCAGATTGCAACGAGAACTGAACATGCTTTGTTTCGCAATACCCTTTACCGCACGGCACATTGTGGATGAGGTAATCGGCAATCAGCTGATCCAACAGCTGATCACAAGCTAGAGAGCTAAGCGATGAACCATCAGATCATGAAGCAAGAAACAACCCGTACACGAAAATCAGATGAGAGCTGAAATATAATGCAGAAATAGCTCATAACTTACCTAATGTGGTAGATTCCTACACTATAGACCCAGGAGTGATGTTAATTATTTCCAAGAGGCCATGGATAAGGCACATCAGCTGCAATAAAAGATCCTTCAGCTAAATGTTGGACTCAAAAATGAGATGAAGAAAAGGTTGACATTTCGATTTTATCCTCGCGATCGAGCTGTAATATTGAATATTCATGACGAGTGGGCGGTCGTTTCTCCGTCCAATCAGATTGTCCATGAAGTTGACCTACTATGCCTGCATGCGGTGAAGTTACAATGCAGTTCATTCCACTCTGTTTTTCGTTCTGTTGGGAGGGGTGGCAAGAAAGAATTCGCACTGCGAATTGAGGGATCTGCGAATACGAAAAATTACCGTGGTGGGAATTTAGAGTCTAGTTTTTTTTTCCTATTCATGATAAGGCATGTTTTAGATCAAACAAATCAAAGTCTACTCATTCAGAATTGTTTTCCCTATTTGGCTTGGGAATTCCTTCTGTTGATCAAAGCACACACTATGGTACATGACTTGTGTGTAGGTATTTATTATAGGCATAGCCACCGCCTACAAATTTCCCCTTACCGTTTATTACCTATTTTCTTACGACCGCGAGCACCGTGCAGCTAATGACCATCCGGTCTCTGTGTAAATTGATTTTAAATTTTAACAAAGTAATGAGAAGCAGATTATTGTGTTGGACTTGATTCTGGATTAGATAACTACGTATTTCTATTTTGTTATTGACTTCACTCTAAAAACTAAAGTGTTAAATCACCATTTGAAAGGGCCCAGAGGAGTGACAACTTTTTCAAAATGGTAGATTAACTCATTTAAACTGCTGGATTCAGCCTTTATAGTGTTGTATCCAGCATGTTAAAAGTGTTAATCTACAATTTTAAAAAAGTGGTCACTCCTCGGCCCTTTTAAATGGTTTTTTAGAGTGTTGATTTCTATCTCAGTTTTTTTTTAAATCCATGAGAGAAAAAAGTAAATAATTATAGTATTTCGTTGTAAAGTAGAAAACACCTTTACTGCTGCTACTAGATAGTTATACTGTGTAAAATGGCAGATAATTTTTTCCTAAAATTCCCCGTTTTCCCCTTTTTGATCGCTCGTGTAGCCTAACGTTTTTGTGATAATCCTGTAATAGTGACCCTTTTTTTGTGGTAGTGGTACCATGACATGAATATTAGGCCAGGTTATCTGTCTCTGAACTGTTTATTACACTTTTAATCGCAATTTTGCATTCGATTTCTCCGATAAATTGTTGTTGCCACCTTCGTCCCTTCGTTACCAGAGCCTTGTTACACCCCTCAAGTGATAATGTATCCATCTTTTTGTCCTTGTGACTCACATGGAGATTCCCTCATATAATTTGTCTTCTCGTTCTGTCAGAACTGCTCTCCCAGTTTATTGCATCACAGCTATGGATGTGTCAATTTAGTCTAATTATCAAACTTGTTCCATACTCTGTAATAATCATATTGTTAATTCTAGGCAGTTCTCAGCTCGGAGACTTAAGCTCCTGAAAAGGAAAGACAATTTGTATATATCTTTCTTCCTGTTTGCATAAACCGAGTGTGTGATACCTGAAAATGACGGCTAATTACTGCGACATTTCGAAGGACTAAAATTTAACGTCTGTATTATAGACTACGTTCCTGCGACGAAGCGAAACCACGAACGGGCAATAGTCGTAATCAGCGAGGCGAAGAAGCATGAATGAAAATTGAATAGCAATAGAACAGCTGTTTTGAGCGTTTGTCACAAACAAGTCTGTACGAGATCTGCTTCCAACCAGTTCTCGCTTGTACCCACGTGGATGCGAGTATTGCGAAATCACCAAGATCTTAAAGGGGTGAACCACTTTCTCCAAAGAACCGGTGACAGTGTTTCACAGCTATGGCGAAAGTATACCCATACTCCTTTGGATTAAAAGAATCAAACTAAATTTAGATGATTTAGTTGGCAATTACCTAATGGAATTGCAATGTGAATGGTATCATAATACCACATAACAGTAGGAATAACGATTACATTATATTAGAGGAGAAACATAAGGAGGCTATATTGCACTGTTGGCCTTTGTCATCAACATTATGCTATATTCTTATGACGGATTTAGCTTGCAGTGATGCAGGGTCTAATAATAGGCCTGATAAAAGTGACATGATACTGATAGCCCTGTTATCTTGAAGATGATAACGATTGAGCGGAGTGAGTGATGATGAAGAATAGATGGGAGGGAGGACTTATAGAACTTCGAGATGACATGATAGCCATGTTGTCTTGAAGATGATGATGATTGAGTAATGATGAAGGATAGATGGGAGGGATGAGGTAGGATGCATATCGAGATGGTATCCAATGATCTATATATTAAATGCTAAGAAAATGGCAAGACATGACAGGTTGATACATATATCACAAGTCATGATGACACCATGACAAGGGATTCATAGCGCGACCTATATTGAGTTTCTTGAGATGTGAGGTGGTGGTATTGTATTTCGTCAAAACATGTGAACAACAAGCGCAACATTTAGTGGCAAGAACTGTCTGTCTCTCTCTCTCCGCTATCTCTCTCTCTCTCTCTCTCTCTCTCTCTCTCTCTCTCTCTCTCATTGTCTGTCTGTCTCTCTCTCTATTTCTCTTTGTCATCTGTTCACTATGTATCACATTCAACAATCCATTATGACAAACTATATCTATCCAAGTCACATACTGGTATATCGGCTAGCTAGGCCTACATTACTATTAGTGAAGAATTAATTCCTGCTTCGTTTCCAGAACATCTTATCATAAATGATACTAAAATATATTTATATGAAAATGTAGATAAAATATTATGTTATAGAGACCATGATAATAGTTTAAATGAAAAAGGCATATCCCCCTTATGGGAGCTCGGTGAAAGATGGAATGCGCCTTTAATCACACCACCGTGGGCGGACTACGAGAAAAGATGAAAATAGTCACGTGCACGCCGTCGCTGTGTGCGAGGTCGGTACGGTTCGGTATCGACCTGTGGCATAGAGCTATACCAGCATTCTTATTTGCAGGCGCGTGTCAAGGTTATATTGCATCACATTAAATGAGATGGTTGGAAGTACATTGGCATCCGGGAAGTTGAAGTTCGCTGGTAGATCACACCATGTTGTAACCATGGTAATGTTCGTTTCCCTGACCCTGGATGCCACGCCCTGATGTATTACCACCAATCTCTGTTGCACCTCGATGGATAGATAAAGGGAGTATCATGCACTTTTTATGGAATGGATCTGAATGTATCAAATTACCTGAATAAATAAAAAAAAAATTTAAATTTATGAAATTATAGACCGGCATACACATTCATTGTTCTAGACAGCCTGGTGCAGATAGATATGGATAAATGAGAATTGAAGTCTGGCTACATAATGTACAGATGAACACGGCTTCTTCAGTGACAGTAGCCCAAGGACCTTGCTTAGATTAGGTCCATGTCGAGTATATTATGATATTTTCATTAATATAATTGTAAAAATGTAGTAATTCAACTTGACTATCCACCTTAATATCATCCCTCTGAAATCAGTCGCCCATTTCGTTATTACACAGGCTCCACTAACGCAATCATCTTATTGCTGCTAGAATTTACGATGCAGTAGAAATAATATTTTACATTTTGTGATTATGGGCAACTGGTAAGAATGTCATCAGCAGATATAATCATCTTTATCTGATTTTACCGCAATTCCCTGAATTTGCTTAGTGACGTCGAGGGGAATCCCCCATTTCTTTCCGCCACTATACGAACCCGCCTCGTTATGAGGATGATTAATTAGCTTACAAGTCAAGTTCCTCTCCAACACTTCGTCCGATCATCGAGGTCTCTTCTATATTTCACATGTTAATATTTCAAAGTTTGACGAAAATATTATTATTTGAGCATAATAGACTATTGCAGTTGGTAAAAGAGGAGGGTATTATATATATTGACACTTTGAGCCCCCTCCCCATAAAATAAGTTAGTCCATTCTTTCTCCTTTTCTCAAAAGTTATGTCGAGAGAAAAAAAGGAATCCACCCCCCCCCCCTTCACTGAACTATAGGAAGAGGGCAGGTGGAACTTTTGAAATTTCCAGGAGGAAAAATTGCCCCCATACATACACACAAACACAAAGTAATAATACAAATTAAAATGATAAAAAAAATGATAATGATGGTAATAAAAATAATTTGTAGTGAATATTACGTTTGCTTATATTCACTAATTAGTCTGCAGTTCGTTGTCCATTGATATTGAAGTCAACGGTTAGTTATAATCTTGGAATATTTATGTATAATTTAGATAGAAACGAACTTCCCAATGTATTTTATTCAATATTTTCAAAGAATCTCAATATTCATCAGTACCCTACTAGGTCTGCCGGGCTTTTTCATCTACCAAGAACGAGAACATTGATTTCTAATAAAACGTTTATATTTATTGGGTCAAAACTCTGGAACTCTCTCCCAGATCCAATCAGAAATAAAGCCACACATTTTAGTTTCAGTAGAGGGTTTAAAAAAATTTTACTTCAAAAGTACAGTTCATCTCGGAGTTAAAGTCTCTCTCTTCTTTTTTTCTAGTGCAGTTCTGTCTTTGTTCTGTCTTGTTTTCTTGATTTTTGCCTGTCTTTTTTTTTCTCCTTTCCCCTTTTTTTCCTTTTTTCTTTCTTTCTTTTTCTTGTTTTGTCCTGTGTTGTCCTGTCCTGGTTTTGTCCTGTTCTGTCTTGTCAGTTTCTTGTTTTTCTTGACTTTTGTTTGTTTTTTCTTCTCTCTTCTTTCTTTCCTTTTTCTTTCTTTCTTTGTCGTGTTTTGTCTTGTGTTGTCCTATCCTGGTTTTACCCTATCGTGTCTTGTCCTGTTCTGTCTTGTACTATCTTGTCAGTTTCTTGTCCACTGAGTTCTGTCTTGTCATTTGTTCTTTAGTGTATACAGCATCTTGCTATGAAAATTTTCATCATTATTGATACAGGATTCATGACTATTTAATTAATTATGTTGTTATGAGAGATATGCCAATATATATATATTTCAAATATGTATTTCACTTTCAATCTTCCATGTTATAAAAGATAATTATGTTAATGTTATATTTATTCTTGGGAACCTACACAAACAAGTTATGCTTTCCATTAGGTTCCTTTTTCATTTCATGATTTTGTACTTTGTAAATCATATTGTTTTGTATTTGGAAATGAAATGAAATAAATCTTGCATCAGTCAATCAAAACGGTTAATAGGGGACTATCATTAATTTTTGCTTATAGACATTTCAATACGGATGACATTCAAATACGTAATAATGTATTCGTGTATACATATAAAACGTCAGGCATGTAACAACACTCACGTATTATTGTATGATTATTTTCTTGTATAGGACCATATTGATTTGAACAATAATCATCTTTTTATATACAGTGCGTCCTAGAAAAAAAAGTTAACAGTCAGGAAAAGTCTCCCCATAAAAATATTTCAAAATATTTGAAGCCAAATTTCATACCTGTGGAAAGCTTATATGGTCTCTTAATACCTAAATATCTGGCATTATTTTATGCTTGAGTGAACAAATGACACTTTTGTGAAAAGGTGCTAAATCCAGACTTGACAAGAATTGGTATTTGTGATGGCTTATAATTATCAGCACAGTTGAGAGTCATGTAAAGGCTTAGAAATGTTCATATTTTGATCAATAACAGACAATTTATGAAAGAACAGGTTTTGTTCTCCCTGTACTTATGTATCTCATCAACATCATTATGCTTCAGTGAGCAATTCAATAATTTATTGAGTATTTTGAAATATTAATTTAGGCCAGATTTTTAATTCAAGCTGGCTTTCTCAGTCAACAATACAGTTTTGATGGGATATGTCTGTACATACAGAAAACAAAGCCTATCCTTTCAATAATTACCTTTTAATAATCAGAATATGAAAATGTCTAAGCCTTAAGACTCTCAACTCTGCTGATACCATCGAGAACTAATACAGTTTTTTGTCAATCATGGTTTTACACCATTTCATAACAATGGTTTTTGCTCACTCAAGCGTGATATTTTTTTGTCATTTGATAGGAGAGACCCTAAGTTATCTTAGGTATGAAAATTTCGTTAACATATTTTGAAATGTTAAAGTGGGGAGACTTTATCCAACTGTCAACTTTTAACGTTTCTCAAGAATTGTAAATACCAGTCAGAAGAAATGCCAATTCTTGTCGATTCTGGTTTTTGCACCCTGTTATGTCGTAAAAGTCGATCGAGTTTAAAATGTCGCAAGTTTTTTTTTTTGGGGGGGGGGGGGGGGGGGGGGGGGTGTCATTTAATAGAAGAGACCCTAAGCTATCCACAGGTATAAAACGACAAATCATTTGAAATATTTATTTGGGGAGACTTTTTCTGACTGTTTAACTTTTTTGGGGGGACGCACGATAGAAACTTTGAAAATGTCAATGAGGCCCCACCATCGGTCTGTATAGTACCTCGGTCACCTAACCAGACCAGGGAGGTGGAAGACCTCCCTGACCAGACAATGGACCTACTAGAGACCAGACCGATTCCAATATAAACCGGCTCCAAACCGACCGACTCCCGGGCATTCGCGGTGATGTAGTTCTGTGAGTTGTCGGTGTCGTGTCGGTCTTGTCATTGTGACGAGGTATTATACGACATATATCGCACATTGACAAGACCGATATGGAACTAAACAGACTGAGGATAAGAAAACAAAAGAGTTGACTTTTGGAGAACCCGGGTATCGATCCCGGTACCTCTCGCATGCTAAGCGAGCGCTCTACCATCTGAGCTAGCTCCCCGCAGTTGGTGAGAAAGGAGGAGCGTTAATTATAATAGTTCATTTATTAATATACATGCACTCATGACATGAAATTCAATTTCGTTTGTGTAAATCCATATTCTATTATGTTAATCCTATCATCACGAATCATGATTATCATTGTTATCGTCTATTGCATAGGACAGTGTCGGACCAAAATTTGCCGACCCCCCAAAATAATAAAAATTATATTTTGCCACGACAGGTAAATAAAATCAAGTCCTCACATTAGATTTGAATTAAACAGGGGTTAACACAATATTGTCCAACAAGGGGGGGGGGGGGGGGGGGGGGGGTGGACAAGGTCTCCCCGAAGTTTGCCCATAAAGGCGACGACAATGTTTGCTGACCCCCGCTCCCCCCCCCCCCCAAGAAAAAAAAATGAAACGAAAATGGAAAATAAAATAAAATAAAACGGGGAGGGGAAAAAATAATAAAAAGGAATATAAAATAAACGTGAAACAAAATAAATAAATAAAGTTTGTCACACCTCACGCCCCAAAACTCAGTAGCAGTCCTGAGGAAGAAAGTTGAAGCGGGGAGGTGGAAGAGAGATGTGAAGGAATCGTAGAATTTTTGACTGTTTAAGACGTGACATTTTTCAAACCAAATCGATTAAAAAAAAAAAAAAATTGAATTGCCGGCCTTGAACATCAATTAAGTCCGATCAATTGATTCGTCAAGCTAGATTTTGATTCTTTAGATTCCATTATCATCAAAATGGATCAAGGCTGCTCTGAACCATATCATATTGCGAGGAACGTGGTCAAGTTGGGCCAGGATTTCCGATACTTCGACTAAAGTACAGTGAGGTAACAAATGAAATACGTTGGGCACTCCCAGAGCCACCTAACTTCTTGTCTATAGTCTCTGACAGAAATGATTTCAACATGTGCAAAAGCTTCCTTTTCTCACCCCAAGATGATTATACCATAAGCATGGTTGGAGCTATAGTTTAAATGATGTTCATATGAATTGTAATCGTGCAGTCACGTTTGATCTTGAAGTATTTTTCAGGACTGATATTTGACAACGAGGATGAAATATGAAAGATGTTATAGTTATGAAAAGTTATGGGCGTCGTCATTACGACGGGGTACCCCTCACGATTTAAAAAAGGTGGGTTTAGATGCTGCCCCTTCTCCCATTTTTTTGCCTGCCAAGATATACATTCTAAAAACAATCTAGTCAAATAATGACTAGAATCTAGTCAGATTTGACTAGAATAACTATTCCCACGGGTACTAGCTGCACTATTATAGTCAAAACTACCAGCTTCGGGTTTGAGGTGAACAGAATCCTAGTCAAAGTAAACGGAATCCTAGTAAGAATGAACAGAATCCTAGTCGGAATGACTAAAATCTGATTAAGAAAATGTAACCAGGCGACCTGGTCAAAAAAATGACTAGACTGTTTTTTAGAGTGTAGTGTTCATATTATGAGAACAGTACTGAACACCCCTCGTTTTTTCATGACGGAGGCGAGGGGGGGGGGGGGGGGGGTTATTATGACCGTAAAATTACGTCCGAATTTTTGTTTGCTTGTTTGTTTGTTTGCTTCTCTTGATTAGTCCCCTGTTTCCATAAAATACCAGTAACCAGGTCTCTGGCTTTCTTATATTGCCATGGAGAAATTCGTAAAATTGTAAACAAGAGTGTAATGATATTTTCTATGGAACTTCATCTTACTTGTAATCCCCCGCAATGTCAAAATTGATATACTGCCTGCTCTCTTGAATACATCAAAACAGAGCAAAGACAAACTTATCTGGCCACTATCATAATGCTGTTTTATATATTTTATTTTAAAGATATTCTGAAGTAACTGTTGTGTAAATTTTACTCAAGATTTTCTATTCTCGACGTCTCAAAGTTATGAGAACGTTTTGGGTTAAAATGTGCAATGTTCATTAAACAGATAAACAGAACAAACGAGGTCGATGGTATTTCAAAGTTTGTCTTCTTTCGTTTGTTATCAAAGTGACATAGACACACCCATGGCAGACCCATTCCTCTCAAGACCGCCGGGAAACTTTGGGTCCCACTCAAAACATCACTTTTTTCAGATGTGAGCCCGTTGCCATGGTAAAAACAAAAACAATGGTGATAGCATGACAAACTACTCAAATGAAAGTAATAGTGTTGGCTTTGGCAGCAGAATGAAAGAATAAAGTTTATCCGGTTTGAAAAATCATCTGACAGCACTGATCATTTATTTTGTTTGGTTTGATCAAGGGTACTGTATGGAGTGAAGGATGTCTGAACTAGTCTTCCGTATTTCTACGAAATTTGGTTTATCGATCTGTGAAAGCGATGAGTATTATGAAGGACAATTACTATTTCATTTCATACTCTTAATGCCTTCAACTGTCAAGACTGTCAAGAAAGCTCCCTGATACCGTGTAGTCACGTCCAGGCAATGGCGTAGCTACAGGGGGGGGGGGGCATAGGGGACGCCCCCATCGAATGACTAAGAATGGAAAGAATATTTATTGGCAAAATGAAAGAGGAAGGGATCGGAGAAGAAGAAGAGGAAGGCAACGTTAAAAAGAAAATGTTACAACTCCTTCCACACCCTCCCCTCACAGCTCGATGACCTTGTTCTCTCCCATTTCATCCACCTATAGTAGTCCTATGGTAGGACTACCCCCCCCCCCCCATGACATAAGTGCCCCTTCACGCTATGCCACTGGTCACATATACTGCACTGAAGTGGTTGGCTATGACTACTAGCATGAGTATATTGCTTAGATCGTGCATGGGTGGGGTCCTGCCTTCTCCTTTGACCCCCCCCCCTCTCTCTCTCTCTCTCCCTCCCCCTCTCTCTCTCTCCCTCTCCCCCTCTCTTTCTCTTTCTCCCTTTCTCCCCCACTCTCTCTCTCCCTCTCTCTCTCTCTCCCCTCCCTCTCTCCTTCTCTCTCTCTCCCTCTCTCTATTTCTCCATTTCCTCTCTATCCCTCTCTTTCTATTTTCCTCTGTCTGACTGTCTGCTTCTTCACTTCTTTTTACCCCCTTCTTGGTCTAATGATCATGACGATTGGGGGCGTACCCCATGGCTTTTGGCCACTGGTGGGATAACTTCAGTGCCTACATTTTTTGAGCAGCCAATTGAGCCAAGAATTTTTGTCTCCCTTTCCCATCGGTGGTAAAGGAGGTCAGTTCAGTCCTTGCTGATCTACATCAAGACAAGTTCTTCCTTCCTAATGTCCGTCGTTTGTTGCATTCTATTCATTCATTTCAACGAAATAATAATGTACAACAAAACTCCACGGTTTCCTATCATTGTATAGTCACAGACAACAACAACGTCCAAGATTATATTATACACAACTAACGACCTATTATATACTAGAAAACAATTAACAATGCAGGTGCCGTGATAAAATTGGATAAAAAATCAATCATAATTTAGTGGCTAAACTTAGAAAGTTGTAAATCAAAGAGATATCCGTGATGTGAATGATTATGCCCTATAAGGGGAATAATTGTCGTGCCCTTTGCTTCCATTAAATGTGCTAGAACCAGGGAGAAGGGTGTAATAATAATAAATTGAATAAGTGAATGAGTAAATTACGCAATGCGTAATAAATGTCCCCGCCGGAAGTGCAGATCTGTGGAAATTAACTAGCCTGAACCTTAAAACTTCAGTGAAAAACTTTAGTGAATAAAATAATAATGTTACTGCATGCAAAAGAAGAGAATACCGACAATGCATGTATACAACTGAAATATAAAACATGAAAACATTATGAACCTTCAGCCATTTTGAATAAATTTGCATAAATTTGCATGAATAATGAATTTCAAAATTCTGTGTAGAAGTTTGGAAGCCCCCACCCAGCCCTATCAGATAAAACAATCGGAATCAAAATCCGATGTGAAATAGAGGAGAAGTAGCATTTTTCGTCAATTTTGAATAAATTTGCATAAATTTGCATAATTAATGAATTTCAAAATTCTGTGTAGAAGTTTGGAAGCCCCCACCCAGCCCTATCAGATAAAACAATCAGAATCAAAATCGGCCAAGAAATGACGGACGGACGGACACACACACACACACACACACACACACACACACACACACACGCACACACGAACGGAGCCCGTTTCATAGTCCCCTCACGAACTTCGTTCGGCGGGGACAATAAAGATAATAAAAATACTGATTAAAAGTTAAAACAAGAAATATATACTAGATTTTTTTTTTTTTTTTAATCATCAGATTTTTCGGTTATATGTCGTTTTTCCGAAGGTTCATATTTCCGAAGGTTCGTTACCCCGACTGTTCGTAATTCCGAAAATGATATAGAGTTCATAATTCCGAAAATGAAAAAGGTTCATATAACCGAAGGTTCGTAATTCCGAAAAGTTATGTAGGGCTCTATTGCATTTTCGGAATTACGAACCCTATTTCATTTTCGGAATTACCAACCTTCGGAGTAATGCATCAAATGTTCGGAATTATGAACCCTACTTCATTTTCGGAATTATGAACCCCCTGCTATGAGAAATTTGTGTTTCGGAATTACGAACCTTTGGAATTATGAACCTTCGGAAAAACAAACCTTCAGAAAAACGAGTGCCCCCCCCCCCCCCCCATGTAATTTCGTTTTCCTACTCCGAAATTTTCTACAAGCAAAAAAAAAAAAAAAAAAAAAAAAAAGAGAGAGAGAGAGAGAGAGAAAAGGTCCACATTAATTTTTGTCAGGTGCCCGTTTGGGGTAAGGGGTTTGAGATTGCTTTCAGGTTATTTTTTTTTGGGGGGGGGGCACAATCAAGGGGCACATTTAAAAAAAAAAAAATGTGTACTTAATGTGTACTTCGGTATGCCAGATTGAGTTTTGGGAATCAGGGAACAATACGGAATGTTAATCAAGGGACAGGAAACTGGGAAAGGGAAATATCCATGCAAGCGTATGTCCTATTAACAACAGTGGTTCTCCAGGTAACGCTTAACAATAATTACACACTCAAGTACATTTTGTATTGCTGGTTACGACCCTTATGAAAACACCCACATGACATGGTGCATGTCAATGTCCGGATGGAAGAGATAAAATGATGATACGTCATCATGTCTTTCTAATGAAATATCGCAAAATGTACTACACTCTTTGATAATGCAACTATACCATTCTTTCAAAAAGGAATCAATCCCAACTAAATACTAAAAAAAATTCTTTAAGCCTATATCATGTATGCAAGGGGTGTCTTATTTGAGGGGGGGGGGGGGGTCAGGGGGTGTTTCACAAAGAGTTAAGTGTGACTTGATTTGATTTGATTTTGATTTATTTATTTATCTTTATGATCCTTTTTTTTCTTCAAAGATATTTTACAAACTGAATTACAACACTAGAAATTTAATTCGTCACTGAAGACGAATTAGGTGGTCTGTCTTTGTGGCAAAGTGCTTTGTCAGGTGTGATAATATTTCTGCAAGATTATAATCATAATGTTGACGACAATGATCATAAGATATGGTCATATAAGTGATGACAGTGACGATAATGATATATTGATAATGATGATCATAATGACAATAATGATGACAATAACCACGATAACCTAAGTGGCATAGCGCCCCTACAGGTTCAGTTTTATGGGCGATTTTTCGAAAAGTGCTTGAAATGGCATGAAACGTTTGCAAAATGAATTTGGGACGGTTTGGATCATTTCTAAATTTTGCGCGCGCACGGACGCGCGGACGTACGCGTACGCGCGCGTTTAACGAAATGACCTTGACTGGAATGACAGTGACCTTAACCATGCCAAATATGAAAGAGAAATGACATTTCGTTATGAACATATGACCATAAGTTGATTTTCACAAAATGGCGCCTGGATGACGTCACAATAACCTGATGACCTTGAAAAAAATGTGGGAACTTGACCTTATTAGGACTGATGACTGACGAAAATATGAAGAAAATTGTCTGAGCCGATTTGGAGAAATCGGGATAACGAACTGGACGATTTGATATTGCAGGACATGTGGAAGATTATCCCCTTAGCTTTAACACACGACAGGGAATGAGATTCTACACAAACTACTGCACACTACTTTCAATGGACATAACACGCAAAATTAGGCAGTTTTTTACATTGTTTGTGATGGTATATGTTATAATAGTCGAAGAAGATGGTAGAATGAAAGGCAAAAAAAAAAAAAAAAAAAAAAAAAAAAAAAAATGGACCCACCCGGAGTCGAACCTGGGTCGCCGGAATGGGAGGCAAGTGCTTTACCAATGGACCAAAATATTTCCAATAGAGATAACACGTAGACGAAAAACGGGATTCTCAAATGACATTTTGTAGTTAAAAAAAGGGCATGATCCCGACATCTGATCAAAAATTGGAGGGCACACTTGTAAAAGCTTATAGTCTCAGCTATAACATACCAAAATTTGGGAGAAAATCGAGCAGAAATAACAGAGATACTGCTCAAAGAAGACGGGAATGTAGAATCAAGATTTGAGAAAAAGTCATCTCCCATAGAGAATACACGCAAAATGAGAAAAATTGACATACCTCCTTTATTCGCAAAAATACACCATGATCCCTTTGTCAAAATGAAAAATCGTGGTGACTGATCTTGTAGAGAATTGTCTCAGCTACATCATATCCAAATTTGGGCGAAAAATGACCAATATTAAAGGAGTTATAGTGAAATTTGCATAAATTTGATGACGTCATTTTTGAAAAAATGAAATTTTGAGTTTAGACGCCATTTTGATGACTTTGCAATATAATTGAGGCTCAAATTACCCATGAAATTATATCTATGATTCCTCCTCTACCCAAATATGAAAAAAAATTGGGGGGTTTATGGACTATTTAAAGAGCTAGAGTTAATTTTGTAGAGGCATGTTTTTGCACGTTTTTACGTTATTTTCGCCATAGACGCGCGCACGGATTTTAAAGTTTGACGCACGCGTGCGGCATTATTAGATGTCAAGAATGACTGAAACTAATTGGAAATTGTCAAGAATTTTATCAGAAATCGATACCATGCAAAAAAAACGGCATTTCTACCTTCCGTACGTGCTGCGCACGCGCAAAACGCGCGCGCAGACGCGTGCGCGCGCAAAATTTTGAAATGCTTAAAATGACCTGAACTGTACTCTCCTTTGATCAAAAAGTGATTTTGATCATTTCTAAATTTTGACGCGCGCGTACGTGCGCGTCATGACGTGCCCGCGGATTTTACTGACATTTGACATTGACCCTTGACCTGAAGTTTATGTGTGTTTAATATGGTTCATTTTTGATGACTCGTTATGAAGATATGATCGATAATGTGATTTCACAAAATGGCGCCTGGATGACGTCACGATGACCTGATGACCTTGAAAAAGATAGGGGCACTTGACCTTGATAGGCCTGATAACTGACGAAAATTTGAAGAAAATTGATCCAGTTGATTTTGAGAAGTCACGGCCACAAGAAATGGGGAGAAAAATAAAAATAAAGAATAAATAATAAAGAAAATTCGTACGAAATTAAGAGGTGATCTGTCGATACCGACAGACCACCTAATAATAAAGAAAATTCTAACGAAATTAAGAGGTGGTCTGTCCAAGTGACAGACCACCTAATAATACCTACAACGTGTGTGTCTATGGCAAAATGAGCAATTTAAACTTTGAAAGCCATTTTCGGCCTGAAAACGACCGTTAAAACGTTTGAGCTACACGAACCTTTTTTGTGTAGAATTTTCTGCTCTTTCATCTGAATCAAGTCCCAAGTCTCTAGCACCCCGCAAACTGAAGTTAGAGGCCCCGTTTAAGGTCCGACAAGGGTATTTTTCACCCCAAAATCACTAAATGAAGCCTAGATGACGTCATAATGTCGTCATGAACCTCAGATTTTCACCGTCAATTCTTCTTATCAGTCCTCATTACTGTGCTGAATTTTAAAAAGATTCATGGTTTCGTTTTTGAGTTATTGCCCCCGTAAAAAAGAGGGGGGGGGGGTAAAAAAAGGAAAAAATGAATTATAAAAAAAAAACGAATTGAGGTATGAATGTGAATTTTTGTGTGCATGATATTTGGTGCAGATGTGATGACTATGGGAAGATTGAGAAAGATTGACCTCCTCGTTTGGGAGTTATCGGGGGTGGCATTTTTCATATTTGCGGGGGCACTGACGCGCGAACGTGGGCGCACGTGCGCGTCTAAGTCTCTGAATTTGACCTGATTGATATTAGCTTCCCTCATGCCTAATATGAATGAGAAATGACTTTCCCTGATGAAGATATAACCATGAGTTGATTTTCACAAAGTGGCGCCTGCATGACCTCACGATGACCTGATGAGCTTGAAAAGTTTCCGGGAACTTGATCTCATAGGGGCTGATGACTGACGAAAATTTGAAGAAATTGGACTAAGCCGATTTTGAGATATCATGGTCACAAAAAGTGGGCGGCAAAAGGAAAGCTGGTTTTGACAAAACTAAAATTAACCTACTAGAAATTTAATTCGTCACTGAAGACGAATTAGGTGGTCTGTCTTTCACTGTGGCAAAGTGCTTTGTCAGGTGTGATAATATTTCTGCAAGATTATAATCATAATGTTGACGACAATGATCATAAGATATGGTCATATAAGTGATGACAATGACGATAATGATATATTGATAATGATGATCATAATGACAATAATGATGACAATAACCACGATAACCTAAGTGGCATAGCGCCCCTACAGGTTCAGTTTTATGGGCGATTTTTCGAAAAGTGCTTGAAATGGCATGAAACGTTTGCAAAATGAATTTGGGACGATTTGGATCATTTCTAAATTTTGCGCGTGCACGGACGCGCGGACGTACGCGTACGCGCGCGTTTAACGAAATGACCTTGACTGGAATGACAGTGACCTTAACCATGCCAAATATGAAAGAGAAATGACATTTCGTTATGAACATATGACCATAAGTTGATTTTCACAAAATGGCGCCTGGATGACGTCACAATAACCTGATGACCTTGAAAAAGATGTGGGAACTTGACCTTATTAGGACTGATGACTGACGAAAATATGAAGAAAATTGACTGAGCTGATTTGGAGAAATCGGGATAACGAACTGGACGATTTGATATTGCAGGACATGTGGAAGATTATCCCCTTAGCTTTAATACACGACAGGGAATGAGATTCTACACAAACTACTGCACACTACTTTCAATAGACATAACACGCAAAATTAGGCAGTTTTTTACATTGTTTGTGATGGTATATGTTATAATAGTCGAAGAAGATGGTAGAATGAAAGGCAAAAAAAAAAAAAAAAAAAAAAAAAAAAAATGGACCCACCGGGAGTCGAACCTGGGTCGCCGGAATGGGAGGCAAGTGCTTTACCAATGGACCAAAATATTTCCAATAGAGATAACACGTAGACGAAAAACCGGATTCTCAAATGACATTTTGTACTTAAAAAAAGGGCATGATCCCGACATCTGATCAAAAATTGGAGGGCACATTTATGAAAGCTTATAGTCTCAGCTATAACATACCAAAATTTGGAAGAAAATCGAGCAGAAATAACAGAGATACTGCTCAAAGAAGACGGGAATGTAGAATCAAGATTTGAGAAAAAGTCATCTCCCATAGAGAATGCACGCAAAATGTGAAAAATTGACATGCCTCCTTTAATCGCAAAAATACGCCATGATCCCTCCGTCAAAATGAAAAATCGTGATCACTGATCTTGTAGAGTATTGTCTCAGCTACATCATATCCAAATTTGGGCGAAAAATGACCAATATTAAAGGAGTTATAGTCAAATTTGCATAAATTTGATGACGTCATTTTTGAAAAAATAAAATTTTGAGTTTAGACGCCATTTTGATGATTTTGCAATATAATTGAGGCTCAAATTACCCATGAAATTATATCTATGATTCCTCCTCTACCCAAATATGAAAAAAAATTGGGGGGTTTATGGACTATTTAAAGAGCTAGAGTTAATTTTTTAGAGGCATGTTTTTGCACGTTTTTACGTTATTTTCGCCATAGACGCGCGCACGGATTTTAAAGTTTGACGCACGCGTGCGGCATTATTAGATGTCAAGAATGACTGAAACTAATTGGAAATTGTCAAGAATTTTATCAGAAATCGATACCATGCAAAAAAAACGGCATTTTTACCTTCCATACGTGCTGCGCACGCGCAAAACGCGCGCGCGGACGCGTGCGCGTGCAAAATTTTGAAATGCTTAAAATGACCTGAACTGTACTCTACTTTGATCAAAAAGTGATTTTAAGCATTTCTAAATTTTGACGCACGCGTACGTGCGCGTCATGACGCATGCGCGCGTTTTGATGTCATGTGATGTTGACCCTTGACCTGAAGTTAATGTGTACCAAATGTGGTTCATTTTTGACGGCTCGTTTTGAAGATATGATCAATAATGTGATTTCATAAAATGGCGCCTTGATGACGTCACAATGACCTGATGACCTTGAAAAAGATGCGGGAGCTTGCTCAATGATGGCCTGATAACTGACGAAAATTTGAAAAAATTTGACTTGGACGATCTTGAGATATCATGGAAACAAGAAAGTGGGAGAAAAATAAAAATAAAGAATAAATAAATAAAGAAAATTCTGACGAAATTAAAAGGTGATCTGTCTATGACAGACCACCTAATAATAATACCTATAACGTGTGTGTCTATGGCAAAATGGGCAATTTAAACTTTGAAAGCCATTTTCGGCCTGAAAACGACCGTTAAAACGTTTGAGCTACAAGCCTTTCTTGTGTAGAATTTTCTGCTCTTTCATTTGAATCAAGTCCCAAGTCTCTAGCACCCCGCAAACTGAAGTTAGAGGCCCCGTTCAAGGTCCGACAAGGGTATTTTTCACCCCAAAATCACTAAATGAAGCCTAGATGACGTCATAATGTCGTCATGAACCTCAGATTTTCACCGTCAATTCTTCTTATCAGTCCTCATTACTGTGCTGAATTTTAAAAAGATTCATGGTTTCGTTTTTGAGTTATTGCCCCCGTAAATAAAAGGGGGGGGGGTCAAAAAAGGAAAAATGAATAATAAAAAAAAAACGGATTGAGCTCTGAATCTGATTTTTGGTGTGCATGATATGTGGTCGAAATGTGATGGACGAGGCAAAATTCAGAAAGATTTACCTCCTCGTTTGGGAGTTATTGGGGGTGGAATTTTTCATATTTGCGGGGGCACTGACGCGCGAACGTGTGCGCACGCGCGCGTCTAAATCTCTGGGATTGACCGGATTGATATCAGCTTCAATCATGCCAAATATGAATGAGAAATGACATTTCGTTATGAACATATGACCATAAGTTGATTTTCACAAAATGGCGCCTGGATGACGTCACAATAACCTGATGACCTTGAAAAAGATGTGGGAACTTGACCTTATTAGGACTGATGACTGACGAAAATATGAAGAAAATTGACTGAGCCGATTTGGAGAAATCGGGATAACGAACTGGACGATTTGATATTGCAGGACATGTGGAAGATTATCCCCTTAGCTTTAATACACGACAGGGAATGAGATTGTACACAAACTACTGCACACTACTTTCAATAGACATAACACGCAAAATTAGGCAGTTTTTTACATTGTTTGTGATGGTATATGTTATAATAGTCGAAGAAGATGGTAGAATGAAAGGCAAAAAAAAAAAAAAAAAAAAAAATGGACCCACCGGGAGTCGAACCTGGGTCGCCGGAATGGGAGGCAAGTGCTTTACCAATGGACCAAAATATTTCCAATAGAGATAACACGTAAACGAAATACGGGATTCTGAAATCACATTTTGTAGTGAAAAAATGGGCATGATCCCGACATCTGATCAAAAATTGGAGGGCACACTTGTGAAAGCTTATAGTCTCAGCTATAACATATTAAAATTTGGAAGAAAATCGAGCAGAAATTACAAAGATACTGCTCAAAGAAGACGGGAATGTAGAATCAAGATATGAGAAAAAGTCATCTCCCATAGAGAATACACGCAAAATGAGAAAAATTGACATACCTCCTTTATTCGCAAAAATACACCATGATCCCTTTGTCAAAATGAAAAATCGTGCGACTGATCTTGTAGAAAATTGTCTCAGCTACAACATATCCAAATTTGGGCGAAAAATGACCAATATTAAAGGAGTTATAGTCAAATTTGCATAAATTTGATGACGTCATTTTTGAAAAAATAAAATTTTGAGTTTAGACGCCATTTTGATGACTTTGCAATATAATTGAGGCTCAAATTACCCATGAAATTATATCTATGATTCCTCCTCTACCCAAATATGAAAAAAAATTGGGGGGTTTATGGACTATTTAAAGAGCTAGAGTTAATTTTTTAGAGGCATGTTTTTGCACGTTTTTACGTTATTTTCGCCATAGACGCGCGCACGGATTTTAAAGTTTGACGCACGCGTGCGGCATTATTAGATGTCAAGAATGACTGAAACTAATTGGAAATTGTCAAGAATTTTATCAGAAATCGATACCATGCAAAAAAAACGGCATTTTTACCTTCCATACGTGCTGCGCACGCGCAAAACGCGCGCGCGGACGCGTGCGCGTGCAAAATTTTGAAATGCTTAAAATGACCTGAACTGTACTCTACTTTGATCAAAAAGTGATTTTAAGCATTTCTAAATTTTGACGCACGCGTACGTGCGCGTCATGACGCATGCGCGCGTTTTGATGTCATGTGATGTTGACCCTTGACCTGAAGTTAATGTGTACCAAATGTGGTTCATTTTTGACGGCTCGTTTTGAAGATATGATCAATAATGTGATTTCATAAAATGGCGCCTTGATGACGTCACAATGACCTGATGACCTTGAAAAAGATGCGGGAGCTTGCTCAATGATGGCCTGATAACTGACGAAAATTTGAAAAAATTTGACTTGGACGATCTTGAGATATCATGGAAACAAGAAAGTGGGAGAAAAATAAAAATAAAGAATAAATAAATAAATAAAGAAAGAAAATTCTGACGAAATTAAAAGGTGATCTGTCTATGACAGACCACCTAATAATAAACAAATATTAATACATTATCAAATAGAGTAATTGCATTGTATAATTAACGTAAATGAATCATAAAGAAGGAGTGTCACATAAGCAAAGCTTGATGGAGTGACAATCCTATACAAAAAAATTGGAAATACTAAAGAAAGGGGATATTAAAAAAAAGAAAAGGAAAAGATAAAAAAAAAAGGAAGAAAAAAGACTTTTCGTTGTATTCAAAGTAATAGAAGTCAATTAAGGATGGGGATGAGATGAGATGTATGGAGGAAGAAAACATAAATAGAAGAGGATGGTAAGTAGAAAAGTGGACTGTGTTGAAGAGATATTAGAGAGAGAGAGAGAGAGAAAGTCGCACTTAAATTCCTAGTTGCGTGAGTTATATGACACATGCACCGCACTGGTCAGATCATGCTCAGGGGCTCAGGGGACGCGCGCTATTGGATAATCTACCAATAAGATTACGCTTTTAATACCGTATGCGCATTGGCACTTACGCATGACTTTAAGTCAAACTTAACTCTTTGTGAAACACCCCTAGGTAGATTTCGAAATTTGCAAATATTTCTTGTATAACGAGTGTAGGGTGAATATTATCTTATTTCACTCATATATCCTCAAATATGCATTGAGAAAGAGTGGTCTATAATCATGTATATGATTCAAACTATATATACATCAATTTTCATTAGGGACTGTGCTTATTACCCTATACGCAAATTAATAATTTTATCCATCCTATATGCTCACTACTAAGTATAATGCGAATAATGATTTAGCTCATTTGACTCCGGGTAGTAATAGAATCTCTTCATCCAGGTGTGGGTGACACGTTGGCTTAAAAGCTTTGCAAGATATCTCATTTACAAATAACGGTTAACAGTTATGGCACGTATTACGTAACAAAGGGTTTGTTCACATGTGTATTGTCTAACCGTATGACGGACAATGGATATTGATTGAGGAGCCGACCTGCAGGACATGGCAAATAAATCGGAATTTTTGGAAAACCACATCAGGACTACTTTGATTCAGTTAGCATGTATCCCTTAACCAATTCGTTGATTTCTTTATTTTAGGCCTGCTAAAAAGAGCGAGATACTCATGATTTTAAATTTAAGATACTGCATTGTAATTAATTTTTTAAAATTCTATATAATAGAAGTCATTTCAATTCATACACATGTATATTTAAATCAAACCTGGCTGATACTGATAGAGGCCTTCTCTAGTTTCAGGTGAAATTATTGGCATATATACCGTCAAATTTTTTAAAAGAATTGTTCTGTTTCTGTAAAGCAGTATTCACAGATACTATTGGCAAGGCCTTATGTATGAGACATAATTATCATTGATTATTATTGATGAATACTGAACACGAGAGGTGCAACGTGTTTGGACTTTGCACGATTTTTGCAAAACGAGATATGGGAATCAAAATGAGTAATCAATGTGATAACTTTATTGATTTACAGATTAAAACAATGCAAGTCACAGGAATGGAACATAATAACACGGAGATAATAAGATAATAGCTGCTACACTCTGTAAATTTCAAAAGTCAAATTCACGTATCGTGGAGATGATTGCATGTAGGCATACGAAATCAACCATCCCCTTCTTAGCATTCACGAGTTAAACATGCCGAAGAGGGCAACACAATTTTTATTCAGTTCATAATTTATATTGGATAATAACTATTTTAGGACAGTAAAGGTAGTATCCCAGGATTTGACAAGTTTGAAAACAATGTACATGTAATGTGTGTACAGTGTAGTCATGCTTTAACAATGATTATACAGAAAGGCATTTCTGAATATATAGTGACCACATTGGTAGGTGTGTACTCTGATTTTTCAGTTGATTTTTCAGTGTGTCCACCGTACGTCGAGAGTGTGTCCATGCAGAGTGTGCCCACAATGTGTCACAGAGTGTTTCTACGGCGTAGTATCTCTACATTTTTCCACAGTGTGTTACTGTCCACAGTTTCTCCACACCGTCACACAGTGTTTAATACACAATGTGCAACACTATTTCTTACAGTGCTGTGTTGTGAAAGTTGAGTTCAGGGGAGCGTTTCATGAAAGGAAGTTGTTGGATATTTTATACGACAACTGTTATAAGCTACTGAAATCCTTGCATCTGATTGGCTGAGAGCAAATTTGTCGGATAAAATATCTGACAAGTCCTTTCATGAAACGCCCCCCTGGGAGAGGGAAAAACTAATTCGTGAGCTTTTTCATTCTTTTTATGTCAGTTTGGAAGAACATCATATTAGAAATGTCCCGTGAAAGGGATAGCTCTACAAATGCCCTCATATTCGAAATATGATGAGAAATAGCTGAAATGTTAGGGCCTTCGCCCTTCGGAATTCATGCCACTTGTGTGTGCAGTCCCATATTTCTGCGTGCATGTACATTGTGCTTTTGCAGCGAGATTGGGTCAATTTCTTATCATTTTGATGACTCCAAAACCTCACAGTATAAACAAGTCTTATGTAGATATGACCAACCTTTCCAAATTGCTTTGAGACAGTTTCTTTTCCAGTTTAATTGCATGACTGGGCCCTCTTGCATAAAAAGTTGCAATTAAACGCAACTCAAAAAATTAAACGCAACTCGATTTTCAACCAATCAGGATCGCGTATTTGGGACTTGCGTTTAATTTTTTGAGTTGCGTTTAATTGCAACTTTTTATGCAAGAGGGCCCTGAACTCTAATTTATCTTTAAAGTGCACTGATGCTCATCAAAGTAGTAAGAACGACACTTCTCAAGTTCTATAGTTGAAATTCCCTCATCCGCATCACCGATGATTATATATCAAGCGAAACCAACCTAGTTCAACACAATAACAAAGGAGAGACGATAAAAAGTAGACTATTGACATGCTTAAAGAACTCAAAAGAACTATCAAAGTGAACTTGTATTGATCTCACTGAGGGAACAATAAGGAAACAGCTGATTGGGGAACGCATGTGAGAGTGACAAGCTTTCAACCAATCAGCGCATCGTATGGAAATATCAACAAACCATTGGGGAGAAAGTCACATTGAGAAAGACTAGTCTCTAGGAAGTTTTGAAGACGCGACAGTCAGACAATGCACTTTACTTTGACTATATACTAGCTATTGTTATGTTTCTGACATCTTTTGACAGAAAGTGCAGCAAGCAGTACTCGTTTACAGAAGCAAAATTGTTTTGAGAATTGGTTTTTGCTGGCCTTTCTTCTTCTTCTTCTTCTTCTTCTTCTTCTTCTTCTTCTTCTTCTTCTTCTTCTTCTTCTTCTTCTTCTTCTTCTTCTTCTTCTTCTTCTTCTTCTTCTTCTTCTTCTTCTTCTTCTTCTTCTTCTTCTTCTTCTTCTTCTTCTTCTTCTTCTTCTTCTTCTTCTTCTTCTTCTTCTTCTTCTTCTTCTTCTTCTTCTTCTTCTTCTTCTTCTTCTTCTTCTTCTTCTTCTTCTTCTTCTTCGTCTTCTTCTTTTTGTTGTTGATTACATTATACCATCCATGGATATACTACCGAACTACACCTAATAAACCTAAAACATGGATATAATGCCTAAAAGCAATTCAATGACTCAACCAACATAATTCATGGAAATGAATTACTGCAAAATGAGCAAAATATTAGTTGGGCATATATTGCCAGAATGATTGGTATGACACAGTGCCGGATTTAGGTGGGGGGGGGGGGGGGGGGGGGGTAAAGACAATTCCGGCCCGTGCCCCCCCCCCCCCCCTTTGAGAGAAAAGTATACATTTTTTGCATGTCAGAGAATTCTGGAGGAAAACTGGAAGAAAAAAATCTAATAACTTTTTTTTTGGTTGCTTGTCAGGGAATTCTGGAGGCAAACTGGACCCAAATATCTGATAACCCTTTTTTTTTTTGCTTGTCAGAAAATTTTCGGAAATTTGTGTGCCCCCCCCCTTATACAAAATCCTGGATCCGCCTCTGGTGTTGCTCATCAATCCTGATGACACTGGTTGTTTTACCAACCATTTCATGACAACATAACTAATAACCATGCAGGTATGTACTTGAAAAGATTATCTTGATTGATGCCGAATGTCATAAAACGTGTAATGAAACGTGGTCATAAGTATGTAATATAACCAACATGTGCAAACTTTTGATTCTGTTCTCATCATACACACCACAGCGATGCATTGCAAACTATCCGAGTAATAAAATCATATCAACCCAATTTAACCCTTACAGGACAGGAATTATTTCAGGGCTAAATTGATCACATTTTGTTCTTCAAATTTGCAACAAAAATATTTTTCTTTTAATGCTACATTGTTCTAATGAAATGTAATGTCTTTGATAACAACATACATGGTTAAAAACTTTGTTGAAAAGTTTTTTAAATTGCCAATTTTGACAAAAACAACGATTTTGAACTTCTCAATGTGTTGCCAATTTCCTTTTAAAAATTCCTGGCATCAAACACAATATGGTCAAGCAACAAAAAGGGACACAGTGTGTGCGGAAATTTGTGCTTTTTCTTCTCATGTATCTTGGTATATTTTTTAAAGCTCTGAATTAAAAGTTATTGAGCCAAACAACAAAATGTGGTCAATTGTCTCGAAAGGGTTAAAGATGGGTTGGGGGCGAACATGTTAGTTTTAAAACATGCAAAAGATAGTCTGTAATGATATTCATATTTTCTACATATCATCCCTTTTCTTTCAATAATGATTTGCGTTTTCGGAACAGTATGTAGCATTGTTTGATTAAAAATGTATGATTTATGTATGATTGTTTTTGTAATTCTTGAAACTTAATAAAACATATAAATAAAAATAAAACGTACGTCTTATATTCATTGATTATTGGCCTCGCTACTGGAGAGGCACTATAATTGCGGCATTTAAGCTGCAATATAACTACCTCTCAGCACATTTAAAGTGGAAAATAACATTACCTGAGATTTTTTTCTACAGCACATTATTTAAAAAATAATCAGTTAATATGCGCTAACACCATGCATTATCCTAAACGAAAAACGTCATTTATTCTCTCTCTCTGTAACATAATTAGATTTCCATTAATTTTCTTTAAACAAAAAAATGTGGGTGAATGTTTCGATCTTGCGTCAGTAAAGTCGAATTTGAATTTGACTTTTAGGATTATCCCTTGAAGAGGAGGATTGAAACTATCCCCATGCACCGCGCCGTTACCGGTGCCTCTGGAAATGGGATGGGCTTTAACAAAACTTCCCTATGACTTCCCATTGTTGTGGTTTTCTTTTCACTGAGCTCAAATTCATTGATCTAGTTGATGTAATAGGTCTAATCGAAGTTTAATTAATCAGTGGTTTGAAAAGGAAATAATGCGCCGCCCATTTAAGTGATATTCTCTCTTTCTCTCTCTCTCCCTCTTTCTCTCCTCTCTCTCTCTCTCTCTCTCTCTCTCTCTCTTTATCTCTCCCTCTCTCTCCTCTCTCTCTCTCTCTCTCTCTCTCTCTCTCTCTTTCCCTCTCATAAGTGTCGGGTATCCAAAGTACAAGAATCATTTCCCTTTTAAATTAATTTGTTGAAAGTAATTTCGTCGAGATACTTTCACTCTTTTTATTCCATCTATATTCGCATCACCTGCATCAATTCCCTGTTATGTTTGAAAAGCTCAAGCACGCCATTACCACCGAGTATCATGTGAAGCCAATAATAATTAGTATAACCTTTAGACTCATAGGCAATCATTTTTTTTTTGTTGTGTGTGTGTGTGCGTTTGTGTGTGTGTTTTGTTTGTTTGTTTGTTGTTGTTTTTTAGGGGGGGGGGGGGGTCATTCACCGGGGGTGTTTACATTCTGCCATCAGATTTTTGTTCTTTGAAAAAAACATATCGAATTAGCTCAAGTCCCTGTAGTTTCTGAACTGATTCTGCAAAACACCAATGAAAAAAAAATGAACTAACATTTTCATATAGCAGCTTTTACCGGTCCATGCAGAGCTGTTGAACGATTATTGACCTGAACCGATGAGAAAATCGATGTCTCTGTTAAGCTTCAAATAGAATGGAATCTGAAATATCGAATTATATTTGATGACTATGGTCCGGTCACATCTAGCTGATTAAGATGATGATAACTAGCACGATCGCAAAGACTTTCGATAAATTAACCTGAGGCAATTTCAAAACCTTGTCCATCACATTTTGAAATGTTCGAATACGTAATTCGAACATGATGATTTCTATATGGGATATAATTATCTAGAACAGAGTTTCGAAATTGCCCTTGAGTTGATTTTTCGAATCTCTTCGATCGTATTGACTATACCTTTATGATTAAAAAAAAGGCTGTTAATTATAATTATTTACTATTATTATTATTATCATTTATTCGACCATAAAAACGAATACAAGATGTGCATACAGAGTAATAGATAAAATAGAATAAGATAAGACGGAATGGCATGTGGGTCAGGGTTCACAAAAGAGAAATTCTTCCCTGTTGCCCGTAGGCACATAGGCGCCGGAAGCGGGGGGGCAGGGGGGCAGTCGCCCCCCAAACGAAAAAGTGGGGGGGCAAAATGCATTTTCGCCCCCCCAAAAAGCCCCCCCCCCAAAAAAAAAAAAAAAAAAAAAAAAAAGGGAGAGGAAGAAGAAGAAGAAGAAAAAGAAGAAGAGTTGGAATGAAAATATTGTATATAACTTAGAAAAGTGGTTATTTTTCGCTCGCTCGCTTCGCTCGCTCGCAAAATAAAAGATTATATGTGTGATTTACGCCAGTGCTCGTAACCAGCTCTGTTGCTTCGCTATCTCGCTTTCGAGTTTCTTCGAAAATTTTTACGCGTCTTTTCCCCCCCCCAAAAAAAAATTCTGCGTACACCTCTGGTCACCTCCGAAAATTTTTGACATGAGCCCCCTCCCCCTCCAAAATAGTGAGCCCCCTGGGTTGTTTGCCCCCCCCCCCAATCCAGAATTGCTTCCGGCGCGCCTGCGTAGGCATGTGAACCTGCACATGCCATTCCGAGAAATATAATAGATATTGCACAATATACATATATAATTATACAAATGAAAACAAATGATCGTCCAGAAAATTGCAGTGAAGCATTCAAAATTGCAAAATGTAAATTAAATCCGGATAAAACTGCCTGTCATCAATGTTGATTAATTCTTGAAAATATCTCTTTGATTGAGACCTTGAAAAAAAAGAGAAAAGAATGAAAAATGAATAATGAATAAAAATGGGTAAATCTGAATAAATCTTAAACTACATATAAAATATATCGAGAAAAATTATCCTCACTTAATGTGAAAACAAAATGCCGATTTTGTCACTTGGTTGCATGTAACTATTACAATTTCGATTAAATTAATAATGCCATGTGCATGATGCAGTATCATAATGCTCCCATTGCAAGTTGACTTGATTATAAGCAATATCATGAATATTATTATTGCACAGTGATTGCCAAATACGTGGCAATTATTGCAACTCTCGATCTCTGACGGCATATGGCAAAAATAATACTCATACATAATCACCAGCCTGATCATTAAGTGTTCTAACCTCGCTAACCTTGCACATAAATAAAAATGAAAAAAAAAAAAGGAATAATAATAAAATGACGAACACATATGCTGTTTAACGATGGTAAAGAAAACGATGATAACCCTGGAACAAAAAAAAATAAAGAAGGGGTGAATCACATATATTTAAAAATGAAACTACAAATTGATAAAATAGCATTATGCTTTACGATATTAGTTCCATAAAACAGGTATGATCAGTACGTATGTATGTGCCTTAAGCCCACCGAACCCTATACGATCGGTCTAGATTCAGATTCAGATTAATCTTTATTGGTCTATATGATTCAACACATAGAAATTTAGTTTCCATTGGCTTGTTATACACACAATACAGTACAGAGTACAATACAATAAATACAAAATAATATAACAAACAGCAATACTTAAAGACAATGACTGAAGGGAAACGAATAACATGAACCTTTTACAATGTATATGCCTATAAGAATAAGTCTACGATCCGATTTTGAAAGAAAATATTATAGGATTAGATATAAACAGTTAAGCACATAAAATAATGTTTGATTGAGGTTCTGAATAGTTACAGAGACAGTAAAAATCGAAATTACGGCCTATCACGAGCCTTCTAGTCGGAGGAAAGGCCAAATCGGCTCCGAATCGTAGTGACGTCAGGGCAGTTCTGCGATTGTCTACGATTTGAAACTGATTAGGCCCTTATTCCGGATATAAGGTTGACATCGCACCAAATTTCTATGTTTAGTATTCATATTATTGTTCAGAACCTGAATCAGGTAGCTTTCACTTGTTAAAATGCCTATGTTAATGCTATTGCGATTTATTTCCAAAATCGGATCGTATTCGATCGTATAGTGTGCAGTGGGCTTTATGGATCAATGTTAACCTCACTTTCTGCTCCCATGCATTCGTCTCCCCTCCCACCTGCACCCTTTCAATACCATTCTTTAGTAGTGGCGGATTCAGGGAGAGACAACCGACACTACCCCCTTCATAAAACCCAAGGTGGCATATACCTTAAATACGGAAAAAAAAATGTGCCCCTTGAATTGTGTTGTGCCCTCTTTCAAAATTTTCGACCCGAAACAAAAGAAACAGAAAATCTGATTACCATTTTTTTTTGCTTGTCAGAAAGTTTTTTTTTCTTCAGAAAAGAGCCCCCCCCCCCTTCGTCGAATTTTTGATCTGCCCTGATTTTTTTTTTCCATTTTTAGTTTTACCTCCTTCTCCTTCTTACGTCACCGTATCTTCTCATTGCCTCCATTGTCTTAGAAGTCACCTGACCTCTGTGATCGATAAACTAATCAGAGCATATCTTGTGGTGGTGGTTTACCTTCAGACTAGTATTTCCTGTTCGGCTTTCCTTTCTTCAAATCCACCTGAAAGAGACATGGTCACCTCATTTAAACGCAAATATTAAAAAAAAAAAAAAACATTTGATAGATGCTGACAGATCCTAATATATCATGAAATAACTGCCTGATCGCCAACCCATTCCTGTACATGTATCTCTTAATACCTTCTTTCTCTTAGAATCATTTTTTAAAAAACTATTATGGTATCGGGAGCCCTTGAAAGGTTATTGGCCTATGCTGGCTCCCCCATATTCTCATTATCCTTTTGTACTTTTATATTGTATCTGTATTTTTCTCTGTGTTCTTGTGTTGTTTTTCCCCCCCACCTTTTTATAATGATGTGCTATATTTGATAAGTACATGTTTTTAAATGAGAATTGGAAATAAATGAAATGAAATGAAAATGAACACGATAAAAACTACTTTCGAAAAATAAACTCAAGACAATTTCAATAGCCCTGTCTATCACCTTTAGAAATGTGCGAACATTACAATGGCGTATTACGTAATCCGAACAAGATTTCTATGGGCAGTACAATAGGCCTTTGAAATTGCCCTTGAGTTTATTTTTCGAAAGTAGTTTTTATCGTGTTAATGATACTTCATGACATGGTCACGTGACATTGCAAACGTCCGAGAAGAAAATATGGTACAAGTCAATATGAGCTCAAAATCAAATGATTTTATTGATCGATTTAGTTCCTTGATTGATAGGTGAATTTGTGATTGACCAATTGATTCAATTAATTAATTCATTTAATGAAAGTGATTATCATTATTATTGATAAAATGATATTGATTTACTAATTAATTTGTTTACTGATAGGTTGATTGACTGATTGATTGGTTTATTAAGAGCAGGATAAGATAAATACAGAGAATATGTTTTGGGGATATACTTTTCATTCGTGATTATGATAGAACGACACAAGACGGAGTACAAAGAAGCCGAAAAGAATCTCAGGTAACTATTGCTCAAGAAGAGAAAAAAGAAACCGTTGAAAACATATTATCCGTATTGAAAATATCGGTTGGTCATTATTTGCAAAGTGCATTACTCGGTCGTGCAGGAAAATGGATACAACATATATTTAATCAAATTTTTTTATCCAAGGTAAAATAAGATGGAATATAATATTATAGAGAGAGAAAAAAAGAATGATTCAATAAATTCAAATAATATAAAACAAAATTTATGTCAATGCTATATCTTTACACAAACATACTGTCCTTGAATTTACTGGGAAAATGTTTTAGAGCGGGAGAAAGAAAATCAAATCATGTTGAACAAATAAAACCAAATGTTCTGAACGATAGCGAGTCATGTATCTCTCCGGGGAACCTGTATTTTTCATCATATCTAATTTTGAATTTCTGGAACTCGTCTAAACTTTGGTAAAGTTCTAGTAATCAATAACACATTTATATTCATTTTAAAGAGATGGGTGGGTTCTGGAAAGGGTGAAAATAAATTTGTGAGCTTTCTCATTCTTTTTATTTCAGTTTGGAAGATCATCTCGGAAGAAATATCCCCTGTAAAGTATTGCTCTTCAAATGCCTTCATATTCAAAATATGACAAGAAAGAACGTACTCACTTCCAGCAGTCTAGCAGTAAGCAAGGACACACCCTTCTCTCAAGGTAATACTTACTATAGTGTACTTGAGATATAACAGTCCCCTAAAAAGATTGCTTATCAACATGTCAAATGCTCTCCTATTCGAAACAGGACAAGAAATAGCTAAGAAGTTTGGACCAAACTTTAATGCCACATGTGTGTGTAGTCCCATATATACAATTCTTTGAGGAGTGCATGTGCCTTTCAGAAAGTCAAGTTTGTTCATCATTTTGATGAATTCAAATCCTCAAAGTATAGGCCTATTATATACATCACTTCCTACATACTCCTTAATCAACCTTTCCCTATCGCTTGCTTCCACAGTTTCTTCCAAAATATAAATCCTGCATCTGAAAGGATAGTCACCCGGATATTGATATTCTCATAAAAAGTGATAGGTTGACTTCGATCTTTTATTACATTTTATCATCTATATATAGCCCATAAGAACATAACATAATGATTATGTAGGTCACACGCTCTAGACCAATAATCCCAGATATTATATTTGCTACGGAGCTCTCATCATTGTTATTCAATTATTATAAAAGTAGCAATAATAGGCCAAAAATCTTATAGTACATTAATTTCTATACATAATGTAATAGAAAAAAAAATACACACACACGCAAACACAAAAAAGAAAACTTCAATTTAGGTATAGTTTTCGATTTTGTCTTTATGACAATCATCGGAAAATACTTGCCCTTCCTCTCAATTTCATATTCAACTTGTATGTTTAATCAAGCGATGATTAAACTATGACAAGTTATGACAAACTACTGTGGCATAGTCTTACTCTGAATCACCGGGCTTTTATATGAGAATAACGACATCTGTCTCCCAATTCAAATATTACCTATATGCAATATGGTGTTAGCTTGAAATGTAAATATGCTTTAGATAATAGGGCCCTCGTTTGACAATTTTGCGTAAACAAGTTTTGGCAGATTTGCAACTGTCAGATTGACTTTTCACCGTGTTCGACGTGCAGCAGATGAAGAAAGAAGAATATAGGTCAGGAAAATCGGCATTCACAATTTTTTACTATAACGTTATGTAATCAACTGTGTTTTCCATGTTTTATGTTTGATACTATATAGGACGAAGTCAGCTTTTCGTAAATTTATTGCCGATCGCATTTTGACGAAACATGAGTGAACTATATATATATATAATTTAGATATCGAAAACAAAATAAAGGAAATTCACGATTGGGAAAGTCCCAAATTCCTTATCTGAATTGCAAATGTCCGTCTGTTTTTTTTAGATGAGGAAATTTCTAATGAGAAGGCTGATAAAGTTTCATTTCATTTTATTTTTCATGCTTCATTTGATTTCATTTATTCCGTTCTGAAGTGAACTATACTTAGTGAATTTAGTTTACATGTAAACGAAAACAGAATTCCAACAGAACTTGGAGCTCGAAGATAAGCAACATCTTGACGCCCTGTGAGCCCCTATATCATGTAATATATACGGTGAAGAAGAAAAAATCTTCCATAAGTGTGAAAAGTCTTGGGCGGCTCACTTGCTGCATAAAAAAAACGTGTATTGCCCTGTGAATCATCTTCATTAGTCATCATTAAAACAAATTATAATCTTTAATTATTGGATCATCATAGATAATGCCTCGCATGAATCATATACTTTGTCGCATTGTGCACAGAATTACAAGAGAGAAAGAACTGTAGATAGAGTGACTTACAAACTTCTTCAAAATTTCTTAACAAAATTTTTAAATGGAACCTAATTGTTATAACGTCTCAGAAGATGCAGCAAGTTTAGTCTGCAGAAACAGACTCATCTTTGACATTTAACGAAATTCCATAAAGCCTTGAGACTGTACCATAATGTATGTTCGATTAAATTTGGTAATACATTCTGGAGTTTTAATTTGAGAAAGTCACTGATAATGAAGGCAAACCATACGAGTAATGTATCCGATACTCGTACGTCTTTATTGAACTTGAATATAATGTTCTGATGTGGAAGTTATCACTGGCAGAAGATTATGTTATCCTTCCAAAGGAGAGTGCAAAGTTCTAACGACCTTTTTGACATTAATGCTCTATTATTAGGAAAAGTTTGGGCAAATAGATAGCACGTGGTGTTACTCGAGGTTCTCAGATGATTGTCTTCTGGAATGTTGTGAAAAACAACAAAACAACAAATAATAATAAATCGGTGATAACAATTATTAGCATCATGACAAGCACAAGAATGGGGTTTTTATGGCGTAGTGTGAAACCAGGAGCAGGGGCTCTCTGCTTTGTGCATGAGGGAGAGAGAGAGATAGAAAGAGAGAGAGAGAGAGAGAGAGAGAGAGTGGGAGAGAGAAAAGAGAGGAAAATATAGTGAGAGAAGGGAAACATGCATGGTTTGTTTAGGCAATGAAAGGAATTAAGGAACGAGTATAACAGAAGTGCAAACACAACTTTCAAGTTACATAATTATCATGTCTATCCTACCACAAACCTTCTCTTTCAATTTTCTTTCTAAGAAATACAAAAAGGGATGCCTTCTGGAGAACCCGGGTATCGATCCCGGTACCTCTCGCATGCTAAGCGAGCGCTCTACCATCTGAGCTAGCTCCCCGTAGCTGACATCTATGGAGATGAAAAGAACGTCTTCCAATACATAGCCTTGTCATGTAATGAAGATGGCCTGGGAAGTTCAAGTACGCCGACCTCGTTATTATTATGACGATGCATTGCAGTGGAGCGATTAACGTTCGCCTTCTGCTTGGGGTGAATTAACACTTTCAACCTCAGAGGATATACCGAACAAGCGGCATGGGGGGGGGGGGGGGGCGGCATGGCACCGCATGAAGAATGATTGTGGAGAACATGGCTTGTAGATGGGTTGGCAAGTTCAAGTCTACTGACCTATATGAGGACGCAGTGGAGTTGGGAGCGATCATCATAGTCCGCCGAACTAGCGGCATTAGTCAAGATTTTCCCCAAAGGGAGCCCTGTAAAGAATAAAAAAGTGGTTAAGTTTTGTATAATAATCTTATTCTATTTCACTCGTTTGATATGCAGATCACTGGAAGAAGAAGAGGCATAGTGTGTTCCTATTTGCGTAAACGTTTACCTGTATCAACAATCGAGTATACTGTAGAGTTTTATTTTACTGTCAAAGTCCGCGGTGAATAAATGCTAAATGGAGATTCATATACCACCAAGGGGTGGAGACAGCCACCCCCACCCCCCATGATATCAAAATTAACTGTGTATCTACATTTACTAGATAGTCCTATGAAAGCTCTAGATCTTTCATGGGTTATCAAAGTACATTTTTCATTCAACTGTTAAACATTCCATGTTCAAATGTATATAGGCCTATAATACTTCACGAATAATATAAAATCAATCAATTAATACTTTTGCCCACCTCCTATCCTAAAGACGGATCGACGCCCCTGCTCGCTAATCACGTGACGTGTGACGTGTAATAGGCGTAATAGACACTACGTGTGGCAAAAACAAGTTAGTCTAGTCTAAAAGCGTTTGACAACGTCTAAAATATCATGAAGTTAGCACCACCTAAAAACATAGGATCCAAGAGGGGCGCTGGTGTCGGGGGGGGGGGCACCGGTCTAATTCGGTAAATGAAATGCGAGAGAACAAAGTCACCGAGTGAGATGAGGGGTGGAAAGGTGTCTTATTATCTTCTTTTCAAGTTGCCTTCTCCTTCTCCCTTTCTTTCTCTCTTTTGCTTCCCCACCCCCTTTATCCTTTTCGCCATTCGATAAGGGAGCACGTATTACGTATACCTCCATTTCCCCCTGGAGCTGCACCACTGGATTCAACATACATCAGCATTTACGACAACTGGTTTAATTTCCACTTGAGGAAAATGTATTGAAACTTAAAGGGAAATCCAACCTTAATAGCAAGTTGCTTTGAAAGAAAGAGGAAAAATCATAGAAGCAGATTGGTGAAAGTTTGAACGAAATCGGACAAGCAATAAGAAAGTTATGAATTTTTGAAAGTTGTAATCATTATACATATGGGGATTTCAAATTGGCCGAATAGGTAATGTCACTGTGATGTAGCTGTGGACAACTCCCCCATTCGCTCTAACACACAAAATGACTAAACTGTCACTTTTTTTCAAAATGCATTACTCGGTAGGATCTTTTCGTTCATGAGGACCTATAGCAATATGCTATCTCCAAGATATTTTGAGTACTGCCCCGAGGGTAAAAGCGCCTCGAAGAAAACCGCAAATTAATGATATTTTTGTGTACGACAAATGGGAGAGTTGTCCACAAAAATGTCACAATTGACTCACCAAATTGCCAATTTGAGATTCGCATAGATGTAGTGATCTCATTTTTCAAACATCCATAACTTTCTTAGTCCTTGTCCGATTTCTTTCAAACTTTCACCATCCTGTTTTTCTTAATTTTCTGCTTTCACACAAATCATCTTATTACCAAGGTTGGATTGCCCTTTAAACAAACCATGATTGATTACTTGGACAATCGTGCTGAGAATTCAAATGAAAAATTAGTCACTGTCTTGAAAGGTGGCATTATCGAACAATATATAGGGTTACAGCTTTTGACGAAATATGTTTTGTTTGTTTAAAAAAATGCACAAACGGGATAGAAGATACACGCCTTTAGGGTTTGAATTAACAGTTGAAGGATTCGAAAGACAACCGGAAAATAAATAATCTGATATTGTGACTTCTCAGGCTGAACAAGGAACTAAATCAGTTATCCTTGTTATGTGACGCCATGACTCCATGCTGTATTGTTGTCCATTGTCCGTTGGTTTGGGGTTGGTTTCAACAACACGACCTCCATAATGGAACTGCTTATTAGCATACAATGCTAGACTAGTCTTCAACAGGCGCATTGAACTTAAAGGGATACATTGGACTTTTTGTACCATTATTTGCAAAGGAATGAAAAGTTACAGATCGATCTCAGATTGTTTGTGTCGAATTGCCGTATATTTTCGTGTTTGTTTTTTTGTAACCACCCCCCCCCCCACCCCACTGAGCGACTTTTTAAGGGCTGCCGAGACGAAAAATATACGGATCTACACGGATCTACCTTTTCGAACTTTTACCCCCTTTTTTTTTCTTTTCTTTTTTTTTTTTTGCTTGTCAGAGAATTACGGAGGAAGACATCTGATCACCCCCCCCCCAGCGACTTTTTGAGGGCTGGCGAAAAAAAATAATACAAAATGTCACCATTACAAGGTCTATTCATGTACCTTATTCTTTGCATGTGGTGTTAGAAATTCTATTGCAATATAGATATTTTTATTAATCAACATTGATTGTACATAAACATATAAAGCCACACCCGTTTAGCTTATAACAATCCAGTTTCCTTTAACCATTCGATTCTCGTCATGTTCATGCATTTGATTTCTTTTTTCACTTGGTGTTAGCTTTCTACAGTCAGCTGACTTCAAGGCCAAAACGCCGGTAAAAGAAAATACCCTGACAATGATGTAGTCTGTACTCTACAGAACCTGTTTATTCTGCCATGGAATGAATTTTGGCTTTCAATTACTCAGGATTTTTTTCTTTTCTTTTCTTTTCTCCTTATCACGATGATCCAAAAATCAGTATCGGCCTCTTTTGTTGGCTCATCACATTTCAATGAATAATCAAAATCAAACAAATAACAAAAAAGCCAACACAAAAACAAAGCAAAAAGGTATGAGGAGAAGACTCTCTGGATTCCAGGTTTGTTTCGCTTTCATCAGAGCATGCTGCAAAGAGATGATCGGAGTTATGTTTCTCGCTCCCTGTGAATTTATTTTTAACCGCTCATGAATAATTATGATTTTTTTCTTTCCTGTTTGTCAGAAGCACCGGATCGAACGTTATCCTCCTAATAATGGAGCTATTTTTCATTGCTTGTCAAAATAGGATTTCTCAATTTCTGGACCGTATATCCCCGTGGCGTAGTTTCGGGGGCACAAGAGGGCACTGCCCCCCCCCCCCCCCCCATCGAATGGCGAAAAAGAGAGAAACTAGAGAGAGTGAAAGGGAGATAGGGAAAGTGAACTCATTAAAATGTCACCTACTCAGTGGCGGATTTACGGGGGGGGGGTTTAAGGGGTTTAAACCCCCCCCCCCCCTTGGGCTGCCAAGTAAACATTTATTTGGGCAAAAAAGAGAAAAAATAGAGCATGCAAGTATGCTTAAAATCGCAAGCTAGCAACCCTAAAAATGAAAAATCTTCCTACTGCAGGAGGGGGGGATACCCCCCTCCCACACCCTCCCCCCTCGCTCGCTTCGCTCGCTTCCAAGTAAACATTTATTTGGGCAAAAAAGAGAAAAAATAGAGCATGCAAGTATGCTTAAAATCGCAAGCTAGCAACCCTAAAAATGAAAAATCTCCCTACTGTGGGAGGGGGGATACCCCCCTCCCACACCCTCCCCCCTCGCTCGCTTCGCTCGCTCGGGCTCGGTCTCTACGCTTCCTCGCAATACCCAGCTCAGCCCCTCAAACCCCCTCCTTGGAAAAAAGCTAGATCCGCCCCTGCTACTTCACTCTTATCAGTGTCCTTGTTAATTCACATTTCATTCATATTTCATTCATATACGTAAGATCGGTGTCACCCCCCCCCCCCCATGCTGCCAGTACCCCATCAATGGCTGTCCCTAGCTACGCCACTGGTATGACCTAGAAATAGGACTTTATTGTTACTTGATACTTAATTGGACTAACATACATGTATCTTACTTAAAGGGGAAGTTCACCCTGAAGATTACTTGAGTTTAAAAAATGCAGAAAAAATAAAGAAAAATATTGGCGAAGGTTTGATGAAAATCGGTCAAATAATAAAAGAGTTATGAGTATTTAAAGTTTTGGATTCGTGACGTCACATGCGAGCAGCTGCCCATTGGTCATGTAATAAATATTCCATATATTCGCATTTTTTTTTACGTCCCACGATAAATTAATATTGTTTCTTTTCAGAATCTAGTATTGAATAACATTTCTGACAATATATCAAATGCACAGACGAAAATATTCTAAATTTTCTGAGAAAACTGTATTTTATGGAATATTTATCACATTACATAATGGAGGAGCTGCTCGCATGTGACGTCACAAAATCAAAACTTCAAAAGTCCGTAACTCCGTTATTCTTTAACGGATTTTGTTTAAACTTTCGCCAATATTTTTCTTTATTTTTTCTGCATTTTTTAAACTCAAGTAATCTTCGGGGTGAACTTTCCCTTTAATTGCCCACGTTACTGACTGGCCTGATCTATAAAAGGAGTATTTAGTATTCCTATATATGTTTTCTACTCTTCTGGTATTCAGACGGAGTTAGTTACTGCCCCCCCCCCATACACACACACCCTGGCCTCTAAATCAGAAAGTGAATTTAATTCATACCTGTTGACGAAATTTCCCAATAGACCTGCTTACAAATGTATTTCAATTTATGCATGTTAAACTTTCTCTTCAGAATCCTTAATTACCAACTATATAGTGCACCCGCTAAATGCATAATGACATCTATGGATCGAATCCATTTTGCATTCATCAGTTGTTGCTTTGTCGGGCAGTCCTTCATAACAGTAATAATACAATTCTTTTCGATGGTTCCAAAGGCTGAAAGGCATAGATCTAGTCCTATTTTTGTCAATAAAAGTGTATTTACTCGTAGTGGTAGACAAACCAAACCGCGTGATATTCTAGATTTATAATTATTAACTGTATACTAGACCTTAGTTCATGTTTATTGTGTTTTAAACTTGTAAATATGTGTATCATGGTATTTTATCTTACATTGTTTTATATATCTTTCTGTATCGTATTGTAAATATGTTGTGCTCTCATACCCCTGAAGGGGGTCAATAGAATCAAATAAAACTAAACGAACTTTATAAATATATTTAACTGTTTTTCTAGTCTCCTCCAGACATTTGATAAACATACCAAGATGTTATTGAGTAGTACAACTTTCAGAACATTGTTTGCTTTATTATTTGAAGCTTATCATTCTCTGAAAATAGATTTGATCATCATAAACTGTAGAGACTTTGTCTAGCTATGTGACATTATACATTAGATTTGTATACAAAATGAGATAGAGTTGAATGTAACGCTACCCATGGACTTACTAGAATTTTGTAGAAAAAAATGGACGCCCCATCCTGAATACACCCTTACTGTTCTTTCCATGCATGTGCATCATTTTTTTACACATGGTGTGCGGGCAGACGTTAAATCTCCTCGCTGTAACCCTGAATTAAAAAAAAAATAATGCACAAGAAAAGTCCTGCAACCTGTTCGCAAAATGATTGCTGGCGTTTATGTCAAACAGACAGCGGACATTCTTGGGTTATTGTGTAATCGGGGTAATTATGAAACAACAGAAATTTGGATTGTCAGTAGCCATGCACCGATAGAACAATGGTCAAATCTCCTTATCATTTCATGTGCCCTTTATACTTGGTTATGTCAACTGGCCCGATGCCCTTATCAAAAATCGACCAGATTAGTACTATTTCTATTGACATTTGGTCCAAGTTATTTATGTACCCAAGTAATGTCAGCCAGTCAGTACAACCTCAGACTGCCATGTCTAATGGTTATACGTCATTGAACTATCCCACGGCCAACTGACGATGACATGTACTTATTTTCATCAAATTTTGCGCATGCCATGACAATACCCATGTATATACAAGCACAAATAAAATATCTTTACGACTCATCAATACAGTGATTCAGTTCGCTTTTCCCCTACCAGGCACAGGTGACGCCAAATACTTAATAATAATAATAATAATAATAATATCCCACGTATCAATTTTTTTCTTCAAAAATTATAATAATAACCTCTCATATCCACCACGCTGTAAATAATTTACTAGATAAACTTTTTTCTTTCAAATATAATCTACTCATTAAATTGAGTTTAAATGCTTATAGTCATGGAAGTTGCACTACACCATTGATTGGCAGGAACTGACATATTTTGATGAATAATTTTGAAATGATGGTGAAATATCAAGTCATTCTGAAGCGCCAGTTTCATAACGTTTCATCTTGATATCCCATATTATACTGTTCTTTTGCTATCCAAGCCCTCCTCAAAAAAAATAAAAAAATAAAATAAAATAAAAAATAAAATAAAATTGTGTAGGTTTTAGCAAATTATATGGGCATAAGTGGTCTCCATCCGTGAGATGCAATGTGCATTGACTGCCTTGTCATTTTTATCAGTAGCCAGTGGCGTATCCAGAAATTAATAAACAGGAATCCAGGAGTAAACAGGAGGGGCCGAGGGGGTGACCTCCATGCCCAGATGGGAAGGCGGTGATGTACGTGTGCTGTAGTCCCACTGCAAAAGTTACTGATTTTTAAATTTTTTAAGGGCCATCAGTCGGGAGGGGGGGGGGGGGGCGGTGCACGATGGCTACCCTATGATGCATAAGCCTACGCGTCCCCTTTCTTGTGGCAATCTTTGTCTTCGTTCAGTAATGTTTTCCTTTTCTCGTTCAGTTCTTCCCTTCCTATATAGCTTCCTTTCCCTTCTTTCTTTAATTCCTCCTTCCTCCCTTCTACTATACATGTCTGTAAATTATTTATTAACCGGGGCCTATGCACAACAAGCCTAGCTTTACTTTAGGCCCCTCCACTATATATATGAATGTAAATCTTTGAATTACTCTTTTTATTTTCTAATTCTTTCATTATTGTGACATATCTGTTCTTGAATTATGTAATCGATTTCTATTATTCCAGAATGTATGATTTGTATTTTGATTGATTTGTGGAAATAAAACTAAACTGAAACTGAAACGGTTACAATGAATATAGGTTTGCCTCGATTTCAGGAAGATGGCGAATTCAAAGCTGAATATGCGATTGCGATTTTTTTTTTTTTTTTTTTTTTTGTTGGTTAGAGATAGATCCTACACAAAACAAGTGATTAGCCAATAATCTTGCAGCCTGTCCTTCATTGGGCTATCTATACCAAACTCATCCAGACTTTGAAGAAGAAAAACCCCTGACTCGATCATTGAGAAAACAAAAATAAAACAAACCAAAGAAAAAAGAAATACGGGGATACTTCGTATATATTGATTTGGGTAAGCGGCGTAAGGCGTGGGTCCAGCCTTTCAGAGGGCACTGGTATTAGGGAGGGGGCGGTCTTACAAAGTGGGAGAAATGCGAGTCAACAAGGAAACAGCTTATAGGGGGAGAGTGAGGGAGGGGTCCCATGATATTCGATTAGTGGCATGTAGCCCCCCCCCCCCTCCCGCTCTAGGTAACTACTCCACTATGGTTGTAATGTTGGTGTTGTCGATGGTGGTGGAGTTTTTTATTGGTCATATTAAAATGAACACAGTTTTGTTTGAGAGAGAGCAAAACCCAGTCTCATTCAGTCTAAATCCAAACTCACACGAGGCGTCATTTACTGACGTTAGGACCGCGTCAGTAAGTGGTACTAGTACGTTCTTTTTGCTCGTCTGAAAGACTGGTATCTTTTGAAAAGTGATTGTAAAAATAATGAACAGTGGAAACAATGTTTTCAATAACTGGCGTACTAGTATGGGTCCATTGCCTTCATAGGCTCGATTAGCGCAGGTACTGACGCAATCGAAATGACGCCTCGTGTAAGCCACGCTTAATCAGACTACCTCTCTGACGCTTCCAATCGCAGTATTGCCTGTTGCGCATAAGATTCCACATTTCGTTTGCGTTATAACCTGTGCTATTTAATCAACTCTATGAATATAGTTGGCCATATTGTAATCAATTCATATTAACTTCTTCTTTCAAGATTTTGAAAGAGGCATGCATTGGGAGCTCTTCCTCCCACGACAGCAAGTGAGAAGAAGTATATTCTTTTCGGTGGACTTTGTCCAGCTGACCTACATGTAACACCATTGTCCAGTCGTATGGTCAAGATCAGTCAATATTTAATTATATTTCAATATAAAATGGACTCTGTAAACTTGACATAGGATAGTGACGTACCGGTTGCACTGGTACCATGTTCATTCATAAAAAAAAAAGAAGATGACATAAATGAATAAAGTTAGGTTAATTATTTCAGATTGATATCGAGGTCAGGTTCTCTTTTGTTCAGTCAAAAGGGTCAGTATAGACTTTGATCGATTTATTTGATATTAAATCAAATACCCTATGACACTGGAAGTCCTCGAAAAGAATGATGGCGAGGACAATATGGCCGGTTAGGATACGAAACATGCTCCGGCGACTGTTGCTCCCCAACTTCAACCCTTGACTCAACACTACACCCAACCCTAAACCTAACTTAAACCATAATCGCAAAGCTAAACCTATAACCTAAACCATAATGGCAACGCTAAACCTATAACCTAAACCATAATGGCAACGCCAAACGTATAACCTAAACCACAATCGCAACGCTAAACCTATAACCTAAACCATAATGGCAACGCTAAACCTATAACCTAAACCATAATGGCAACGCTAAACCTATAACCTAAACCATAATCGCAACGCTAAACCTATAACCTAAACCATAATCGCAACGCTAAACCTATAAGCTAAACCATAATCGCAACGCTAAACCTATAAGCTAAACCATAATCGCAACGCTAAACCTATAACCTAAACCATAATCGCAACGCTAAACCTATAACCTAAACCATAATCTCAACCCTAACCCTAACCCTATATCTTAGACAAAATAAAGCCTGAAGCGAAGATCGCCGGAGAAAATTTCGGTCACCATGTTTGTTTGTTTGTTTGTTTGTGTTTTTGCATGACGCATTTTAACCTTGATTTGTATTCTAAAATCTATTTCAGTGATTGGTAAAATTCCTATGATACCCCAGAATATTATACAAAATATTCAGAAAATTATTTATTACTTTGAAACTATGTATTAGTTTAAAATGGTCATCAGTTTCACCATTCCATGCGGTCAGATGTCCAGTCTCAGGCATGCAGGTATAAAGGGAAAAAGGTAAGGTATAAAGTGTCCTGTTTAATTAGATGCTCAGGACCTCAATTATCGAGTAAAAAGGCTATATAAGACCATAAAGTTGCAATTATTCACTGTTTTATCAGCTTGCACTGCCTGCCAGTAGGCTTACCCATAATGCAAACATAATGACGTAACATTTATTTTTTCTTGACAGGCCTTTGACATTAGTACTGTTAAGAGGATTGATAGATAATATCGCAGCCGATGAATTATTTAGTACATGACATCAACGGATCCAGAATGAGGGGGGGGGGGGGGGGGCGCGCACAATCAAAACAAATTTGCTGACAGAAAATAAACAAAAACAAAGTAATCACATTTCCAGGTTCCCTTTTCCAATTTTGGGGCACATTTTCTTTGCGTGTGTATACTTTTATTTAAGGTATATGCCGAAATGGGTTTTGCCGTGGCAAGTATCCTCCTCCCGCCACTGGCCCAAACCATGAATTAAAAGTTTAGATAAGACTCAATATTCTTTTTGCATTAAATCGACCTTTTATAGGAATAAAGTGACATTCTGGAAAAGGAAATGACAATACCCTCTGAACAATACAGATGTATGGCCTATATACCACTGTTCATAATCGAACAGTATACAATGTAATAGAAAACTGACGTCACAATAAAGTACAGGTAAATGTCGATGAATTGCAATTCGAGCCACATAAGTTGTTATAGCGAAAATCACAACCGCCCTAGTAGAGTTACGTGATATGTCGGATGTAACAATCAGAATTTAAAAGTACTCTTTGTCAGAAATATTTCGATTTTGCACCTTTAAAAAAATTCTTCTCAAAATGCCTTGAAAATAACGAACGATGGGCCGCCATTACGAATGTAAAATGAGAAAATGTGTAGCTCATCACCGACAGAAAGAGTCCTATATATAATAATAATAATAATAATAATAATAATAGAGAATATTTATTAAGCGCATAATAACTCGGATAGTCCTCTATGCGCTTTACAATCATTTTTGAAATACATGCATACATAATTATACATCATATATATATATATATATACTGTCAATATTAACTGGTTAATCAAAATTGTTGTCCAGACGGTATGAAAACGTAAGGTCATGTAACTTCAGTTTGTATTTCAGCATGATTGTGCCAAAATAGGTCTTCTGTATGAATTTTACTCACTATTTTAGTGACATTTCTTGCTAACGCCCGTATAATTATAGGGAAGTGAGCTTATATTAATTATAATCACTGTTATTAATTTCAGATGGGGCTTCATTAAACGAGAGTTAGAGAGAGAGGGAGAGAGAGAGAGAGAGAGAGAGAGAGAGAGGGGGGGGGGGGAGAGGGGGGGGGGAGAGGGAGGGGAGGAGGAGATTGAGGGATAGACAGTCAAAACAGAAATACAGACAACTATAGACAGAGAAAATAAGCAGACGGATAGAGAAAATACAAAAAGTTCATGAGAGCATCATATTCAGTGCCATTGTTATGATTTTTCATTCAAGCCTTCAAAACGTCAGATGGGCAGGGCTTGAAAACTCAAAACAATAACATCGTAGAGATAAGCTCATCGATCGACAGACAAACTTTAATCAAACTGAAATCAAACCTTCATTGTCTGTTAACATTACTACTACCCAATCAAACTCAATAAACCACTTCCTCTGCACTCAAACCGATAACTAAGAATTAAGGGTGTGTGTATATTATTGTTATGAAATACTTAACCCATTTTTGGTTGAATAAGTTAGTTTCCCACGGATATTTTTTTTTATCTACTCATAACCGGACAAACTTTCCCGCCGAAACTGAATGAAGCTGATGGTATGATAGCATTGACCGTCTGGTGAATGTCCTTTTGACCATCGATCACTAGCCATGTGACCATGGAATAACGGAGAGTGTTTCTAGCTAAGGATGAAATAAGGTTTATGTCTAGAGTGACAGTCTTTTAATCCACATCACTGAGGGTATAGAAATATTGTTCTCTGACATTAGTGTGCATAAATTGATACTGAAGACTGATCCTGATGATATTGTATACAAACAAATGCATATTGTATTACATGTACGGTAAAATCAATTAACACATTATTGCGATGCCAATGAAAGCAGTTGATCTTCCTCAACTTTATGAAGCTGGTGGAGAGCTGAAACTATTTGAATGCAAGAGAGTGGCGTAGTGTGGTTCCAGACATGAGGGGCAAGGGCATTTTTTGGGGGGGGGGGCAGGAACCGGTCTGACTTGATTGATGACGGGAAAATTAACAAGGCAACCGTTGCATGGAAAGGGTATACGATCATCTCCTTTGACCATTAACTTTCCGCCCCTCCCCCCCCCTCTCTCTCTCTCTCTCTCTCTCTCTCTCTCTCTCTCTCTCATTTCCTCCATTCGAAGGGGGGGGGGGGGTGGGGTGGCACATGCCCCCGTACACCCGTAGCTACGCCACTGATGCGATACGATTATGCATACGTATACATGTACCATTTTTGTGTTTGGAAAGAAAATAGATTTTAGTGGGAGAGGAAGGTGTGTCAAGTATTTCCCAAGTTTGGAGGATGTCTACAATCATTGTTAGGGGTATCTTTTATGCATATAGATCTGAGCCAAGCTCCAGGCTTCATTTCGTCGAAGATATAGGGTTATCGTTAGAGTTGCAATTGGGTTTTAGGCTAGGTTAGGGTTTAAGGTTAGGGTTAGGTTATAAGCGTTTGATCCAGGGTTGACGTTAGGAAATCAGTTAGAGTAGGATATATTGACCAGTACCTCCTTAGTCAGAACAAGGAGGTAGTACCTCTTTGGTCAGACAACCAAAAATGCTCAAGAGAAGGGTTCAACAAACTTTGATGACGAACGATAATCACGTGACAAAATATTGCTCCTCGGGGCTCAAGGCAGTTTGGGGGTGTTAACCAATAGCTGTACGCTGATTGGTCAATCGAGGAATACTCTCTCGTGAACCTGGGGTCACGAAAACTTTTTGGATTATCTTGTTTGAGTTAATAGCCCTTCAGCTTATCCAACTTATCTTCATATTTTGATATCAGGGGCTCACCGGGGGTGTGATCGGTTTGGAGCTAGGTGATTGGATGATGATAACATCACGCCATCCTCTCCAGCACTTTGGCGTAGGTTCTTATCGATGAAAAGTATACAACCAAATAATGAACTTTGTCTTGGTAAAATAAATTGTATGCGTGTACTTAGTACTGGTTGACAGGTTAGTCTCCCTCCCCTCTGTATTCATCCAGGGAATTTCCCTGATCCATCCAAGCTTGAAGAAAACCGGTAGGTGGTTAAATTACGTGTAAAGGAAGTAGATTTGGCGAGTATGAAAGAGAGGCTGACCAATTGACCAGAGAAAAGACGGACTGCACAAAAGACGGAAACATTGTTGATCTGGATTTGGTTATACAGTTAGAGTTATGTAGAATGGTATCGAGAAGGCTTGACCCCCTCACTTGAGGGGACCCACTGGTAGATTGTGAAGATGATGATGATGATGATAATGATGATCATGATGGTGATGAAATTGATGATCATGATGATGATGATGATGATGATGATGAAATTGATGATGATGGTAATGATGATGATGATGATGATGATGATGATGATGATGATGATGATGATGATGATGAGGATGATGATGGTGATGATGATCGTGATGATAATGGTGATGATGATCATGATGTTGTTGATGATGAGGATAAATAAATGAAGACGGAAACAGTGTTGATCCGGATTCGGTTATACAGATAGAGTTATGGTGATGATGGTAACCAAGACGACGAGGATAATGATACTAATGATGATGAGGATGACAGTAATGATTACGGGAAAACGTTGCAGGTTGGTGTTCATCATGTTACATGCAGCTACTGGCGTAAATCCCGGGGGGTCGGGGGAAATATCCCCCTCTTTAAGGGAGGGGAATGGCCTGTGCAAATGTACCCCCAACTTTTCAAAGAAGAAATAATATTTTTAAAAATCAGTTGTTGATATTTTTCTTATAAATCTGTCATACCCGACCGTTAGAGTAGTAAAATTTCTGTTTGAACTGCTATTAAAAACCAAAGATAGGATTACGTCACAATAATTCAGATTTTATTTATCAAAATCTTTCACCCATGTCCATTACGTACATGTTTTCCATTGGTACAAATGAGGATACCCCCCCCCCCCCCCCTTACACACACATCTACACTTTTCATAGTCGGTCGGGATATTCGAGAGCTTGCTCATCATGCAATTGATGTGCCATTATCTCAATTAAACAATATTACCCCCCCCTCCCTCATTAAACAATGAATATAAGAATGAGGTACATTAGGAAAGTAAAAAAATGATATGTAGGCCTAACATTGTTAGTTTCCGGGAAAATAAAAGTACTTACATATTCTGTAAAATGTTCTCGAGTCTTTCAGAATCCAAAATAACGCATCAAAGTTTTTGAAAATATTTAGAGGACAATTATGTATGTGTGTAATGATATAAAAGAAAGATAGCAGAGTATGTGTGTGTGTGTGTGTGTGTGTGTGTGTGTGTGTGTGTGTGTGTGTGTGTGTGTGTGTGTGTGAGAGAGAGAGAGAGAGAGAGAGAGAGAGAGAGAGAGGGGGGGGGGGTACTCGTGTGTGTAATCGCGCTCGAAAATTTCGGGAAAAAAATTCGATCATCCTCCCTCTCCTCGAAACGGATTTACGCCGATGCACGCACCTTTGATTCTATCAACTATATGTGCAGCAGAGTCATCCAGGAATCCAGGGTAGGCCCGATACACCCCACTCACTAAGGTCACCTGTACTTTTGTTTTCTCCGTGACATCCTTTTAATGTATTACATCAAAGCCATTACCAGTATAGCACACTCCCTTACAATTAATGCTTTCCTGAAGCAAGGACATTATCCACACACAAACAAAAATAAAGAAAAATTGGAACGCAACTCAAAATTTAGCATAAATCTATTTAATCTTGGCATCCCTCGTCAGGATGAAAACATCAATTTTTTAAAACCTCGGAATAAACTATCAATTCAGCATTTCCCCTTTGTTTCATGGATAATAATAATAGCTTTGTAAATAAAATTAATGGTTTATTCTGTTGTGTTGCCAATTTAGAATAGCACTGGATTTAAAACATAACAAAAATAGAAAGAAAACGTGCCTTAGCCAAAGTATCTATTTTCTAGCCAGTTATCTATTCAGTCATTGGGTTTATGGTTTCAACAATTACTGTCAAATATTTATTTGTGTCTCAAATAGCTGACTATAAACATTTGCAAAGGTTGTTGGAATCCCGCCAAAATGGTTTGTCCAAGGCTTACCTGACCAGCAGCACAAGTACGTAAAATGAACGGCAAATAACGCCACAGGTATAGTACTGGAATTCATACATAGCTCCTTTAATAAACGTAATACAATGGCTTAGCATGGGTCCTTCTAAAGGACTGGTGGTCGGTAACCGGTCTCACGACATGGATGAAATACAACAGGTTGTGGAAGGGTTTCCGATGCCCCCCCCCCCTCTCTCTCTCTCGTTTTTTTTAAAATTCTCTTGTTTCTCTCTTTTTTCCATTTTATACCATTCGATTAGGGTCACTTACCCCCGTGCCCCCTCCCTCTAGCCACATCACTGGATCCTGTAATGTTACGGAATTGAAAATGCATATTTGATCAAGTTGATTTTGTAGTGAAATGATTCTCATACCTTTTTGATTCTCAGTAATCATGCCTTAACAATATTATAACATATAATATCAAATCGGGGGGGGGGGGGGGGGGGAGCACATGCTCCCGCAAAAGAGAATGTAGCATACTTCAAGTACACAAAAGAAAAAGGTAAATTGGCACAATATTGTGCTCGTTTGCCCTTCCCAACTCCGCAAAGATTTTGGACCAAAAGGGCACCGTAAAATGCGATAGCAGTCCCTTTTCTTTGCCGGCTTATCGGAGACTTTCCGGACCCCCACCCCCTCCAAAAAGAAAAAAAAAAGAAAAAGAAGCAAACTAATAACACAAAAAAAAACAAAAAACAAAAAAAAAGACGAGAAAATGAAAGGAAAGGAAAGAATCCTGGATCCACTATACTGATAAACTTTTTCTGCCCTCATGTCATTTGCTCTTAAACCTGGACGTGATCATGCCTGAAAAGTACAGGTGAACTCAGCCAACATCATTCATCATTGTTGTTGTGAATCAAACATTATTTAACCAAGTCGAATTTTCCGGTCTCACGTTATAATTACAACGATTCAATTTTCAGAGGAAACTAAAAAAAAAAAAAAAAAAAAAAAAAAAAAAAAGCATCACAAGCGACTGTATATGACATAACCAGCCTTCTATCATGTCTATGTAAATATTGCACAGGTGAGCTGAAGTCAAATTACTGACTTCGGGTTCACAACTATTGTTCATATGCGTTATGTTTGAATGATGAGTTTCTTCTACAATGTAAATACTTTATATGATTTATGAATTGGTATCGAAAAATAAATGAATCTTGAATCTTGAATCTTGAATCTTGAATCTTGAAATATGAAAATCAAGATGGAACTTTATGGAAGTCCCAATTTTTCGTCCATTTTGTTTTTTGCGAATCCAAAAACACGACATGGGAATTTGATCATTCGATTATAGTATTTCATCGAACTGGAATTACAATAAGGGCTGAGGATTCTTGTAAACACTTACAATTCATCGATACAAAATAACTATAATTGGTTTATGATGAGGAAGTTTTGCACCACAATCTCGATGTCTGTTTAGTGAAGGCCATAAATGTTATATGTCGAAGAAGACACACACTAATATATTTCTTTCACCTATCGACCGTCAATTTTCCTGAAACTCGTTATGACCCTATATGTACAATTGAAATGACAGAAGAGTTTTATATCATTGTTGAAAAATGCTTATTAAAGAGATGAAAGCAGAAAGTCCTGTCCTGTCTGTATAATACTTGTCAGTTACATCACTTGAGCGAAGTGGGCTTTAAAAAATCAGTTACACTCTTTAAAAAATTTAAACTGGGTAAAAATTGCCCAACAAGCAGATGTGTCTGACCAAATTTGGACAATTTTATGGCCAACTTTGGTTAATGTGTTGTCCAATCAAGACAACCTTACTTCATCAAAAAGAGCAAAAACCCCCGAGTTTGGCATAATTATATTAATAATTGCCAAATTTGCAGTACACACAAATACCTTCATCTGCTCATGTTGAGCGATTGTTTTATTTTTTACACCCAATATACTTCCTTTTCATTTTTTTTTTCTGCGTATGATGATTGATTTATTCATTCAGAATGAATAAATCAATCAGATTCTTTACTATATGAGTTGAATGTTTGGCCTATAAAGAAACGAATATAAATTAGAAATGGAAATAACTTTCAATTAAATGATTTATGGGTTCATCTTATCACGCTCATCGAGTGAACGTTTGCATTTTGTGAGTTATAATAGCTACATTTATATTGCGCACATATCCAGCCCAGTGGATGCTCAAGGCACCTACAAAGTACTACTATTACACTTACTTTAGCCAATCTGCCCAACAGGGCGCTGAAATTAAGGAATAACTTCCTAACAGGTACCCATTTGACATCAGTGCCGCGGCTGGGATTCGAACCGCGAACCATGTGATCCCCAATCCCGGTGACGTGTCCACTAGACCACAACACATCTACATTACATTAATTTGGAAACTTTCTTTATAGAGGTGAGACAACGAAGGCTTGGGGGGGGGGGGTGGCAATAGTTATCTGGTTTAGAAATCGAATAAATTGTATTTAAGCGTCTTTAATGCATACACCATTAAGGTTAATATAAATGTAGATATCATTGAATAAATAGTTGACACTGCCAACATGACTGTGTGGAACCACAACCTTAGAACGAACGTGATCATGAAAAGTACAAGTGAACTTTAAACGGAAATAATTACGCTCACCATCTGTATAACGATGGTATATCACTTACATTCCTGGCATGATCATCTCTAGGTAAGACAAAGTTCATAAATCACGCAGTCTTCAAACAATCAAATATAAATATATCTATTTTTCAAATTCACCTAAATATTTGGGCGTTTCATTAGAGGGGTCATACTATCTCATTTATCTAATGTAATCATTGGTGTAGCTACAGGGGGGGGGGTGGGATGTACGTGTTCCCAATTGAATATTGGAGAGAGAGAGATAGATAAATAGAGAGAGAGAGAGAGAGAGGGGGGGGGGGGATAAAAGGCAACATGAAAAAAGCAGATGATACGAACCCCATGGACTTGTTCTCTTGTATTTCATTTATCAAGTAACATCGCTCCCCCCCCCCCCCCCGGCATGACACCAAGCCCCCCTTAATGATTCCACCCACGCTACGCCACTGTGTCTATTGTGCTGGGTGCAACGCCCCCTTACCTTCTCAAACCAGCCTCCACCCCTTCTAAAAATGAAACAGAATAACTGATGGCTCAGAGATCATTTTGTTTTACACAATCCCAGATAAAAACATAAATTTAATAATCCCGTATTACATCAGGAATAGTTATGCTTCCTGTCTCCACAAAGTGACTTTTTGATTGAAAGACATAAAACACAATTATATCTGTATGATGGGGGGCCCCTTGTCTGCGCACCTAACATTTCACTTGAAATTGACAAGCTAGTCCTTTGGTATTTCTCTAATGACTGACCTCATTTTAATCCTCATATCCTAGAGAGTAACTGTGCCGAAAATCTGATTAAAATTCGAATAAGAACAATTTCATTTTCACAAGAATAGGCGACGCTGTCATTTGGACACTAAAAAAGGGAAGGTTCCCTTGTCTGCGCACTCATTCACTTATCACGCAGTTCGGGATATTTTGCATGAAAGGTGGCATTTTCAAGGCATGTGAGTAAAAATGCATAAAATAGACGTTCTTCACCAGTTTTTCCTCTTTTTTCGCTGATACAATATCACTAAAATTGATATATGAAGATGATTGTGTTAATTGCGTCTTTTGTGATGTTAGAATCGCGCAGTTACGCGTATGCGCAGACATGGGGCACCAAACCATATCTAAAACATGACACCGCTAACAAAATTACTTTAAAAATTAGTTTCTCAAAATAATATACTGGAACATAAATATCAACTGATATAAATTCCTAAAAAGTAGAAAAGAATGATGAATATGAAAAAGGTTCGACTAATTGGAATAAGCCTATTGTATACTTTTTAATTTAAATTTTTCCTGTAAATATTGTTTTGTTGTCGATTGTAAAGCTCTAAGAGATATTTTATATTATGCGCTCTAAAAGTATAACTTATTATCAACTTATATCTTTAATAATTGTTATTATATTTCTCGACCATTTAACTTTTAATTACCTAAGTTTATCAAATAGGGGTCTCGCCATGCTGACCAGCGCCTTTAATGTTACTGTCTTCTTTATGTTGAAGTTTTCATTACAAGTATTGTAGAATGTTTAAGTCTTATTTGCATTGAATCCAACGGCGGAAAGTTGAAGGTAGAGGAACATACCGAGAAGAGAAAGTGAGAACATAAAACTATAAGAATAAGGAAGAAAGGTAGAGGAATGTGAACAGAAAGAAAATTCCCCCTTTTCAAATAAAAATTAAGGAGAATCAGTTTCTCTCCAAGTGCAAATTCCATTAGAAGCGCTCAAGCAAACCTAGTCTAAAAAATCTGCAGTAGGGAGCAAATCAATGCTGTCCATGGATATAAATTTACTTTGAGAGTGCAACACGTTTGCATTTCGTGAAAATACAGGTTTCGATATTAAATAAGCCCTTCTATTTTGGTCAGGGTAGGCTACAACAAAACCACAAAATAGTACACTCCGACATAAAGTCTATTCCAAAACAGACGTCTGCTGAACTTTAGTTGACTCAAAATAAAGACCAAACTCAAGGTTTTGATAACTTTTATTTTACTCGTTTTGATGCAAACGCATACCTTTTTTTTACTAGGTCTGAACCGTGTCTGTTTATATCTTTTATACTTCTGTCTCTCTTGTAAAATTCGAATATAAAGGACTTTCAACTCTCGCTGAATTCTGCACCCCCCCCCCCCCCCCCCGCGGAGGCGTTCCCCCACCTCCATGTTTAAAAAAATTCTGGACGCCAAAGTCTCTCAATAATCATATTGATGAAATTCTGATAAAAATAATGTGTTAAAACTTATATAAATAATTAAAAAGATTGATATATCGCAATGTAAACGAATGTTTACAAAAGTTTGTATGAAGTATGGCGACGTTACATAAGGCTAGTTTTATCAAACTGTTCCTCAATCAAGAATAAATGTCATTTCATAGTTTGAGTATCTTTTCCCTATCCCCTATAGTACATGTATGTGCTCAATATTTCAGTTCATATTTATGTCTTTTGTGAACTTACTTTTGCGCGGAAAAAATGACTGTGATGTGAAAGAAAAATTGAATTAACCTGCAATATCTTATTTGTATTTTTGTGTGTATATAATTTATCTCGAATACAGGCTTTCAAGCACACCCAAGGAAAAAAGTAGGAGAAAAGAAGGATCAAAATTTCAGAAAAAGTAGAAAGAAAAGTAGGATTCGGGAGAGAGAAGGTAGGATATAAGTAGGAAATTTGCATGTCCTTGGGATTGGTTCTTTTCCATGTCAATACGTGACTGCCCACTGTTCTGACTAGATCTCACAATCTGTATACTGCAGTCATAGATTATACCTATTTCATGGACAAGCTCAAAGGGATACTTTACATGCTAGATATGGAATGACTACACTAGCTGCCAGGTTCCTGTTCTTCGGGATGCAAGGGAGCAATGGGCCGATGGGTATGGCTGCACTTCCATCTTGTGGTGGTAAATCCCACAGACCCGGTAGTCTAAGACCCCAAAATAGTGTCTGAGGCCGACCCCCTTTTAGGGCTGGATCATAAACTGGACAAAAGCAGACCCTTAATTTTGCCCCCCTTACACTTCAGTATGAAAATGTGGCCCCTGACACAATTCAGGGGTTGGCTTACCTAGGCAAGGAAAGATAGAAAATGAGAGAAGGAAAAACAAAAAAATGCACAATGAAAAATAGAAAGAAAAGATAATAGAAAAGTTTTTAAAACATGAAATACAGAAGGAAGAATAAAAAGATTGTCAAAGAAAGGGGGGGGGGCTAAAAAATGAAAGATAGCAATAAAAACAAAAAATAACTAAGGAATAACAGTCAGAAAACAATAGCAAAATCAAAATAAAATACAAACGGAAATACACAGAAAATACGTATGGATGAATAGAAAGATAACACATGAATAGAAAGATAACACATAGGGGAAAATTGAAAATGAAAATAGAATACAAAGAAAAAAATAATAAAATACGTAAGGATAAATAGAAAGAGAAATGTAGAAAAAAAAGACCATGAAATACAGAAGGAAGAATAGAAAAGGTTTATCAAAGAAGGGGGAAAAGAACTACAAAATGAAAAATAGAAATAAAAACAAACAAATATATAAGGAATTACAGTCAGAAGAAATACAAGAAAGAATGATAAGAAAAGGTTGAAGACTTGGGGGAAAAACAATGAATTTCATAAGAAAGAAAAAATAGAAAACAAGAGAAAGGAGAAAATACCAATACAATATACATGTACAAATAGATAAAGATGGTAAACAAGAACAGAAATACCCAAGACAGAAATGAGAGGAAATACATATTAAAAGAAAGTAAAGATATATAAACAAAAAAGAGAAAAATACACCAGGATGAATAGAATGAGAACATTAAATAAGGGGGGATAAAGAACTAAATAAAGAAAGATACAAAGCGAGAGAAGAAAAAAACACAGAAATGCATATGGAAGTATAGAAAACAAGAGGGGGAAAAGAATACATAACGCAAGATAGAAAAGTGGAGAGTGAAAAATATAGAAATACATAAGAATAGATGGAAAGAGAATTGAAATAAATAAAAACATAGCCAGAGATAAAAGATTAAAGTAGGCAAAACAAAGAAATACAGAAGAAAAAAAATAGAAAGAGAATATCAAAGAAATACACACGCAGACATACAAATTGTAGAAAAACTGAAGAAGGATAAAAAGAAATGCATAGGGAATTATTGAAAGAGAGGTTGAAAGATAAAAACAGTAACTATGTAAGAAAATATAAAAAGAGATGATAGAAAAGCAGAAAAAAATATGCATAGAATTAGAAAGAGAATTAAGATTAAAGAACATGGAAACAAAGTAATACATCAGGAACAACAGTAAACAAGAGAATGAAAAACAAAAGAAATACAGATAGATAAAAAAGAATACATTATATATATAGAAAAAACAAAGCAATGCATAAGGAATATAGAACGAGAACATTAACAGGAAAACAAACATAAGGAATATAGAACGAGAACATTAACAGGAAAACAAACATACATATAAGGAAGAATAGACATGGAAGATAAAGGAAAGAGAAATACAAAGAAATACATAATGAAAGAGGGGAGGAGAAGCAGACAGAAACAGAAAAGCGAAGAAAGAATGGATTTAAAGAGAAGATAAGAAGGGTAAAACATAGAAATAAATAAAGGAGTTTGCATGCAGTTGGTTTTTGGGAGGGGAGAGTCGGTCTCAGACCTGTTGCCAATTACCACTTAATGGGTGGAGACTCATTTTGTCAGAGTAACAGGGGTCTTATTGATAATATTCACATCACTTACGTCACTCACTTGTTAGGACCTGCAATAACTGAGCTACAATGAGATTCTCGTGCATGATAGCCTTGCATAAGTATACCCAGACGTTTTAATTCCGGACAGGGCATTTTTAAACAGTAAATCGAACAACTTTTCATGCAAATTGTCACAAATCTTTCACAGGATAGGTTGAAAATCATGTGAATTGCAAATATTCACTGGTTTTAGTGTTACTTGATGCATGTTTTCGTAAAATCTGATGGCAAAATTGACAGGCTAATTTTTGTTTAGTGTCCGGAAATGCAACCCCCATCATATCTCAAATATGTTTGGAAAAAAAGTAGGAGAAACTGAAAAAAGGTAGGATATATTAGGAGATTTGGGAAAAAAGTAGAAGGAGGATGGTCAAAAAAGTAGGAAAAAGTAGGAAAAGTAGGAGCGCTTGAAAGCCTGCGAATATAAAATAAAACTTTGTATAACATGGTGTATACGTTTTTACTCGTAAACACTGTATGATTGGTGAGCTGTGTGATGACGCCTCGGTATAACAAGAATGACCCAGAATAATATTTAGGGCCTAATTATGATAGTCATATTGCGAGTGTGAAGGGTATAGGACAATCAGGGAAATGTAATTCCCTGGGACAATTGATGAATCTGCAGGGGTAGCGAGAGAGCAGGGGGCTAATACCTGGAAAAGAAAGTACACCAACCGTGTTTCCTCGAACGAACCACGGTATGAAGAAAACAAAGCGTCACAGTGGTCACGTCATAACACAAAGAAAGGTCAAGAACCCCGACGCCATCCAACAAAGACCTTCACGCACACCTCCATGGATCTCATGGAATCTTATCTTGTCTTTTATTCTTATTTATTTTGTTTATTTACACTCTAAAAACTTAATTGTTGAATCACCATTTAAAAGGGCCGAGGAGTGACAACTTTTTCAAAATGGTAGATCAACTCTTTTAAACTGCTGGATTCAGCCTTTATAGTGTTGTATCCAGCATGTTAAAAGTGGTGTACTGTAGTCTTTATAGAGTACGTGTAGGGTGCCTTTTTCAATAACGTTTATTTCTCTGTAGGTATAATACTGGATGCTACATATATCATTACCACGATTACTAGGTTCAGTAAAAAAAATGTTTAGAAATCGTGTAGAGACATGTTGTTTAGAAAGAAGAGTGGTAGTAGTGATTATTTGAAGTTCTGAACAAAATAATTTCCAAAAGCACTAGCGCATCCTCTTGGTCTCGAACCCGGCACATCCCGGTTACGAGACCCCTGCTCTACCACTGATCCATCACTCCGACACGATGCTTATGAAAAATGGAAAAGATTGTATAGGACTATCTACACACTTGTTCAGTAGTTTTATCGTCTCTGTGGTGATAGTAAAACTTGTCAGAAGTGACGACTGTCTTCCAATTATTCTGAAGTTCACGCAAAATGTCAAGAAAGACAAGACTCTCAATGAGGATTCCCCTGTCTCCCCTTTGCATTGCCGGGAATTCCATGAGACTTGGCATCATTCATGTAAACATCCGATATGACACTGACTATGACCTCACAGAATCTTGATTTATTAATACAAAACATATTATGAGCTATGACCGAGCCAGTTGGAAGTAGGTTAGTGATGTATTCAGAGTGTCTTTCAAATGTTTGTCTCGACGAATTTCTTAGAACATTCCGGGTCGCCCTTTTTTTCGCTTTAATTGTAACCATGGCAACATCGTGATGATTTTTCTTTCTCTCAACAGACGTCATACCACAGCACCCACTGTGTCCCCCTTTTCTGGGGAGGTTTTTTTTCTTCTTTCTTCTTCCTTTGAACAGTCTTCTCATGGCCAAGATATTGTCATTTTCTGAAGCGTTATGAAATTTCCACTCATTAACTTAATCATCTAATTATTCATCCATTTACTCAATCAACCTACACCAATCAATAAATCAATCCATTAATTAATCAATCCATCAACAAAAATATTCAACCATCCAGTCACCGACCATTCAAATCAATCAATCAATCAATAAATAAACTAATCTACAAATCAGTCATTCAACCAATAACCAATAACCATCATTAATCAACCGATCACCATTAACAACTTCACTTTTTCAATTAATCAATTACTCAATCACTCAATCAATCACCAACCAACCTGTCATTTAATCACCCATCCATTCAATAAATCCCTTAGTCAATCACAACACAAACAGAATGAAAATAAACCACAATATTTCTTTTTCTTTGTACAAAACAATTGTATTTGCAAATGCTGGTCACTTTGTGCCACTTTGTGCCACATCACACATGTATACTGAGCTTGAATAACATTAATTACAAATTTCCATTTCACTCAAAAACGGATATGAAACTATATCATCAATGACAGCTCATTTTGGTTTAAAGGTTATACTCCTACGTATTGGACAAAAGGGTACAGCAGTGGGCCCTGTTTCATAAAACTTATTATCAATAACACCTGCTACAGATCTATGACAAATTTGCTCTAAGCCAATCAGATTCAAGGATTTCAGTAGCTTATAACAATTATTGTAACTTGTTACTGATAACAAATTTTATGAAACAGGGCCCAGAGTTGGAATTGAGGCCATGAATTAATTATACAGGTGAAGATCACAAAACCTCATAATTTCTGAATGATTGAGCACTTTCCCCATAGTTACTCTCTTCTGTAAAGAGTCAACAAATAAACATATTAACTGAGTGCCGTTGCATAAAACTTGCTATTATAGTAACTTTGCTATTATAGTAACTTTTCATGGAATACTGGATTTTGATTGGCTCTTGAGCAACGTTACCATGGTAGTTACCATTGATGGCAAAGTTACTATAATAGTAAGTCTTTATGCAATGGCACCCTGGTCACACTAATTTGAAAAATGTGGAACTGACAGCAAAATACAGGATCCAGAAAAGTGTGGCTGAATGAGTATTTTTCAAAATTTTCAAATCAAGAAATGGAAGAATTATAGATAACTGCAGTTACTGTATATAATTTTATAGAGGATTTGAAACAATTTTACAGGATTTTGAAGGTCTGTGAAAACGTGCAATAATTCGGCTTCATGCAGTTTCACTGATCATAGAATATATATGTAAACACGCAAGCATGAAGACAATACACACAATGATTGCTGCTAGCTTGTTTACATCATGAGCAACTCAGAGCAAGTAACATCTATCAAGGAATTGTCTTTTGGGGATAGCAACATCATTTCACAAATTACTAATGAATGCTATTACTTAGAAATCCTCACGGCTTTATATTTGATGAAGCATTGTGGTTTAATTGTACTTAAAAAATACCATACTGAAAATAATTCTAGTTTTGAGAACGTTATATCTTAATGACATATTTACACAGTGAAACAATGCTTTGATCTCTTGTGCTTTGCATCCAAATTGTGTACACTCAGTTTATCAGAAAATAAAGAATTAGCAATGTATTTGGTTATATTGACATATAAAGCAACTCACATGTCAGTCAGTAGAAGCAGTATACATGCATTTTGAACTTGACAGATTCTTGAGAAGTATGCTTGAGCACTTCTTACTGTGCTTTAAAAAAAAAAAAGCAGCTCAAAATCCTTCAAACTTTGCACCTCTAGACCAGACAATGCAGCCTGTAGACTGAGAGGACTGTTGACAGACAAATGCATGGAAAATAGTATCCTCCAACACAAAATAATTTTTAAAGACAGTCCACTCTTCAGAGAAATGGGAAGAACCTTGGAGACTTCAAGATGTCTTCAGGTTAAAATATAGTAAGGTTATGCCAAGTTCTTCACCATTTATGGAACATAGTGTAATTTCAAGGGATGTAAAACTGTATCTGGGGCATCTAGGGTTAATAACTGAGAAAAATTCATTCTGTTGGACAGATGCAGAACCTAAGTATAAAGATCGATTGCTTCCTATAGGCGAGTGTGCATTCTTAATCTCAAATGTCTATTCAAAGGTGCAAGATCGCCAGCCACAAACAGCCTGAAAAGATCCTATTGAAGATATTGTCAGGAAATCAGACATTTTATCATCCTAAAATGCAAAAGGAAGTATTTTCTCAGAATTTTGCCGATTATACTGGTGTTTTTACCTCTTCAACTTAGAGATCGACCGCCACCGAAAGTGACATAGTCCCACATGTTGATGGTTCCGTGAGTGGTTTAGACCCTATGACCTAGGCTAGGGTCATTAGATGCAAAGACACGATAACAATTAACCTTCACATATTATAGATGCAGTCTTAAGTGTGTATGTGTTCTGTTAAGCTTCATCCTTGTGACAGGCTGCATAGCCTTTTCAAGATTACTAGAAGAAGAAGAAGAAGAAGCTACTTATATAAAATTTCATTTTTCAGAACAATATAAAGCCCTCATCAAATTATTACTGCAGAACAATGTCCAATAGGTGTAAGAGAATATACCATAATGATCTGTGAGCTACATGTATCTATTCATCGTCATCATCATCATCTGCCTCAGCCCCATCCTCCTCCTCAACGGGCGATGATGGTTCCTCCTCTTTATCAGAACCTCCATCATCAGATTTCTAAGAGAGATAATAAGAGATGACATTTTTTTTTACAAGTTCAATGTGATAAAGAGTAATTCAATCCTTTCTTCTTTTTTTTCATAATTCACAAACAGTAAATACAATTTTGGAACAGGTATGAACATATGTTTTAAGCCTGAATATCCCCCATGTGCTGATATTTGTTCCAACAGCTTAGAATCAGATTTACATTACAGATTCGTTACGGTTTTTAGGTTGACAAAGTAATCTTCAATACCTTATAGAGCCAAACCAAAAATAAAAAAAATAAAAAAAATGAATATAAACCAACACTCCCAAAAATGTGAATATTGTTACTGGATATATGATTATAACTTGAGGCATGTCCAATTTTTATTCAATTTACATCACCATCATTACCGTCACTATCATCAGTTCCCTCCTCCTCCTCACCATTTATCATCATCACAAATCAACATCTTCTTCATCATCATCATCATCATCATAATCATTGTCATCATTATCATCATCATCACAATCAAGAAGTATTGGTAACTCCTAAAACTAATACCCTATGACTTTCCTTGCAAAATAGTAAACTTCAAATGATATGACTTCAGTAAAGCATGGAAAATTCGGGGTAAAATTTTCATTAAGGTTGGTTATAAGACCAACCCTTCCCTGTCCTAACCCTTCCCTATGTCAGAAAGACTATTATCAAACCAGATGAGAAATGTCATATGGAAACTGGGCCAATAACCTGCCACCAGCCAGCTCCAACAATTTCTATTTCCCTTATCGGTTTGTACCTCAAACATCCTGGTGGTGTCTGAACTGCAGTCTCGACACCAAGACAGAAAAGACCTGTGAAGATGTTCTCGATTAGACACTGCGAGGAAATGGTGGTCACCTTTGGTTATAGCTAACCTGTTACAGTTGACATATTGTGGTTGGCTTGGTAGCCACAGGTCTTTACAAACAGGAACATTCTCACTTTATCGATGAATTCCACTTGAGTTGAAATGACTGTTAAACATTTCCAGGTTAAATCAAAGTGGGTGAATGTGCTGCAGTCACTCTAGAATACATCACAAAGACATTGACTCTCACCATGCCACAAAGTTCAAAGATATACAGAACAAATAAGATTTTGTAAGACAAATCTTGAACTGTAATACATGTGTTTCACTTAGTTTATAATTCTGAAGTGAATGAGAGAGGTGGAGAATAATTCATAGTCCTTCCTGTACTCAAGACTCCTTCTCAGTATGATTATGTAATCAGATAATGAACAGAGCTCATGAATTGATATATCAAGAGCGTTGCAAATGATTCATATCGAGTGTTATAAATTTCTCTTATATCGATCAGCACTTTCCAAGAACTTAGTCAATAAAAATTTCATACTCATGCCTCAATGTAGACTGAATTCTGACCCAAATCCTTATATGCATAAATATGTTATCCAAAGTATTGATAAATAACAGGGGTTACTCATTTTTCCAGAGGTTTGTTTTTCCAAAGGGTCATTTATCCGAAGGTTCAGAATTCCAAAAATGAAATAGGGTTTTCGTATTTCTGAAAATGAAAAAGGGTTCACAATTTCGAAAATGAAGTAGGGTTCATTATGCAGAAGGTTCGTAATTCTGAAAAATGATGTGTTTTCGGAATTATGATCCCTATTCAATTTTGGGAATTATGAACCTTCGGAAATTTGAACCTTCGGAAAACAACAGCTTGTGTCTTAGCCATCTCGTTTCCTGCACTTATTCTTTACTTTCTGATTGAGGAATCCCATTCAGTAGAAATGCACACAACACACCTCACAGGAATGGAATTTTAGTATGGACTGCTCCACAGATCTATGATTTGACTGCTGAGAGATAGAAGGGCGTTAACTCATATCACTAAACAAAGGATTAATGCCCTTCTGGCTCTCCACATGTTTAAAAGAAGATCAACCTGACACGACTGGTCATCCTTCTGTTACGCACGCTCTCTGAACAGGTACCCAACAGGCCCCGCTTCCCTAAAGAACATTCACCTTTAGAATACTGCAAAGTATATGTACTTGGCACACTCGTTAGATCAGGTGTTCAAGTTTCAACCTTCGCTTTCCCTGAATGAGTCAAAGAGTCCATCACACCATGCATGTCTGTTTTACTGGTACACTGTATGTCATTAGACTTTCTCTTCAGGTCTTGGTGCCAAGTAGATCACCAACTAGGGTGACATGACATTTGCTCCTGCGACATTTGCTCTGCCGTCCATATCTTGAAAGGTCAAAGGTTAAGGTCAAGGTCATGATTTGGTTTTTTGTTCAGGACAATGTGAAGATTAGGATTAGGGTTAGGGTTAGGGTTAAGTTTAGGTTTAAGATTAACATGGCAAAGTTAGACCGGAGCAATTGTCACAGGAGCAAATGTCATGGAACCTACCAGTAGACCTATATGCACAGCCCTTGATCAGCTGGTTGTACGACACGTGCTCCTGTGACAATTGCTCTGCCGTCGATATCCTACACTAAACCAATTTCCAAACTTCAACCCAGGACCAATCACTTAACCTTACCCTAACCCTAAACCTAACCTCAAACATAATTGCGACCCTAATCCTAACCGTACATCTTTAACCCTTTCGAGACAACTGACTACATTTTCTGGTTTGGCTCAATAACTTTTGATTCAGAGCCCTGGAAAATATCCCAGATGCATGAGTAGAAAGAACAAAAATTTCTGCACAAACTGTGTCCACTTTTGTTGCATGACCATATTGTGTTTGATTCCAGGAAAACTGAAAATGAGAATAAGCTTTATCCTTATCCTTAAATTGGCAATACATTGGGAGGTCTTAAATCATTGTTTTTTATCAAAATATGGCAATTTTCAAAACTTATTGACAAAGTTCCTAACCTTGCATGTTGTTTTCAAAGACATTACATTTTATTAGAACCATGTAGCATTAAAAGAAAAATATAATTGTTGCCAATTTGAAGAACAAAATGGAATCAATTTAGCCCTTTAACGATATACAGCCTGGAACAAATGTCAGGGCATTGGTACAGCTACTTGAATGTCACTGGACTTTCTATTCAGGTGCCAACTACTAAGTAGATCAACAATATACCTACATGTACACAACCATCAGCCATCTACCCTCCTGGCAACTGAACCAAAAGGCTTGAGAAATCGATCAGCACTTTCCAAGAACAGGTAACCCGTTCTCATTACAAGGGATAGCGTGCTCCAGTGTGTGCTAGATCGCGCCACCTCCATGGCGATCCCAAACTGGACCACCTCTGGGGGGTGGTCCACAAGAGATAGCACGATCTAGAGCGCACCTATTCGCAGTTTACTGTGCAGAGAGTGTCAAGATAGATCGCGCTACCCTCCGCAGGTGTGAACCCGCGGCGTGTGAGTGGACCTCCCTGGTGCGCCCAACGATAGCGCGATCCACTTTTCAATCTCGTAATGAGAACAGGGTCTTAGTCAATAAAAATGAAGTAAGGGGCCCCCTCTACAAGCTCACAACAAGTGATACAGGATGCCCAAGTAATTAGTACAATCTATAATGAGCAGAGAATGTGCAGTACGGGAGACGTAATTTTCAAATATAGACAGCATCAGTACATGCACACCAGGGCATGTCAGGATTAAGAATTATTAAGTCGGAATAAAGAGCAGGCTATATTTTATGAACTAGACCACGAAAACTGGGAATATTGATAGCTTGATTATCTCCCAAGCTAAAGATGAAACAGTCTAATTGCAAAATCATTGCAAATTAGCACACTATTGATTGGGCTTATTTCCCTGGAGCAGAATTGGCTCTATATTTGAGATAGGGTAATTTCTCTGGATTAGAATTAGAAGGCTATTTTGAGCCGAGGCTGATTTTTTTTCTTTCCAAATTTTGTGCTAATTCTGACATCTTGAGCTCATGGAGGTGCACCTAAATGTAATACCCTGGCTACAGGAAAGATATACGAAAATTGTAGGCTTCAATTAAAGAAACATATTAATAACCATCTTATATAGCGAAAGGGGCATTCACACTTGAAAGAAGTATCGTACAAAGAAACTTGTTTTGGGGAGGTCAGCTGACACCATATGTTTAGTATCAGGTTACGTCATGATACAGTCATATCAGTGGACACACATGATAAGCACTGCCCAGTTTTTAGGATTTTCAGATGATACTATGTTCAGACCTCAAGGGGATGCTAATTCTTTATCAAATTTTCATTCAAAACGTGGCTCAAACATCTGTTTCGCTATACAACATTTCATTATACAATTTTTTGTGATATGACAGACTAGAAAAAACATTACTTACTTACTTACCATTTAGCTGTACAGTTTTTGTACAGCTATACAATGAATTTTGGTAGTCTGAATGCAATTGGTATACCTGTTGGTCAGTGAACTGGTCAAGCAGCTGATTTGTAGAACAATTAATGATCAGGTGACCTTCAAGGTAATTAACACCTTGTTTATCTCTGAATGAAATCCTGTTTCAGGGTTACCCATGACTCAAGATGTGTGCTCATCAATATGCAAATGAGGCCCAACAAAGAATGCCCTTTAAATTTGTAAGCCCACATGGTAATTACCCTTGGCTATGGGGCGCCAGGTGTTGTACCAGGCTGGGCCCCGCACGCGAATCATTGAGCCAGTCAGCGTTCTTTGAGCTATATGTACGTCGATGACTTGACAAAATAAAATCTCTGGTACGGAATGAAATTGTGTGGGTACAGAATGAGTTGGTGAACACTTGGCGCACATAGGGGCGCCAAGTGTTCACCGACTAATTTTGTACAAACTTGCCTCATTTTGTGAAAAATTCACTCAAAACTCGTTCTTGTTACAAAATTATTGTAACAAAATGAATTTGAAAAGGTAAATTTGTAACAAAGAAATTAACATGACAAAATTATGTGTCCATTCTCATTTTGTAACAAAAATCATTCTGTTACAAAAAGAAAATTGACAAAATAATTTGGTCGTGTTAATTTTGTAACAAAATGATTTTTGTTACAAAATGAGATTGGACAGAATTACTTTGTGACGTTAATTTTGTAACAGAATGAGTTTTGTTACAAAATGAGATTGGACAGAATTACTTTGTGATGTTAATTTTGTAACAGAATGAGTTTTGTTACACAATGAGAATGAACCAAATTATTCTGTCATAATTAATTTTGTAACAAAATGATTTTTGTTACAAAATGAATTATTTTGGTTACAAAATAAAAATGAACAAAAGGATTTTGTCATGTTCATTTTGTAACAGAATGATTTTTGTTACAAAATGAGAATGGACAATATAATTTTGTCATGTAATTTTGTAACAAAATTATTTTCGTTACAAAATGAGAACGGACAAAATAATTTTTGTTACAAAATATAATTGGACATGTTCATTTTGTAACAGAATGATTTTTTGTAACAAAATGAAAATTTTGCCATGTTAATTTTGTAACAGAATGATGTTCGTTACAAAATGAAATCGGACAAAATAATTCTGTAATGTTAATTTTGTAACAGAATAATTTTTTGTTACAAAATCACCTCTTTAAATTCATTTTGTTACAAAATGAATTGCTGTTCAATAACTTTGTAACAAAAACGAGTTTTGAGTGAATTTTGTCACAAAATGAGGCAAGTTTGTACAGAATAAGTCGGTGAACACTTGGCACCCCATACTTGGCAGGCCTTGCATCGCTTGCTTGGTTTCTGTAAGGATGTTCACGCTGTAAAATTGAACAGATCACATAGAAATATAGTGCTTCACAAAAAAAGTTTTGGGTATGGAAAATAGCTCTGTCATCAACAATACCTGAAAGTTTTAGGCAATATAATAATTTACCCCTATCAGAAATTAGTCTGCAAGCACAGACCCTAATTTGACACTTTATCAGAAAATCATTGTGTCTTGAGAGGAGCCTAATCCAGCTACCTACTGGTCGTGTCAGGAGCAGCTACAGTACATGGCCTATGGTAGTCTTACAGCGCAGACTCTCTTGTACGACTGACCAGGGTTTGTGCCTGCAAACTAATCAGAAATGATGAGGACATCTTATTGATTGATAGGGTATGAAAGCACCTATAATGTTTCTTTCCTCTCTTTAGAGCTCTTTTAACCAATAGCCAACTGGAACCGTGTGGTGCCTGTATTAAAGATAAAGTTGAGTCTGGTCATGAGATTGAATTGTTAAAGAAACTGTCTCAACGCAATTGGGAAAGGTTGATTATATAGCGCAAAAGAATTGGTGTATGCTGTAAGGTTTTGGAATCGTCAAAATGATAAGAAATTGACTCAATCCGGCTGAGAGTCACATGCAATGCACACAAAAATGTGTAAATGGGACTACACACAAATGTTCGGCCCAAACATTTCAACTGTTTCCTGTCATATTTTGAATGTGAGGGCATTTGAAGAGCAATCCTTTTCAGGGGATTATCTGCTATGATAATCTTCCAAACTAACATAATAAGAATGAGAAAGCTCACAAATTATTTTTTACTTTTTCCAGAACTCAACCTTCTCTTTTTTAAAGCCTTACAGAATGGGAGAATTCAGAAGTCAATGGGTCAATATTTTCAACAAATGAAAAAAATGTCTTCAAGGAAATATATATGCAGGGGGTATGTGGAGGGCTGCAGGGGCTAATTTAGTATGGCTGGGGACAAATTTTTCAAGCCACTGCCCCCCCCCCATAGGAGCGCTGCACTATAGCTTAGGTTTATCCCAACACCTACATGTACCTCTAAGGATATGAGAGTTTGATAAGTATGAATTGTTCCTATCCTACACCTACCTCTTGAGAAAATATTTGGAAAAGGGTGGGAAGAAATGAAGTTATCACTTCAAGAGCTTTTATGATAACAAAGATCTCTGTGACACAATTCCTGTAACACCGTAGGTAATCGCAACACCTACATGTACTTTGAAGGAAATGGACAGTTTGATTAAAGAGCGTTGATTTCTGTTATCAAGAGTTTGTGGGAAGTGCACAAAAACACAACCATGAAGTCCAAACTGAGCGGGGGTTCCACAAACAATGCTGTGTACTGGTAGCGATTACTTGATAATAACCAGAAAGCAGGCGTGGTCATTTCCTTCGTTTGAGCAATCGATTCATCATGTAGATATAGTGGCTCACGGCCTTGCCAACTACACACGTATCATGACATATCTCGTAACCAACTTGAACTACATGTACATGTAAAAAGTTGTGAAACGTTGTGGAACATTGTACCCTGGAAGTGGGGGAAGGTGACCAAAAATTTCAACATAATAGCAAATTGTTCAGATACGCTGCGGGGAAACCACCATTGTGAACTGACAAGGCAAAGTAACACATAATGCAATTCACATTTTTGTATCTCAGCACACAAACATGCCTTTTTTTTGCACACAACTGCTTTTTTACAACCACACTTGCCATTCATTAAAAAAAAATAGTAAAACACCAACAAAAATTATCTGGGGCTCTTTTTCATCCACAGGGGCTCCTTTTACCACTTTCAGGGGTAACCTGACCTTGAAGTGCTGCTACGTTCATACCGGACTTGTGGTTTCAAAACTTTAAGTTAGCGAAACTTTAAGTTAACAAAACCACGACTCCCTAACCACAGGGTTCATATGAGCCCTAAACAACGAGCTAAAACTACAAGCCGAGCGATCGTCGTGGATAACCCAGAAGTAGATACTACCGATTGTGTGTACTGTACACATACAGATCCTATGTTCATAATTTGCGGGAAGGGTATGACCCGGAGATTTAACATGAACAGCAAGGTCATCCTAAACCACAAGCCTGCGAAACTTAAAAGTCTATTCTGTTCACATGGGCCATAACTGATCGTCATGGATAACCCAGAAGTAAATACTACCGATTGTGTGTACTGTACACATACAGAGCCTGTGTTCATAATTTGCGGGAAGGGTATGACCCGGAGATTTAACATGAACAGCAAGGTCATCCTAAACCACAAGCCTGCGAAACTTAAAAGTCTATTCTGTTCACATGGGCCATAACTGTGAGTGAGAACCCCCCCCCCCCCCGCTCGTGGTGTCGGCCTTAACCACAAGCTCACTTGTGGTTCTAGAACTACAAGTAAACTTAAAGTTTCAAAACCACGAATCCGTTCATATGGGCTGAAACTACAAGATAACTACAAGTTAACTTAAAGTTTTGAAACTACAAGCAAAACTTAAAGTTTAGCTCCCATCGTGTGAACGTAACTAATGACAGTAGGTAGTAATCATGAAAGGAATGAAAGCCTTTAATCTGGAATCCATTTCCAGTATCTCCCCTTTTCCCATATAGCCTTTTCACAGGGAGTAAAAAACACACATGTGCAAGGTTGGTAAGCCCTAAATTTCTTTGATATTTGTGGGATGGTGACAACTGCATGTACATGTACCCCCTGTTCAGACACAAAACGTTTATACCGAAACTCGATTAAGAAACATCGTATAAAATTTTCATCGTATAGCCTACGGACTGTTCAGACACATATCTCGACCGATTAGAAAAAAACCATGTTTTTCCATTGCTCATATTGTTTTTAGCCCCTGCCCCTGGTAAGGTCACCTTTCGCACGCTCTCACGTTAAACCCCACCCAGTTATACCGTTCTATGGTCGCCATAAGTTCAGACACACACAGAAAGGTGATTCATTATCGAGTTCTAGTTCGAAACGATGCTCTGACCCTAGTTTTGTTATACAACGTTTTGTTAGTCAGCGTTCAGACTTATAAATCCATCGTATAGCTATACCGTTTTGGTATAAATCTTTTGTGTCTGAACACCCTGGTAGATACCAACAATTCTAAATGGGTGTAAAGATTTATTCATATATCTTTTTAAATTTTTAAAACACATTTAGAGTATTTAGTAAGCAAATGAGAGGTGGAAAAATAACTGATATCCCTGGTTGTCAATACCTTTTACCCTTTTTTGTATTCCTGTCAAATTGTATCGGGACTTCATAATAGAACAGGGATTTATCTACATCATAAAGAATAAATGTTCAGGATAATATTCTACATCACAAAAAGAGACATCATGACAAACATACTCACCAATTACCACCCCCCAAAAAACAACCCAACCCCCCCCCCCCAAAAAAAAAACAAAAACAAAAACAAAAACAAACAAAACCAAACAAAACAACAACAAACAAAAGCAATGAATATGGAAGCAAAAGTTGTGACAATTTGTTTGCAAAAAGAAAAACCAATATATCAGTAATATAAATACCCCAACAATAACCATACAAGTCAATCTATCAGCTGTGTTTGGTGCATTCATACCACTTCACAGAGCAATAAGGATACATCAATTCTGACAATAAAGAATATGAAATAAAATGGTTTTCTGTTTATTTCTCTTGAACACAAATTACGTATATTGTTGACCAAACTGTAAGAAAGACCTCCAGGCTGTATACCCAGGTCGGGTTAACTATTGTGTTGGCCCATACCCTTCAGAAAGTCTGCGTCAGAGCATGCCGTGAACCCAACAATGGTTTGGAGTAGTAACATGGAGAAATCAAGTACTAGTATCAACAAAGTCTTTAGAAATCATTGATTCATAAAGAAAAACAACAACCCAACAAACAGTGGAGAAAAAGGAGTAAATGATCTGTTTTGTTTAGAGGCTGCTGAGCCACCACCCAGCAGCTGAAAAAAGTTTGAGAACAAACAGATCAAGGTCTGGCAGAAGCGACCATCAAGAACTTTAGACCCAGGGTGATTCAAGCAATCAGGAGGTGGATAAACACCCAGTCTATACAAACTTCATCCTTGAATCAGAGCTGGTCCACCTAAGAAGACCTCTGTCTCTGAAGGCATGCTCTGACGTCATACAAGGCCTGTTCCATGCTGCGTCAGTGCCTCATGTTTTCAGTAGTTTGACGTACATGGAGATGTAGTTCACTTTGAAAAGTAGAGTCAAGGCATTCTATAACGTGGACCATAAAGTCTCTGTTTTCATAATTCTGAAAAATGACCTTCGGAAAGGCAACGCACGTATTAAGCAATTTTGAATTTGTTTTTCTTCCTCACAAAATGATCTTTCTGATTTTCAAAACAAGAATATTTTCATTGAACAGGTATTTGTCAATCCTTCATTTTGCTTTCTAAGAGCTCCATTTCATTTCTTAGATATTTTTCAAAGTAAGATACAATAAAAGCTTGCCCTGTGCTTCTACCACCTCCACCCTTTAACAAGGGATACCTACATGTACATCATCTAAAAAATGAACCCCTTAGGACAACCCCACCCTTCCTGCCCCTCCCTCAGAACAATCACATAATCAATGTCCTAGTGGTACATGTATCTGTAGATGTAGTTACTGAAGTGGTGATTCTCTGGACACATCAAAATAATTATCATCCAGCACAAGGATAACAAAATAATTCTGCTTGGAAGCTAAGCTACAGTGTGAGCTAAAATCCCAAGAAGATGGAGAAAAATGAATTAAAAAAAAATTGAAATTATCACAAGAATGTAAGCCCTACTCAAATAACAGCAGGAGAAACATTTTCCTCAAGAAGGTCACATGACTGAGTCTAACTACCCAAAAGCCATGTGATGTTTGAGACCGAGTTCTCCAGCAGGTTCAAGGTACAGGTTCAAGCAACTTTGTGAATCAAGTCCCTTGGGGTCTTTCTCAGAAAGGAGTGACATGGAACCTTGCCCTTCACATGGAGATGAGTCTGTTGGTAACACCTGAATGAAAATTGAGCTGGAATGCTCCCAAGTTCAAGGCATTTTCATTCAGTCTTCAAGCTGTGCACCTCATACTGTCAATAATTACGCAATTTATTTTTCAACAATTGGCTTCACCTTGATGCATGCCATGGTTTACAAGAGAATCATTAAAGAAAAGAATATTGAATAAATTTGACAATTATCCTTCTCATATTCCGCACACGACATTTTTCAACAAATTGTTCTTTTTTTTAATTTGTGACCTGCAGAGTGCAGATTCATGAATGTCTCTATCAAAGATTCATGAATGTCTCTATCAAAGATTCATGAATGTCTCTATCAAAGATTCATGAATGTCTCTAAATCAAAGATTCATGAATGTCTCTATCAAAGATTCATGAATGTCTCTAACAAAGATTCATGAATGTCTCTATCAAAGATTCCCAATTCTGTCTTTCAGCTCCTTTGTTGCTAGAATAAACTAAGGCAAGCGCTGGTGTTTGTCAAATGCAGTGGCATAAAGTGGTCATGTCTTAAAAGTGAGGGAGAATGTAGGAGAGAGTGTGGGAGGGGTCATATTTTTTTCTCAAGTTCTCCCCCCTCTCTCTTATTTTCTCTCTCTCTATCTCTTTGTTTCTTTCCAGCCATTCAACAGCACTGGTCACATGCATGTATTGTGACATCATTTGAAGAAAAAAATAGAAGTGTATAAAGAAGAGCGCTTGATATAATGAGTAATGCAATTCATCATACAGCCATAAAAAAAGTGTAGGGGAATGCACAGAAACTGGGCAGGATTTGGCCCTCTTTATGATCGTATAGGGCATTCATTTTAAAAATCAGACACAAAATTGCTCATGTCAACCTTAAAATTGTCTTTTTGTATATCACACCATCCAATAAGGTCACAATAAAAGATAAAAACAAATTTACATAGAAAGGATGTTTGAAGTTTGTACTGACAGGAGTTTCATATCTTCTTATACAAAATAAGTGAGACTGGAATGTGCAAACTACTTGACCCATTTTTTTCAAAAGATTCTTCTTTCTGTTACGATGCTGGAATCATGTCAAAAACCTCTTCCTCCAATCAGTGACTTTGCTATGATGCCCCTCGGCCTTCTGGTATCGGATCACTCAAGTTTCTTTTATTCCCATCATCTCATAAAGTGAATTCTCTTGAGGATAAGTGAAGTTTTCCTGCTTCTTCCTTTCATAACATTGGCATAACGCCAGCATGGCCTCTGTGTTGTTCATGGGGATCTGTACAGCTGTATAACCCATTCAGACAGTTCCTGGAAAACATTCTCACCAAATTGCTCCGAGATGTTTACATCTACACTTTCTCACCCCTGAAAGTGCTTGTGGACAATCACTAAATGACGTTTTTCAAAATTAATTTGTTGTGAACGAGGACTTCATATTCATCATCAAAATATTGCAATAAGGACTATAAGGCCAAGGGAAATTAAAGATATAGTCGAGTTCTGGTCATGCGACTACATTGTGAAAGAAACTGTCTCAAAGCAATGGGGAAAGGTTGATCATGTCTACATAAGAATTGTTTCATACTGTGTTGTTTTGGAATCATCAAAATAGATCAGAAATTGACCCAATCTCACTGAAAAGCACATGTACTGCACACAGAAATGGGTATATGGGACTACACACACATGAGTGGCATGAATATTCGGCCTGAACATTTCAGCTATTTCTAGTCATATTTCAAATATAAGAGCATTTGAAGAGCAATCTTTTCCAGGGGATGTTTCTACTATGATGTTCTTCCAAACTGACATAAAAGGAATGAGAAAGCTCACAAATTATTTCTCACCATTCCCAAAACTGAAGATTCCCTTTTACATACTTTTAGTCCTCTTTTCTGCAGCCTGCCCCTTTTGTTGTTGTTGTTGATATTGTGGAAAATCAATATTAAAATGAAAGAAAGAAATATTCTGAGGACATCCACACAATGAAATAACAAAAATCACTGTTGTCCAGTTTCACCTTGTTTGGAGCCATGTAAAATTGCAATTATGTTACCAAAAAATGTGTTGAAGTTGACCCCATTATCCCCCAAATATAGATATTAAATCAAATGAAACCTCCTCCTTCTTAATGTAAAAAAAAAAAAAAAAAAAAAAAATGAACAGGAAACTACTATTCAAGTTCACTTGGTCTTTCCAAAACTTGGTCTTTGCACATGTATACACAATGCTGGGACAAACCTGAAATGAATTAATTTTAACAGCATTTTATATGAACAGCTAGAGATCTTGCATATTGATCTCATCATCTTAATGCCACATTCAGTGAGGTAAATGTACGTAACTGGTACAAACCACTGTAGATAATTCAAAGACAAACTATGATTTTACAACCTGATAATTTACGTTGTTTTATCAATAAAACCATCAGAATCAGATAGAAGTAATGAAAAAAAAAAAACACCCTAAAACATGTTCAAAGTCAATATTGAGTACTCTTAAGACAATGTAATTTCATCACATTTTATGCAAACAAGGGATGATATCATATCATAAAACTGAAAGAATTTTTTTTTTTTTAGGTCTGAATACACACAACCATATCTCTTTTGAATTTTGAACACGTGCAAGGTACGTTTACTACAAGTTACTTGGCAAGGGCTTGAAAAGGTTCTACAATGTCTCTGTTTGAACTCAAGATGGCTCCCAACCTCTTGACAGCAACAGATAATGGTCCAAAGTCCTCTTCATAAGAGATACAGAAATGGGCAACTACATGTAGCCCTTTGAAAAAATATATGCTATCATGACAAATAACTAGGAATTATATCAAAATGCATATCAACTGGTAAGAGAGAAAGAGCGATTTCATTTAATTATCCTCAAGAAATCAAATGAAGTATAATCATCTTCGCTTACAGGATAAACTAACAAAAGGTTCAGTTACAACTGCAGCAGGGCAGCGTTTCATCAAACCGTTAAAAGTATAGTACAAGTCCGCCGACATCCCATTGAAACATGTGTATAAAGATTAACACACGTTTCAAAGGGATGTGGGCGAATTTGTACTTATGACCGTTTGATGAAACGATGCCCAGGTCTATAAAGTGGAATAATGTAATGATATTCCTGTGTAATCCAACGTTCAGGTAGTGCAGTACTAAGAACTGTTTTAACTCTTTCAGTGCCGATGTCACGTATAAGTGACAGATAGACTTGTCATTTTCATTCGCCAATTGCTCGGCCACAGGAAAGGTATATGGTGGTCAATGTATATCAACATTTTGAGTATAAATCAAGCATTCTAAATATGTGATTATGATTATATGCTACCATAGAAATAGAGATTTTAAAAAAGATATTACCTTCTTTCAACATTTAACGATAGTAAACAAATGAGAAACCAAAACATAATGGACAAAAAAGAAACTCAAATGTAATTTTCAATAATTATTATGCATAAAGTTGGGTAAAGTAATAAAGTTTGGTATATCATAGGAAATGGTAATAAATTTCCTACAAGTTTTGTACACAATATTTTGTGAAATAATAGATGGTTAATGAAGTGCAGGCATTTGAAATGTAAGCATTGATCACATTTTGGTAAAATTTTGAAGAGAGCTAAACCCCTTGGCACAGTAATAGTTAAACATATCTAAATGTACACGTATCTCATCTGGAGTGGCTTTTGGTAATTTCACATAAGTCCTATTATATTTCAAATATACTACATATATCAAATGTTACTAGAAACCTGGGGGGTGATTCACTAACAGCTAAAATTAATCCCAAATAAGAAAAAAATCAATTTTAGGAACAATATCCATCCTAAGAGCGATATCGCTTTTAGTGACTGATTCACTAAGGTATTTGGGATTGATTCCAGCCTCTGAATTGATTTTAAGGTTGGGAGTGATCCGGATCGCTCCTAACAATCACAAACGGTCACTCTACTGCATGCCCGCCCGCACCCCAACCTGGGCGCAGCTACGCTGTGCCTGCCTGCACGCTCATTGCCCTAGCCATAGGCCCTAGCCCTGTGTATGTCCAGTCGATGCGTGCGCGCAATTAATGCAGTAGCTAGGTAACGCGCACTAGCTACGCGCTAAGTAGAGAATTAGGTCGGGTGACTGAGGGGCGGTGACTGAAATTTGAGTACGTTGATTGGTTGGAATGAGTGCGCTCGTAAATATTTATTTGCGCTCATATATATTCATGATAAAATTGATTCCATCCTAAAAGCGATTTAGTGAATCAGTAAGGTGGAATTAATTTTAAGCTGGGAATGAAATCGATCCCGAAAATTGATTTTAGGAATGATATCGATCCCAGTTAGTGAATCACCCCCCAGAATTCGTTCATCATTACATGAGCTAAGGATACAGGTATGTCTCTATAGTCTATGTGCCCATGAAAACTGTACTCGTGTACACTGATGAGTAGTTTTACATGTAGGTCTATATGCAAGAAGAATGTGATCTTGTTCCAACTTTATTGTTCCAAAACATGACAATACACAACCAATCATTCGAAATTGTCTGTCTACAAAATAAATAATTGAATAAATATGAGATTATTTTTCTATTTACACACCTGTTTGTAACAATGAAGCAGTGTACATGTGATATGTCATGTGTATCACTAATAGAATTAGATATTGATAATTAATTTTTCATTGACGTTAATTATGACCCAGTTTATATTATCAATACTACTTGATGTGAGTAATTATCGCAGTTCAAGAGGTCTTATGATCCTAAACTTGAATTTTGAACCCAAGGTGTAAAGGGAGAGATAATTACATCTAATCAAATATTTAGCATTGGGAGCATTCCAAAAATAATATTTACATGTACCTCTTGGCTTTAAAATTCCCTTTCAAATCACCTTATTTTTTCAACAAAGTAAGCACAATTAAATCATTTAAAATCCAATCATTTAGGATATTAAATATCCTATAATACAATTACATGTGATTTTGTGATAAAAGAAAGCTATTTTCATTTGGGTAGTGGTGTGAAGCTTATACATGTATGTGTTGTTGGAAGCTTCACATCACAAAATTGTGCACCAAATTGTGCACCATGTCCATAGTGTACAATAACACATTGATAAACAGTTAAACCTTTCAGGATACAGGAATTATCTAAGGGCAAAATTGATCACAGTTTGTTCTTAAAATTGGCAACAATAATATTTTTCTTTTAGTGCTGCATGGTTCTAATAAGGTGTAATATATTTGTAAACAACTAACATAGTTAGGAATTTTGTTGAAAAGTTTTAAAAATTGCCAATTTGATCAAAAAACAATGATTTTGAATCTCTCAATGTTCTTTAAAATTCATTACCTTTTTAAAATTCCTGGCATCAAACACTATATGGTCTTCATTTCTTGCAACAAAAATGGAAATAGTGTGTAAAGAAATTTTTTCTCTTTCTACTCATGCATCTGGTATAGAGCTCTGAATCAAAAGTTATTGAGCCAAACCAAAAAATGTGGTTGATTGTCTCGAAAGGGTTAAACATAAAATAGATGAAACAAAAACGTTTGATTTTGAAATTGTCTACATACAGCTCTCCAAACCTAGAGGTGTGCTTTCAAGATTGTCAGGTATTCAAACGACTAGGAATAGTTTTGTTCAGTTTCAAAAGGCATTATATTAAAACTCTTCAGTTAAATGCTTTTCCATGCACTACTGCATCTTAGAACTTTCCATGGTGAAAGGCAGTTTAAACTGGAACGACGTTTGTATGAAGGATGGATGATGATAAAATTGCATTTGTGATACAGGTTTATAATTTGTAAACTTGATAGAACCAAAAGTGTCAAAATCATCAGCTCAGATTCATGAATGAATGAATGTCTTGTGTAAATCATCAGCTGATTATACGCTGCAAACAACATAAAAATATGAGATTTTGGTAAACTATTGTGCAGTGAATATAAATCTCTTTTGTTACAAAGGATATTAAACTGTTACACAAGTTCTGATTCAGGTATTTCGGCCTTCGTCTCTGTGAGCTATAAAAAATTGTTCTTAACCTTTGTTCACATAAATTTGCAATAATCAAACCTTCAAACTTTGAAAGGAGGGCTGTCAAGATGAGGTTCCCAATCCAGCGCAAACAGGCTATAAAATGACACGATAAAATGAGCAAACAACACCTTTGGTATATAACCTTTTCAGACACGTGCACTTCCATGCGTTCCAATACAGTTATAGATAATGATCGGTCCAAGGAAAGATTTTTGATTGTTTCAGTGGCATCCAATTTGACGCATTTGATCAGTTCTTGTAAAATTGGCAAAAAACATTTACCTTCTTACATTTTTTTCTCAGATAAGTTCTTTATTAACCTTAGTTAGTGTAAATAATGAAACAACTGCACTGAGAATTCACTACAAATGTAACGATAATTGTTTTTTCTTTTGAAATTAAAATTAATTAAATTTAAAAGTAATTTATTTTAAAAGTATCTGCCTCCGCATTTTTTTCAAGTAGGAAAAGACACTTAAAATTATAGACCCTCTTATAAATGCATGTACACTGTATGTGTTACAACTCGAATTCATGTGGAGTTGATTACAGGTACTGAATTTATTGCATTAAAATATTTTACACCATGGAACTGCAGCACTTTAAAAATCCAGCTTTCTAACAAAACAAAAAGTCAATATGAAAAAGACATTTAGTGATTTTAGTCTACTAATTCTGTAATGATAAGAAATCAGATGATTTTTTTGCCCTGCAGATCAGGATTGATTCAAAAGGTAGGTTAACTAGAGGACAAATGTGAAAGGGGGTATGACAGAAAAATAAGATAAATCTTAAGACAGAGAGAAAGATGAATAGTTTGGACTTTGGATTGAGGAGTGATGTTAGCTCTGGAATTTGTTTTATTTACCGTGCTGGGTACAAACAAAATCTAGGTTATCTACTTAGATCAGATAATTATAAGGTTATTACAATGACTTAAGTAGGTAATGGATGGGGGGTACCGCCAGCCTTCCCTGTTTGCATCGACGTGTACTAAAACAGGTAGACAAACTATTTAATTTCTTCTTTCATAATTTCTTTCCAAACGATTCTCCTGAATGATGTACTGAGTGAATTCAAAAGGGAAAAAAAAAACCACAAAAAAACACTGGCATTAATTCCATCCCATTTCTTCTACGCCATTTCCTTCAATGTATTCAATTTTTCTGCTTGAAGAAGAAATTGAGGGATGGTCATCATACGATTGCATTTGCATTGCATTTTAATCAATGGTCTTACAAATTTATTAAATACTGCTGAAAATCACATGCGGTGAAAAAGCACTGTACACAGATATGGGTATATGCATGGGACTACAGACAGAAACGTGTGTTAGATTACAGTATTTCTAGTCATATTTGGAACATGAAGTCATTTCAAGAGTACATGTAACTCTTTTCATGAGAAATTGCTACTATGATATTCTTTCTACATACAAAGAATAAGAGGCTCAACAATTGTTTTTCCTCTTTACCAGAACTCAACCTTTGTTTGGTAGAAGTACCCCCTATTCAGACACAAAACGTTTATACCGAAACTCGATAAAGAAACGTCGTGTAAAATTTTCATCGTATGGCCCACGGACCGTTCAGACACATATCTCGACCGATTAGAAAAAACATCGTACAGCTGCGCAGTTTTCCACTGCGCATGTTGTTATGGTTGCCGCTAACCCCTGCCCCTGGGAAGTTCACCTTTCGCACGCTCACGTTAAGCCCCGCCCAGTTATACCATTCTGTGGTCGCCATACGTTCAGACACACACGGAAAGGTGATTCGTTATCGAGTTCTAGTTTGAAACGATGCTCTGACCCTAGTTTTGTTACACAACGTTTCGTTATACGACGTTTCGTTAGTCAGCGTTCAGACACATAAATCCATCGTATAATGTAGCTATACCGTTTTGGTATAAATTTTTTGTGTCTGAACACCCTGGTTATCTAGCAACATATGATCAACCAAATTTCAGCGAGGGTAAATATTTAAAATAAAATCAAATAAACAATGTCCACTTTATCAACATACAATATTGTAACTTACATTTCGAAGTCCAACTTTTTGTGAAAGAAAAATTATCAGTAAACAATCATTTCAATATATCTATTGATATTAAAAAATCCACACAGTAAGTCTTTAAGTGGGGTTTCTTTGTCCTAGATTTGTGTCCACCTGAAATTGAAATGCTATCTTTTAAGTGCTCATGCAGTTATTACATCTGTGCATAAATCTTTTCTAAAATCTTCTCAGCAAAATTATTGCCATTTTAATTGGGCAATGTTGCCTTCTTGCTGTATCTTTGTTATGCCCATTTGGGGAAATTTCATAAAAATACCACACAAGCTACATACACATGTATGACTGTAAGATTTCATTTGCATTATTGTTATGGTATAATTCTGATCCATGCCAAATTTTATGTTTGAAAAACTTTGAAAAGAGATACACTCCCTTAAGTCTTAGAAAGTAGGCCGACACAAGGACTGGAGGATTATTTTCGTCTACTGTTCTTTGTCAGATAAGATCAAAGCCCTGTTATAGCAAAACTGTAAACTATATAACCTTTTAGAGTCTTTTGTTTCTAAACTGATCCATGTTGTTTGTGGTTTCAGGGGTGGATCTTACGCCTCTTAATCTACATATAAAGGAAATCCAAGAAGATTCAAGATCCCTATCATGACATATGTGGTTATTGGTAATAGTATAATAGTGGTAAGTTATTAAACATGTTGTTTTCCTGCCTTGTTCTAAAATGTAAAAAAAGCTGTTACACAATTATTATTTCAGTCATAAAAAACATGTCATACATGTAGGTCAAGATAATGAATGATGGTTTTAAGTTCTAGGGAATACCACAATCCAACAATTTGTGAAATGAGAGTGAAATACACTTCCTTTAAAGGGGTAGTCCACCCTGATTTACAGTTAATTTAAAAGAAGCAGAAACATTAAAGAAACAGATCAGTGAAAGTTTGAGCAAAATCCGATAAGAAATAAGAAAGTTATGAATCTTTAAAATTGTAATCAATCAAACACCAACTGGCAACTCCATGACGTATCTTGCGAGTTCCTCTCCCATTTGATCTGTACTGAAAAATATCATAAATTTCCATTTTCTCTAAAGATTTTTTTTTTTTATCATACATGGCATGCACCCTAGATAAATTCATTTCACTTACGCTTTTACACAAAACCTGTATAATACAAATCTATTCCCTCATCAAAAACAAAGAAAATGAAAATTTATGAATTTTGGTATACAAAGTGAATGGGAGAGAATCTTCCAAGATACGTCACAGAGTTGCCATTTGTGTTTGATCGATTACAACTTTAAAAATTCACAACCTTCTTATTTCTTATCGGATTTTGCTAAAACTTTAATCAGGCCTGTGAATGGGGTTTCACAAAAAGAGCGGGAAAAAGCTGAAAGTTTCCGCCGCCATGATTCTACCTACATGTATTGCCACAACACACATAAATCACATCATTGTGAAAATGAAAATCCAAACCCCCCGTACCTGCCGATGCATTGACTTCATGTACAAAGTTGAATGCAAATCCCGACTTGCCTTCATTCGACCGAATGCGCCGTGCGCAACGCCCGCGATGAACAACCGATAAAATAGCGGAAATAGCACACAGGAAAAAAGCGGAAATTGAAATCGGGCAGAATAATAAAAAAAGCGGATTTCCGCTAAAAAGCGGAGATTTCACAGGCCTGTTTAATTGATCCTTTTCTTTGATTTTTCTGCTTCTTTTAAAACCAACTTAATATCAGGGTGGACTTTCCCTTTAAGTCTTAGAAAGTAGGCCACACAAGAACTGGAGGATTATTTTTGTCCATTGTTCATTGTCAGATAAGATCAAAACTCCATTATAGACAACTTTATAACCTAAGAGTGTTCCATTTCTATATTAATCCTTGTTTCTCTGTGGTTTCAGGTTTGTGGATCGTACGACTCTAAATCTACATATAAAGAAGTCCAAGAAGATTCAAGAAACTTGGCTTTTGAATATAAGATCTCTATCAAGACTTTTGTGGTTCAGTGGTAAATAGCAAAAAAACAGTAGCAAGTCAACATGTTGTTTTCTTGCCCTCTTCTAGAATTTCGCAAACATGTTGTAAAATAATAATTTAATACAAGAAAAATTTGTCAAATGCCACGATAAACAACGGTGGTTTTAAGTTCTATGGAATACCACGATGTAAAATTTTGTAACTTTTGAGTGACTTGATGTTTTGTCTTAAAAGTCTCTCATATTTTGCACATAATTTGCATGAATGTACTTTCATAGCGCACAGGTAATTAAAAAAAACAAAGAAACTAACTGATTTAATACTGATGGTTTACATGTAGGAAACATAATCACAAGGACTTCTGAAAAATTAACTCAAGGGCAACTTCAATACCCCATTGTATATCACATAGAAATCATGGTTTAGGAAACATAATCACATAATCACAAGGACTTCTGAAAAATTAACTCAAGGGCAACTTCAATACCCCATTGTATATCACATGTATAGAATCATGTCCGGATTACATTATACACCATTGTGACATTTGCACATTTCCAGTAGGTGATGAACAAGGCTACCGAAATTGGCTTAAGTTGATTTTGGAAAGTCATTGTTGGGGGATGAGAGGTCATTTCATAATGCATGATCTTTACTTCTACTTTTTCCTAAAAACCATGTTCTAAACTTCATTTCTTTTCACTTAAATCTTGATTGTTACATGAAAATTTAGGAGTTATCATTCACACACAACGATTTTAGAATAGTAATTGAAAACCAAGACCAGGTTTGACCGCCAGTAGTATTTTCAACATACAATGCACTTGCATATCAAACAAGATGAATGCGACTGCGTCTCCTATATGCCTCTGCCTAAATTCAGTTGATGGTTCAAACTGTTCTTGAAATACTGTGATACCCAGAATAAAAAGCCTCTAATTACATTTTAATTGACCTATTTGACATTTGATCTTACACCTTATAAGCCCAAAGTCTGATCACTTTATCTCCTCCTAGTCATGAATACAAAATAGTTGAGATATGGTGATAACAAGGGTAAAAAAACCCATTAATTTCACATACACCTGTATAATGACCTCTATGACCTGTCACCTTTGACCTATGTGAACAAAAATCTAATCAGTTTGTCTCATTATGGTGATGCATACTAGTTCCAAGTTTAAAGTTAATGGATCAAATGATTCTTGAGATATCACAATAAGGCTAAAACCTGCAATTTCAGAATTGACTTCTATGACCTCTGACCTACATATCCCAAAATCTAATCAGATCGTCTTTCTATGGTGATACATACTAGTACCAAGTTTGAAGTTCATACCTCAAATGGTTCTTGAGATATCGCGTTAACAAGGCTAACACCTGCAATTTCAGAAATTGACCTGTGACCTTTGACCTACACACCCCAAAATATAATCAGATGGTGATACATACTAGCACCAAGTTCAAAGTTCATACCTCAAATGGTTCTTGAGTTATCACGAGAACGAGAATAACACCTGAAATTTCAGAAATTGGCCTCTGTGACCTTGACCTTTGACCTACGTGCCCCAAAATCTAATCAGATCGTCTTCCTATGGTGATACATACTAGCACTAAGTTTGAAGTTCATACCTCATGTGGTTCTAGAGTTATCGCTAGAACGAGAAAGCGGGACGGACGGACAACCCCAAAAACATAATGCCTCCGGCAACACCTTCGGTGGGCGGAGGCATAAAAATCTACCATGCACATGATGACTTCTAGAGAATAGGGTACTCAAAAAACTTTATCTTATACATTTATGATTGATATTCTCTTTGAAATGTCAAGATATCTGCTTGACAAGTTTACTCATATTTATAATCAATTTCTCCTCTTGATAATTGATATTTGATGAGCGTGACTTTTCTTTTAATGAGCTTGTTGTGTGCAGGAACATTACTTCCATTTCATCATAACTTACATGTACAAACATCTGGCCTTGCTTAATTTGGAAACAATGGGCAATTAAAAATCAAGAGCTCATGCTGTAGTTTCACACGTACCTGTGCACAGGACAAGGGGATGTGTGTATTTCTTTTTCTTTTTCTTAGAGCTTCCATATGTAACCCTGGGTAAAAAAATCAATTTTAATAAAAAGAGAGGATAGAGAGAAGCAATTTTTAAAAAGTTCCATCAAAATCGGTTACGAAATGAGAAAGTTATGAAAGTTTGAAAAGTCTCAATTTAGTTTCTATGGCGATCCTCAAATTGGCAATGTTGCTTCAAAGTCACAGGTTTAGTAGTACAACTCTCCATATGTTTTGTACACAAAATTTCATATTTTCCCCATTATCTCTCAAGGTGCAGCTTGTCTCCTTCTTAGCTCAAGATATATCACGCGAAAATGTATCTGACGCAACATATGTTGAGTTCACAAAAACACAAGCAGCATCTCCAGAGATAATGGAGGAAATATGAAATTTTGTGTACAGAATATATTGAGAGTAGCACTACTAAACCTGCCATTTTGAAGCAACATTGCCAATTTGAGGATCACCGTAGAAAGTAAATTGAGACTTTTCAAACTTTCATAACTTTTTCATTTCGTAACCGATTTTGATGAAACTTTTTTCGAAATTGCTTCTCTCTGTCCTCTCTTTTCATTAAAATGGATATTTCCCCAGGGTTTCAGTCTCCTTTAATATTCAAACAGTAGATAAACATTTGCATGATCAGGTATTGTCCAATGACATTTGAATAGAAAATTCAAGTCTAAATGCCTTGTATTGTCCTGTTTCATACAATAACATGGTTTGAGTTGTGCTCTTTCTTTTTTCTTTTTTAAAAAAAATTTTTTAGTTGAAGATATACTGACATGGTGAATTATCTCATTGATCTTGTTTAAATATGTTCTATTAGTACATGTAAAGTTTATTTCATCAAACTGTTAGTGCTCTAATAGAGTCATTTTTCCCATGAGTTATTTGTGAAAAAAGGTATATTGTACTGTCTTCAAATGTTGCAATAAAAAACCCCCCAAAACATGTGGTAATAACAGACCTTCACTTTATTAACCCTTTCAAGACAACTGACCACATTTTGTGGTTTGGTTCAATAACTTTTGATTAAGAACTCTAAAAAATATACCAGATGCATGAGGTGAAAAAGCAAAATTTTCTACACACACTATGTCCATTTTTGTTGCATGACCATATTGCGTTTGAAGCCAGGAATTTCAAAAAGGAGAATAAGCTTCATAATCCTTAAATTGGCAACACATTGAGAGGTTCAAAATCACTATTTTTTAATCAAAATTGGCAATTTTTTCAACTTTTCAACTAAGTTTCTAATGTTGTATATTGTTTTCAAAGACATTACATTGTGTTAGAACCATGTAGCACTAAAAGAAAAATATTATTAATGCCAATTTGAAAAACAAAATGTGATCAAATTACCCCTTAAATAATTCCTGTCCTGAAAGGGTCAAAAGAAATACAATGCATAAAGTGACATTAATTACATAGTCTGAAAATGAAATAACCCTTTTCAGGTGTTCAATATGTAATTTGGGTGTAGCCAAAAGCCTAGGTAACTCTTTCAGTGCCGATGTCACATATATGTGACAGATAGACTTGTCATTTTCATTCGTCACCAATCGCTTGACCACAGGAAAGGTAAATGGTGGTCAATCTAATATCAAAATTTTGAGCATAAATCAAGTATTCCAAATATATGATTATAATTATATGCCACCATAGAAATTTACAGAGAAAATTGCAGATTTTTAAAAAGATATTACCTTATTTCAACATTAAAGGTATCGTACAGTAGTGGGAAAGGTGGCGCTTTGGATATTTAACTACTTTGTCAGCTGGAATGGAAATTATTACATATACTGTTGTGAAATGATTAATTTCGAACATAGGTGACATTTGTTTGAAGAAAAATGGTTTAGAAATGGCTAAAATGTCCAAAAAAATAAACATCGAATTACAAGCGCGGTACCGCGCTTGTAATTTGATGTGAAAACAGTGTGTGTAACAAGTGTGTGCGAACCGCTATGCGCCGTTGAGCCGGGAGCGTCGGGGTAGGTGGTCCTTAGCGAGGGTATAAGGTAACCGATCATTTGAATTATTTTACTGAAAATCACCGGAAATCATGAATAGAATACCGGATTATCTCACTCATGTATCTTTTTATTGAAGCCGAACAATATGAGACTATATTTGAGCAGTTTCATGCCAACTTTCATTTTGCTACCACTACTGTTTATTACCTTTAAACAATAGTAAACAAATGAGAAAACAAAAAGTAATGGACAAAAAAGACACTCGAATGTAATTTTCAATAATTCTTATGCATAAAGTTTTGTAAAGGAATAATATTTGGCATCATAAGAAATGGTAATAAATTTCCTACAAGTTTTCTACACAATATTTTGTGAAATAATACATGTAGATGGTTAATGAAGTGCAGACATTTGAAAAGTAATCACTGATCACATTTTGGTAAAATTTTGAAGAGAGCTAAACCACTTGGCACAGTAAGAGTTAAAGTAAACAGAACTTTATCTACATGTAAACTCCATGTACTAAGTGTCGTCAACAACAAAAAAAAAAAAAAAAAAAAGATTTGAGGAAAGGACAACGATTTATATTCTTGGATAAGTGCTACTGCGAGGTGGCGCTATTTCATTTTCAGTAAACCTTTCATACCAAGAACCCTATATCAGGAAGCTCATCACAGCTACATTGGGTTCCATAATTGGGTCATACAAATGCCATTGCACTTGACAGCTCATCCTTGTACATTTCCAAATATCACATCAAAATGACAAAAGTGGCTGACTCTGAACTAATGTCACAAAAGGAAATCAAAATTCATCTAGATCACAGCTATGGGATATTCTAAATCTCTGCCAGGAGTACAGGCGAAAGAAAGGCACTAGACAGAAGAAAAATTTGAAGAAGAAAAAAATTTCCATAAAAAAACAGGGTTGTGTTTGAAACATTATAATCAGTAATTTAAAAAGAAAAATAAACTTTAAAATCCTTAAATTGGCAACACATTAAGAGGTTCAAAATCATTGTTTGTATCAAAATTGGCAATTTTTTCAACTTTTCAACAAAATTTGTAACCCTGTATATTGTTCTCGAAGACATTACACCTTATCAGAACCATGTAGCATTAAAAGAAAAATATCATTGTTGCAAATTTGAAGAACAAAACGTGATCAATTTAGCCCTTAAATAATTCCTGTCCTGAAGGGGTTAAAACACTATACCTGACTAAAGCCGTAAACGTAACCTAAAACATAATCATAACCCTAACCCTGTACCTTTGACGAAATAAAGCTTAGAGCAATTGTTGCAAGCGCAAATGTTAGGGCACATTACTTTATGTGAGTGTGCAATTGGGTTTTTACAGATGTTTACGTCTGGGACCATCTGAAAACTCAGTTTCAACTTTCGAACCTGGGTGAAATCAGAGTCAGTTTGTAGGTTGAGAAAGAGAGCTGACCGTGGACATTACTGCTAGACCAAATCGCATCTCTCTATTCCTAACTACTGGCAGTTCAAGGATACATTTATATACAGCAGTAAAAGGCACAACAAGCGTTTGTAGAATACAAGTTGTACAAGGGACATGCCACAAGAGATGTATCAAACAACAAACCTGTACTGAAAGTATCATACAGGAAACGAGAGGAAGTCATTCAACCCAAATGAATTTCCTGACATGACGCAATATATGGACCAGAGGCTGCAGACAGGTTACTGTACTTTATCAGTTTGTATAATAAAAGGTTGAATGTGCAAACTAGGGCGGTATTGAAATGGTTAAACGATCGGAAAACGACCGTGAGGTCCCAAAACGGAATGGATTTTGAATACATGGGAATGTCCAAAAGCAAAACATAAAACTTGCTATAAAAGCCTAATTTTCTTCCTTTTTATTCTTAACAGTGCTAAAAAGTGTCAATTTACCTACCATGATTTGATTTTAGAATGTCTTATTTCTTGTTATTTTGTGGTTTAAAAGTCAGTTCTAGCTTCAAATGCCGATAATTGTTCAGCAATCGGGCTACCATCTTGGTACTCATGAATATGCAAAGATTTATGTAAATATATGTAAAACCAGCTCTGTGTAAAGTTCTCTGGCGCCCTCTCCTGATCAGATCTTGCATGCAGGGATTTGATAGACAATATGGCTGCCCCCATACAACAGAATCAACATTTTGAAGCTTAAACTCACTTGGAAAACTACAAAATATCAATGAATAAGACATTTTAAGCTCAAGTTTTGGTAGGAAAATGTGTGCTTTTTATCAGTATTATGGTTAGAAAGATGAAAATAATGGCTTTTGTAGCAAGTCTCTTTTTTGTTATGCCTACAGTCCCATGTGTTCAAAATCATATTGGATCACCCAATTGTTATAACCTTGCATATGTGTGAGTGCGTTTAACCGAAAACCGTTCGGTTTTTAGCCCTCGTTAAACAGAAAATGAAATAACCGAGATAATAGATCGGGGCGGTCATCCGGGTACTTTCGTTCAATGCCATTGACAACCGATGAAAACACAGAGATTCATGCATGATCAGCAGACCATCAAACATGGCTCGCTCGACCGAATCATCGACCAGCACAATGCCGAGGCTATCATGGGCCTGATAAAAGTCAAAAGCTGTTACCAGGTTGTGTGATCAGCATTCGAGCAGGATTTGAGCAAGCACGAATATTGTTTTCATCGCTCTAAGGGTTGCTAACCGGAAGTTACGTAAGCCCGCCCCAACCTATACAGCACTGCTGCTAACAAAAACACCTCCAAACAATCTAGCTTACAATGAATAATACATACCTCTTTGAAAAAAAATTAACTATCTAAAAACTGCATAAAGAGAGTGAAAGTATGCTCATTTGCTAAATGACCGAATTTTTAGTACACGTACGTGTACAAACATGAAGCATAAAAAGCTTACAATACAGGAACTGCTTTAATAAACCGGTTCTGTAATGTATTCAAATTTATGCACATTTCTTCCCTGAGCACCTAATGATGAGCTGTTCCAATAAACTGCTTTTTATAAATGAGCCTCAATGCTTGGAATCCAGTTTCCATATATTATTTGTTGCTATGTCTGGCAAGCTCTGGGAAGCTTTCAGGTTGTCAAGAACAACCTTTGTTTGAAAGGTATGCATAAAATTTGAATACATTACCAAAGCGTTCTATTGAACCAGTGCTATTCAATATCATGTATCATTTTCACTGAACTAAAGTTGCATTCACAACATAGATATCGTTGTAATCATCATCTCCGTCATCCACTGAACATCAACATCATCATCATCATCATCACCAGCATTATCAACATCATCATCCCCTAAATTATCAACATGGTCATTACTGTGATCATCATCACTATCATCATTACCATCATCATCTTCATCACCATCATCATCATCATCATCACTAAGCCTAATCACCACCATCATCAAAATCATCATCCCTCTAATACCAGACACTCATATCCCATACCTCATCTTTATCTTCTTCATCATCGCTGCATTATTCTGATGAGATCTACTCATTATTCTAATCATCATCATCATCATCATCATCATCATCACCATTACCATTATTATCACCATCATCATCTCTCTCGTATCAGACTCTCACATCCCATACCTCATCTCTGTCTTCTTCACCATCACTGGATGATTCCAGTGAGATTTACTCCTTGCTCTATCTCTCTCTCTATTCTCTTCCTCCTCTTCATCATCATCACCACCACCACCACCACCACCTCATCTCAATGACTAACACCTTGCTCACACCACACTCCCACATTTCTTACCTCATCTTTGTCTTCTTTATCATCACTGGATGATTCCGATGAGATGCCCTCCTTACTCTCTCTCTCTCCTCCTTCTCCTTCTTCTCCTCCTCCTCCTCATCACCACCACCACCACCACCTCATCTCAATGACTAACACCTTGCTCACACCATACTCCCACATTTCTTACCTCATCTGTCTTCATCATCATCATCACTGGATGATTCCGACGAGATGCCCTTCTTACTCTCTCTCTCTCCTCCTCCTCCTTCTTCTCCTCCTCCTCATCATCACCACCACCACCACCACCTCATCTCAATGACTAACACCTTGCTCACACCATACTCCCACATTTCTTACTTCATCTTTGTCTTCATCATCATCATCACCATCACTGGATGATTCCGATGAGATGCCCTCCTTACTCTCTCTCTCTCTCCTCCTTCTCCTTCTTCTCCTCCTCCTCCTCACCACCACCACCACCATCACCTCATCTCAATGACTAACACCTTGCTCACACCATACTCCCACATTTCTTACCTCATCTTTGTCTTCATCATCATCATCACTGGATGATTCCGATGAGATGTATTCCTTACTCTTGTAGTTTCCTCCGGATCCAGCGCTTGATTTCTTGGGGCTGGGTGACGTCTTTTTGGCTTTGGGCTTGCTTGAGCTTGACTTGCTCTTCTTGCTGTTGCTGTAGAAACAGATAAAATGGATTAAGGGTAAATCGTTAGAAGCAGTTTGTTCTTAACAAAATATAACCAGGCATCAACTACACAGGACACCAGACTAGCTGATAACCCTCCCTGCACCACCTGATTTACAAACAAATGAAACAAGTCTTTCATAGTCAGGTTTCAGGGGTTGAATCTCCCTCTCTGTATGTATGAGGATAATATTTTAGTACCATGAGTTTTCATGACTCAAGTGTCTTACACATCTTTTGATACCAAATTTATAAAATTCTAACCATCAAGTACATTGCAATGTCAAATTTGTCTGTATGTATTGCACACAAACTTAAAATTAGCAAAATGTGATCATTTTAAAACTGTTTATAAAACTGTTTTTAGAACTGAGATATATAGATGAAACTTCAAGGGCTTATTCACGATACCCAACTACATGTATATGAAAAGTTTCAGAGTTTTTTTGTCACTTCCCAACCAACATCAGGGGGAAGGGGGGGGGGGAAGACTGATGGTGAGGAATCAGCCCCTCCCAAGCTGATAGAGTACCACAATAGTCCTGTGTTAATAAACCCCTTAAAACTCCCAACTACCTTGCGGGTTCATATCCTTCTTCAGCAGCTCTCTCCCTGTACTCTGCCATCGCCATCTCATACTCCTTCTTCTTCTCAGCTGCCAAGTCATTCCACTTGGTCTTATCGTCCAGCTTCTGCCACATCTCGCCAGCCTTCTTGGTGAGCTCCGTCACGCTGATACCCGGATACTTCTCTTTGATCTTTTCACGCTTCTCGTTCAGCCACAGCATGTAGGCGGTTGCCGCCCTCTTGGGTTTGTTGGCGTCCTTCTCTTTCTTCACCTTCTTCCTTGGCTTCTCAGACTGTAGTGCAAACATAGAGCATTTCTTTATTTTTTTAAATTTTTTGGTACAGCCTTTGGATGCTGGAAATAACTGATCGACACACCAGCTATTCAGTATCTATTTTGTATCTTGTTTAATTCTTAGGGGCAAGAACTTGAAACAGCTTTCTTCCTGAATCTCTGGTAAAGGTAACAATAATTGTCCTTACAAAAATTTGGTTATCGATTTGATATGATTTATTTTGTGTTTTACAGTAGTATACTTGGGTAAAATGTTCATTCATAACTACCTCATTTTTCAAATAAGACACGCTACTCTAAGCCACCTGGCTCATTATTTTTAAGCATAAAGTTGTCATCCTAGTATAGGATCCCCATTTGACCCCCCCCCCAAAAAAAAACAACAACAACAAACAAACATAGTACAACAGTAAGTTTGAAAAAAAAAAACCTACCCCACAACAGTAATTTAAAAGTGAGGCATGGTGGCTCAGTGGTAATGCAGTGGTCTCATAACTGTGAGGACCCGGGTTCAAAACCATTACCAAGTCCCTTGGAGAGGTCTTAAAGCCATTGGTCCCCTGCTTTGCTTATTTACAAGCATACACATGCTTTCTTAGCAGTCAGGTAAAATAAACCATAAAACCAAAAGTGGTAGAAGTAGTAGTTTAAGGATAGTTTTCCAGGGGTAGTTGTCCAGGAGTGGTTTGTTGTCAGGGAGCATTTGGCCTAATATGGAAGAAACCTGAAAGCTTACTGATGTCTTTGTTCTCTTCTTTGGTTTGCTCTTCTCTTTCTTCTCCTGCTTCTTCCTCTCTCTCCTCTCCTCACGTTCTCTTCTGTAGTTGTCATCATCATCCTCCTCCTCTCCACTTCCTGCCGTGTAGTCGGAATCAGAACCTGATGAATCTGTCTCAATGTTGCTGTCATATCTGGAAATAAAAATCATTGAATAAAACAGTTTCTTCAAAATTATTACGGAAGATTGAATTTTGGTATCGGTGGAGAAAATTCTTCAGCTTTCTTATTGAAAATAATTAAATTAGAATGCTCTTAAATTTCACATATGACTGCAAAGAGCTTATGACTTTGGACCAAAGTCTGACGTTACATGTTTGTGTAGTCCTACGTGCCCATATATATGTCTTGTGCTTTTCACTGTTGTGACTTTCATTATAAAGATTTCTTTTCTTCTTTCATTTCCAATACAGTTTAACACAAAGACTAAAATTTCCATAAAATTATAGTATACTTCTATTTTCACTTACTCTTCAGCTACATCACTTGCACTTTCCAAAGGATTGAAATCTTCGTCTGAAAAAGCAAATTGACAAGGCAAAGCAGTGATAAAAATGAAAAATATCAAGTTTAAATTCGTGTTCAGTTTACATCAAGTAATATTTTTCACATATAAAATATACATAAGCAATGTGCCAAAACTTGCATATGACAAAAATTTCTTATATAAATTATATATATGCACACTAAAATCTGAACTATTATTATCTATGGCATCAACCAGTGAGGGATTCGTGGGGGTGGGGGGGGGGGGGGGGGGGTAACATCATGTAAAGAAACCTCAAGACCTTTTTTTTTTTTTTTACTAGTCAGGAATTTTCTGACTATTGTGCCCACATCTTTTACAAAATCCTGGACCTGCCTCGGTTGTCAACTGCTTATAACTGCTGTAGCTTACAGAAAGTTTGTTGCCAGCAGTTAAGTGTAGGGCAAAGAGTGGGAGATAAAGAATGCAAATGAAAATATGAAGAGAGAAAGAGAGATATACAATGTGATAGTTAAAGAAATTGAAAAAAAAATGTAAGGCAAGAAAAAAAAATGTAAGGCAAGTAAAAAAAGAATAAAGATGGATAATTTGAGAGGAAGATAGATTGAAGAGAGACAGATAATTAAGGAGGGGAGGGGGAGAGAGAGAGAGAGAGAGAGAGAGAGAGAGAAACAGATAAAGAAACACAAAGAGAGATAGATGATGAAGATGCAGAGAGAAAGAGAGAAACAAATGGAAGAGAAAGAGATTAAAAAGTCATCAAGGGAGAGTGAGGTGGAAAAGTGAGGGCGGGGAAAAACAAAGAAAGACAGAATGCCTAGATCATCACAAACTTAGACCACTCAAAACAATTACCTGATGAAGAGTCGGAGTCATTCTCATCAATTTCTCCCTCTTCCCTCTCTCGACCTTCGGCCTTCATCTGTTCCAGATAGGCATCATGGGTATTATCATCGTCACTGTCTCCAATGTCATCGTAGTTCACAGTATCCTGATTGGTCAAATGCGGTAAAGTACATCAATATCTAAGAATCGAATATTTCCTAGTACATACCACATTCTAAAATCCTAAGCTTCTGATTGGTCACAAATGATACATCAGAAAGAAAAAAAAATCCCACTCTCAAACATAAAGTTTTTGTATGGTTTTCTACATTGTTTATTGTTTGTGGTTGCCAAGCAATGCATATAAACACAGAGCAGTCATACATGTACCTGAAGCTGACTTACAATCAGTCTCAATAGAGTTTAACATGTTAAGCTTGTATTATAAATATTAAAATTATAATAACATTATATTATAATATTATTATATGAGATGTACATTTCAATTAATTTGCTGACTACTGATTTGTGTAATCAACTTTACGGGGCTAACCTCGATTAGCATATGCTATATCCTTTACCAAGATGTTATTGTGATGTTTACCAAGATGTATGTATCATTGTGTTTTGGTAATAAACTCATTCATTCATTCAAAACAATACCCGACTGCATTAAAATCACAGCCTATATTTTATCAGAAATGCCTAGCAATGATCAGGACTGCACACCTAAACGCAACACATAAGTATGCTATTTTTAACCAAAGGAAAAGGTAACAATGTGATGTAACTTTATCTTGGAGAAATCCAGCCACAAACCCTTTTCTCAACTATCCTTTGAATAACTCACTGTTGTTCTGTTCAGTACAGAAGCATTTCAAGTTTAACATAGTCCCGTTTCTCATGAAAAAGTATATCATGTTCAATGTATAAGAACATTTAAATGGCTTGACATCTGAAGATCTTGTGGAAGAGATAGCACAAGCAGAAGGCCCATGAAAGGCACTCTGAAACAATATTCTACTTACACCCTTCATTCCTCTGTTCTTCACTCTTAGCTTCTTACTAGACACATAGGAAAAGAGTGGTGTGTAGTCATCCCTGGCAATGAAACATAGAATCAATAATATCAATCAATCAGTACTAACGGAAAGTTATAGACAAGAAAATTAGATTATAATCATTTTATGTCCATGCACCTTGTTAAAAAAGGTAATATGATAAAATCTATCCTAAAACATTTTTAAAGGTTCAAACAAACACAGAAAAATGAAAGTTGAAATTTCAATATTCTGAAGACATAATACTTTTTTCCAATTTTTTTAATTTAACAACATTTATTTCCAACTTTCCAATATAAGTATACAAAGTAATAAATGAATAAAAAAATGTAAATGTATTTTTAACAAAAGTAGAAAGTACAAAAGAAATGGTGAAAAAAAAGAGAAGAGACAATAGCCCAACTCACTTCTCAATACTGCTGAAAACAAACGTTGACTTATTCCGTGTCTCGATCTCAAAGTCGAAGTACCTCAAGCTACCGGTGCCAGCAAAGTTAACACACTGGATCTCGTCAAAGCGAATGTGCATGGGAGGTTTGTGAACGTACATGAAACCCCTCTCGAGTGGGTAGAGGAAACCACTGTTAGACTTGTAGGAACAATTGATGGCATGGGCTCCTTTGTGGCTGATAATGAATAAAATTTAGAAACTTCAAATGTTTTGTATTTCCAATTTCAAAGTTGAAATTGACATAAACTAATTCAATAAATCATCTAAACTTTTGACTTGAACATGAAAATCAGAGCTGTTTTAGTCTGAAACGGTCAAACGACAATGAAGAGACAAGCTTTTAATGTTTGTCTAACTTGTAAAACACCACCTAATGCACGCACTCATCTTTCTGATGCTTTTTTGAAGTACAATAAACAGTAACAGGTGAATGTAACAAGCCCTCATGAGGCACTTCCGGAAGATTATTATCATCAAAATGGTCTACTGACAAGAGAGAATAGATGATAACTATGGCAACTCATACCACACACTTACCCCTTAAAGGTGCCGGGGACTGTGATCTTTCGTGCCACCAGACATTTCATGATCCGACTGACGATCTCAAACATGGCACCACTCATTTCCTTGGTCAGCTTGCCCTCGTACTTCTGCTCCAACTCCTCACTAAAAAATATAACAAGAAAGGTAATAACTAATAACTATTGCTATGGTAACAACATCTATGAAAGTAGGAAACATCACTTCTTTCATTAATTTCCAGTCATGATTATTTCACATACATTACATTTGTAAACTTCTTGCTGTTTCCTGAACAGTATTCACATCTTTTGAAATGCTTGTGACAGATATCATCATCATATCATCATCGTTGCCATAATCACAATAACCACTACTACTATCACCTTCATCATTAGCATCACCACAATGGCTACCATCATCATCATCATCATCATCATCATCATCATCACCACCATCTTCATAATCGCCCTCATCATGACCACCCTCATCATCATCAGCATCATCCTCATTATCATCATGATCATCAATATCAAAAGAACAGACTGGGCAAAAAAAATCCCCTTACTCTGAAAGATTGAGCTCCAGGGCTAACGTGTCTTCTTTATTGAAACTCAAGATGAGGAAATGGTATCGAGTCTGACCTTGAACAATGGGTGGATCTAAACTCATCTGGTGGTAAGAGAGAAAGTGAAGAAATGTTACACATGCAATACAAATATACTTTTGGTACAGAATTAGCAATCATGCAATATATTCCTTCATAATTTACAAAAACAAAAAAAAAATCACAGCAAATTTTGAGTTTATTTCCGTTGCATTTCAAGATTGATTTCATTGTGAACAAGCATTAAAATATTTCAATTGACAACACTGGGTGTAATTCCTAATCAAGAATTTGAGTTAAAAAATTGACATTTTCAGGGTTCTCCACTGGTCTTTATTTTGTCCGGGGGCTCTTGTGTTCGTCGGCCTCCGAAGTCAAATTTGCGGTTTCGCGACGGCGTCAAAATTGCGGTTTCGTGACGGCATACGTATTATAGTGCACTGCGTCGAGATGGTGCATTATATGTGGCCGTGATCGCAATGAGAATTCGACGTGGTTCATGCAAAGAGATAATGCGTTCGTGCGGGTTTCCTACATAATCATGCGAGTAAAGTTTTTATTTTAAGTCGATGCTTGATTGCGCAATGCCGCGCGGTCTTGATGCTGTCTTGTCTGTGCGTGAAAATATGTCAATTTTCATATCCGGGCGCATCAAGTTTTTGTCCGGGCGGGGAAATTTTGTCCGGGCGCTAAACTGGTTTTTCAAATTTTACCCGGACAGAGCCCCCGGGTAAAACCGCTAGTGGAGAACCCTGCATTTTGTAGTTTTCATCCATACCTGACATGTAGATTCATTTAATATATATTTCCTCTTAAAGAAAGTTGTGCCAATTTGAGGAAGCGAAGATGATTCATTTGGACATGCAGAAAATCCTGGACCTCTATAGGTTAGAAAAAAAAAAATCAGATGAAACAAAACTCACCACAAAGAACATCTGTCTGTTATCTTTATGAGGCAGGAGGAAGAGTCTAAGGACCGTTGTGAAGGGGATCTTGTAGTCGAACGTCTTACCGTGAAGCTGAAGGAATGTTGGGAAGATCTTGATGTCATATCGACCTCTGCAAATTGGCAAAGACAAAGACAACAAATTATAAACTAAATTGCGGTACTGCAAAGAGCTATGTAGATACATGAAAGATGACATTATTTCTAAAATTTTGAGACAATTTTTTTTCTTTTGAGGAAATTTTGGGAAATTTCAAGATCACAAAATTTGATTAGCTGGAAAGTGAAAATATTTTTTTTTTTTAGTTCTTAACCTCTTGTACACTCCTTTTTTCACTTTAAAGAAAAGAAACAAAATCAGCCGTTAGATTTGTGGCTATGTAGCTATTTATCAACTGATTGGTATCAAAGAAAATAGTGGAAAAGGAACTTTCTGAATTTGCTCTCTGATTACACAGGTTGAATTTTGTGAGACACTTTAGAGCAAGCACCATGAGCAACCACAGAGGCAGATAACATAGATACCAGAAGCCATCAGTGGCAGCAGAGCTGACTGCACCTCATTGAATCAATTGCTTTATATTTGAAAGGCCAAAAATGTCAGGAGGTCAAAATATACAGGAACTCTAACTCTGGATTTCACTATTTTGTTTTTAAAAATCCTAGAAAATTGTTTTGAGAGAGTTTCAGATGCATGGCAATGTTGAATACCACCATTCTGAAGGGTCAAAGTTCATTACCTTGGTGTAAGACATGGGATCTCCTCTAATGAACAGATAGCATCACCAGTGGCTTGGATGATGTCTGCCTTAGCCATTACATTCTCCAGGAATGCCTGCATAGGGGAGACAATATCACATGCGATGTATCATTAAGAAAAGTGCTTCAATTTGTGAACATGAAAGTCATTCTGATCTACATTTCAGTGACTACTACTGAAATAATGACATAAACTGCATAGTACTGGAAAGATTGATAGAATAAGGATGTAGCACCAATGGGCAGGGTCGGAAAAATCAATACTTTAGGTCGTATGTACAGAATGAAAAATATGATGACAGGCAGGGCTTGACATAAACAGGTGTAGCTTGCTCATGGACCCCAAAATTTGAACTCCCTCCCCCCAATTTTTTTTATTTAAAAAAAAAAAAGGATTTTGACAGGGGGCCTGTGCTTACAGACCCTAGACATTGCAATCCAGAACCCCATGTACAAATGTTATAGTGGCATCTTGGGGTATAAGTAAAACTACCATTCATAACACAATTTGTGCACATTCACAAGTCTCATATTACTCCTTATAGGTATCGGGTTAATTTGCTGGCTCCACTCACTGATTTTCCCAGTGTTATCATGGCACGCCCTGGGATTGGGATAGTTAAAATGGTATTGGAATTTACTTTGGCACATTATTTCTCTATAATGTCATGATGTATTTTCTCACTGTCGTAGATCTTCGGGTCGGTTCAGGCTCTATACAATAGTATGAATTATGATGATAAAGATTAGAAGAGATGAGTTTGGGAAAGTGTAATCTTGTGGTATAATATGAGTAGGAGTAAATTTTGATTGTGTGGAATAAAGTGTGTAATATGTGGTTGAGAAATTAGGTATGGAGCCTGTTCCGGCTTGGGGATCTTTGAACGGGGGAGGCTCTCTTCATTATGTGTGCTATGGGGCGGGGGTCTTCGAGGGAGCTGTCCTTTCCTGGACATAACTTAATCATGGTGGTTCTCTCTTTTATAATGTCTTATTATGAAATGTTCTTGTCACTTTTTTTTTTTTCCTTTTTACAATAACTGCTAATTATTTGTAAATTTTGTGATTCTATTTGATTATGAAACAATGAAACATATAATTTAAAAAAAAAAAGTCTCATATTATTATTTTTTTCAATATATATTGCACATTAGAAACTAATATTTTGGAAATTAGGTAGAGTATATTCAAAACCACCAAGTTTTTTTTTACCAATTGTCATAAATGAACTTTCAAATAGTTACTTTGGCTTATAATGCTGTTTCATTGCCAAATTAGGTAAGAAATATTTTCCCTGAGAATAAACTTCACAATGAACTTCACAATGACGTTATATATATTTTAGGAAGAGCGATGTAGCCATTCCTAGTCAAATCGCATAGTTCAATGCTCACATTCTTGGGCGCAAGCTACACAACATAACAAAATGAAAAAAGCTTCAAGTAGGAGGTAAACACCAATGTTGGGTCCAAGACCAGAGGGTCCGAGATCCAGATCAAGATCAAGATCTGCAGCTCAAGATCGAGATTAGAACATCTGAGATCAAGATCAGATATGTCCAAGATCAAGATCAAGATCGAGGTTACTGATGCCGATCTTGAGACTGGTCTCGAGATCAAGATCGATCTCGAGGTACCGAACACTGAGTCGTGTTTTCGCCGATTGGTGAACGATTTTGAAAGCTTTTTCGTTTGATAATTTACGTAATAACAATGTTGATCTCGAGCGATCTCGAGCGAAAATACCAAGAACAGAAACTCCGAGATCAAGATCAAGATCAAGACCAACACCTTTGAGATCAAGAACAAGATCGAGGTTGCTGATGCCGATCTCGAGGCTGGTCTCGAGATCAAGATCGATCTCGTGGTACCCAACACTGGTAAACACTAATCAATTTTTTCAGTACTTACTCCTGCTGCATCAGTGGTAGAGTCTGTAGAAGGTACGTAGAACCTCATCTCCATAAGAGAGACCTCAGCATCATCGTTCTGATGGAATTCAAGGATGACCTCGTTCTTTGCAGTTGTGGCATGAGAAACATTGCCAAGCGGAATCTGGAAAGCAGACTTCTTTTCAACATGGAAATCCAGCTCAGAACCTTTCCAAGACAATCAATGAACGTAATTTTTTAATGTATATTCTTAGAGGTATATCACTTTGCATCAGAGAAATTACAAAAATGGATGCTTCATCAACATGATTGGACATATGCCCCTGCAACATTTTCTCTGACAATTTTTTTTTTTTTTTTTTTTTTTTTTTGGGGGGGGGGGGGCGCTCAGAGATAGAGGTTACAATGTAGGTTGCCACTGGGGTTTAGTTCAGGGTTAGAGGTTGGGTTAGGGATAGGTATTGTGTTGGATCCAGGGCTGAAGTTGGGAATCGGGTGAGTATAAGAAATTCACTCCAAAGTAAATGTAACCGAACGAAGCATGGTTTGTACTTGTTTTTCCAAAGACCACCTGACATATGGGATGTCACAATATTGCTGCTAGGCAGATCTTCTGAATGTATCTTGACCATTGTTCACATCAGGAAGCAAATCCACAACACTACGATATTCCCACGATGCATTGCAACTTTGCTGATAGCAACATCAATACTCTTTTATAAGATTTCCTTTTGCCTTAATCCTATAATGCACACATTATCCTCAATGATATACAAACTACAATGTACATAATTTTTTCTCGACATCTTCTGTTGTGTGAAGAGATAAAATAATCAATCTACCTCAGCTCTAGAGTTACTTTTGGGTAATGGGCCATAAACTGCACCATATTCACATCTATATCTGGTTGTTACACGGATATGGTTCATGTACCACTCTAATAAAACCTCAAACAGAAGGACGTAGATGAAATCGTTCTTCATATTGAGTATGAAAAGGGATTACTTTCACAATAAATAATACAAACATGATACCTTCAAATCTTGCAGTGCCCCAGTTCCATCCCTTCAATGATAGTTCTTTATCTTGCAGTTCAACGTTGTAATGCCTCTGAAGGAAATCAGCTACCTTCTCTCTATCCTGCAAAACAAATTAAACAGTCACAAAAGATTCAGCGATGGCACTTCCTCAATAAAACACCACTCCTTACTACGATTATAACAAATAAAATTCATGTAATTGCAGTCTCCTATAAATCACCTATTTTCCTTTTGTAGTTTTGACAGAAATAACATCCATATGGAAAATCTTTGCTTGTCTCACAAAAGACAAATTTGATTAATCAACTTTCCCAATGTTTGATAACCGCAATGTAGAAGAACTGTTTACTCCATCTTCATACATGTAGGTGAGACTTAAAGAGAAGGTTCAATTCTGGGAGAGGTGAAAAATGATTTTGTGAGCTTTTTCATTCTTTTTATTTCAATTTGGAAGAAGATCATACTAGAAATGTCCCCTAAAAAGGATAGTTCTTCAAATGCACTCGTGCCACTTGTGTGTGCAGTCCCATATACCCATTTCTGTGTGCAGTACAAGTGTCTTTCAGCGAGACTGGGTCTCTTACACTCTTTCTTATCATTTTGATGATTCCAAGACCTCACAGTATAAAACAATTTTTAAGCGGACATGATCAACCTTTCCCAATTGCTTTGAGACAGTTTCTTTCAAAATGTAATCGCATGGCCAGAACTCCATTTTATCTTTAAACAAAGCCGACTTACTGATTCTTTAAATCCATCATATTTGAAGACTGATCCTGATTTGAGATAAAGCTTGAGTTCATGACCTCTAGCGACCCGGATCCAGTTGGTCCTTTCCAGGTCAGCTGACTGAATCTGATCTACCTTGCCTGTCTTGTTGTTCTTGAATGTCACGCTTTGTTCACTCAGCCTCAGTCGTCCACCATTCTATCAAAGAGCACAGGCATAGTTTACAATGAATGGCTTGATAATGATTGTCAATAAATATATTCATTTAATGGAAGACTGCAGGATAAAACTGTGGCTTCTACAGCTGGATGTTTCTTTCCTGGGGACCTAGTAACGAGGTATTCCATTAACCTGTTATTAATGAATGAACTACACTACTTGGAATCCAGTTTGCATACATTACTTGCTGCTATGTCTGACAAGCCTCTGACAAGCTTTCAGGTTGTCAAGAACAGCATTTGTTTTAAAAGTATGCATAAAATTTGAATATATATGTGAAAACAGGTCTATTCAACTGTAAAGTAAACACTGGGTTGAGAACACACCTAGCCATTTGTAGGCAGTCTCAGTAGTTCAGGCGTGTGATGTGTGAGATTGTCTAGATGAGTTTTCTATATCCTCACACACGTATGAGTTGACACAACCTGTACAACCCTAGACCGCAATAGACCAGTTCTGTAATGTATACAAATTTATGCACATTTCTTCTCTGAGCACCTAGTGACGAGCTATTCCATCAACCTGCTTTTTATAAATGAGCCTCAATGCTTGGAATCCAGTTTGCAACATTACTTGTTGCTATGTCCGGCAAGCCTCCAGCAAGCTTTCAGGTTGTCAAGAACAACCTTTGTTTGAAAGGTATGTATAAAATTTGCATACATTACCGAAGCGGTCTATTCATGTCTAACAGTTAGACGAACATGAACGCCCCTCCTCCTCAACTGTGTAGCCAGGATTTTATTTTGGGAGGGGCGGTCGGATCGTGCATGCAAAGCATGCGCCCTGGGGGGGGTGCAGAAGTTGTGGCATCCGTTCTAATCGAGAGTGAAAATTTCCACTTGTTGATACATATTATTGATGTTTTGTTACCTAGCTGGATATAAAGCTCGGATATGAGTTTAATAAGTATTACTAGAACTCAAAAGAAAGTTTTTCACACTTATACAAATAAACATAAATAAAAAATTGAATTAAACAATTGGCAAGTTGCGCATTTGGGGGGATGTTATTGTTTTTCTTTGTAGGCCTATATGCAGATAATTTGACTATAACCTCATACATTAAAACAAAACAAAAACAAAGGACACAATGCTAGCAGTTTCAGTTAGAAACATCTAGAATGACTGTATATTTATCAAAATGATGCAAGTATAAGCAATCTAACAGAACTAAAAAAATGATAAGGTAAAAAGCTAGTTGCGGCATGGTTTTGCCAAAGTTATTAACCAAATGTGAGCTTCTTTTATTTGGTTCAAAGACTCGATAAGGTAAAATTGATTAAAAATTGATTTCTTTCTCTGGACATACGATTAATGTGTCCCAAACTTCAAGCATGACAATGTCTTGTCAAATTTCCAGTATTTGTACATCAAATACATCATCTATATCTAAAACAATTTATTGTTGATTCTTGTCCACATTCCAAGAGCGATAATATTTTCACTAGTGTTAAAAATATGAATATGGCCTTTCTTTCCTTTCTCCTCCTCTTTTCTCCCTCCTTCTACGTCTCCTCTTTCCCTTTTCTCTTTTTTCTTTTACCCTCTTCGTCTTACTTCCCCCTTTTTTTTTGTATTTTGGAAGGGGTGACTGCCCCAACTATGAAATCGCTAATCACTCCGCACAGAAGCACTTCAGTGGCAGTGCATCACACACATGGTCATGGATGGTGTCCACTCATGGAACCATCACTATGTGGGGTTGTGTCAACTTCGGCGGCGGTCACGACCTGTAACTCTAAGTTGAAGAGGTAAAAACACCAATATAATCAGCAAACTTTTGAGAAAATACTTCCTTCTACATTTTAGGATGATAGAATATCTGATTTCATGCCAAATTCTTCAATAGGATCTTGATCATCTTGATCAAGTGAAATTTTCAGGCTGTTTTGAGCTGGCGATCTTGCTCCTTTCCGGCACACATGTTAGAGATCACACACTTGCTACGGGAGGCAATTCTTCGCGGTACGAAGGTACAGAGTGCGAGGTTATCTACAATAACGTCGCATAGACTAGACTGTGTGAGTGGATGGTGTCCTCTTTCCCCCACTCATGGGCCCATGAGACTGTGTCACGAATTCACTGCTTCATCGCTCTAATCAAGATTTAATTTACATAAAGTTTCTGCATTACCTGATTCAGGGATTCTTCAACACTAACTTTGCTACAAATTTGGAGCTTCATAGTTGAAATTAAAATTTTGAATAATTATTTTCCTTTCATGTATGAATGATCTAGACTGGACAAATCCCTGCAGATACACACAAAACCTATTGAAGTCTATTCCTCCGTTAAAGCTATGTTGGAGTACGAGCTTAATTATCTTCAAATAAACTTGTACAACGACATGTACATGTATAAGTGCTCTTTCCCCCACCATAGTCAGACTCTGCATGCAAGCTCATGCCTGCAAAACTATAACAATTGGTTTCCTAAACAAAGATAGAGCTCTGTCTAGAGACTAGACTTTTTAACACTGATTATTCATTTCATAAAAATTAATTGGAAGTGTATACCGCCACACAGGTGTGTCTCTACCTTACCGCCACACCCGTGTGGCTGTATCCCCAGCCCCGTCAGAGGATACAGCCACACTTGTCAGTACTGTGTGTGACAATACGGTTTATTCCGTCAAGAAACGCGCACATATTTAATACCAGAAATGCAGTCAGCTGCCAACTTGCCTCTGTGACGCGATGGATACGACGCTCGTCCGTAGATCATGAGGTACCAGGTTCAATTCCCACAGTGGACAAGATAAAAAAGGTTAGTAAATACTACTCGTGCTTCAGAACCATTCGGTTCCACTTGAGATCACGTACCTCTGCTGAATGTGCAGCCTGCTGTAATAGTCCTAACCAAAACATAATAAATATCAAGGTAAAATTGGAACATCACTTACCAATACGTTGCCTTGGGTCTACTCTTGAATTTGATGTAAAGTTTCTGCACCCTGGTATTGAAAAAGCTGAATTTTGGAGCTTGAAAGTTGTTTGCCGTGACTGGGCTGAGGTAACAGTTGATTGTACCGTTTTTATGTATTTTGCTGCCCTCTTGTGCCCGATATAGAAGATTACTTTTGGGGGTTCCGTGGTATGAGCCGCCGTTTGTAAATTTATCATTTAGACAATTTTTTTTTATATAATTCAATAATTTACCTTGTCAAATAATTATTCGTATGAAAATGTCATAGAATGAGTACAGGTATTTATGAATAATAATTTTCATGTGTTTAATTATTTATAAATGATGATTTAACAATATTCATTATTTAAATTTATCTATTTTGCTTTCAAGTATAAATGATTTCACAATATTTATTTATGTGAAGGGGGGGGGGGGAGAGGATTCACTTATCACGATTTATAAATAACAATTGTCACAATATCCAATATCTTTGCTTGACACTGTATCCCTTAAAAGGGAATCGGTAACTTTGTGGAGGCTTGATTTAATAAATTGAATTTTTGTATCTGTCTTGTATAATGATGTTCAGAAGGATGAATAAATAGCGAGGCATAGAAAGGTTTTCAAATATACAATGTTATTATTAAGAAAAAGTGTGATAAGCTTAAATCAACAGACACATTAAACAAGAGCATTACGAATACATAAGTAAAAAAAAATCCCAACAGATATCATGCTTAGTTACAACAATAGTTTATTTACAGATCCACAAATTTTTCAGCCTCTCCCTCTCCCTCTCCCTCTCCCTTTATCAATTAAGTGGAAAAACATATACAAATGATATACAGTTTCTTTAAAAAATATAACTTCACAAACGGCGCCTCATAACGACAAGGGTCGGCAGTATTTTTTCCCCGTCCGATTTTCCTATCACAACCACCATACCACCGAAAATGCTCCGATGCCAGAGACGACTTGCTTTGGAAGGTGGTAAGATTTGTCTTTTTTATCATTAAGTTTGAAAAATTAATAATTTTACCAGCTAGACCTAGCTTCAATACCTAGTCACCCCTCCGGAGTAAATAATTTACTTCATGGTGAGGTAAAAGAGCGTGAGTTAGGTGAAACTTAGTTTCAACGTACCCGTAATGTAAGAGGAGTACGAGGTTATAATCATAACCTAGTACATTGGATGAGTGGTAAATACTTATAAATCTTAATCTAAATTGATTGACGACTAACAGTTAACTATGATGAATCGAGAGTGGAAGAGATGAATGAGAGGGGAATGGAAAGACAGAGTACATAGCTCAACGCGTGTGGCTGTATCCTCCAACGGGGCTGCGGATACAGCCACACCTGTAACTTTTGTAAGGTAGAGACACACCATGTGGCGGTATACACAGCCAAATTAATTCAGAGTTGAAAGTGAAATTTTAAATAATTATTTTCCTCTCAAAATGTATGAATGACCTAGACTGGAAAAAGGCCCGCTGATACACACAAAAGCTATTGAATTTGAATCCTATTCACCCGTAAACAGCTATTGACTAGTGTTGTGGAGTAGACCTACATATTACAAGCTTATCTTCACTTCAGATAAGCTTTTACATGTATGGCTAGAGTGCCTAAGTCTGCGCACACGTGTAACTGCGCGATTCTGATAAAACAAAACATGCAACGAACACAAACTTTTCATATTTATCACAGCAATCGGTATTCATGCAAAAAACGAGTCAAAATGATGAAAAAAGGACTTATTTCAGATATTTTATTCACAAGCCTCAAAATGTTGTCTTTCACTTCCAAACTCCCGAACTGCATGTAAAATGAGTGCGCAGACATGGGTAGCCTGGAAGGCTCTTTGAAGAGTAAAAAAAAAAAAAAGCTGACAATGAAAATGGCATTGTTCTTGCTCTAATTTTGATGAGATTTTTTGCAAACTTAGTCTTTAGAATATCAGGACTAATATAAAACTGAAGTCTAAACTTCAGACGAATCAGACTCAGAGGAATATTGGAGAAATTCTTGTTCATATTATTAAGGTCAAATCGGCTAAGTCTTAGGTGCGCAGACATAGGGCTCCCCATCATAGTATAAAGTGCAGTAACACTAAACTTAAGTTAAAAGTTTTAAAAACAGTTGAAGTTTTATAACATCGTGAACATGATTGAATTTGATAAATTCAACAAATATTGAAACATTCCTTAACAATTCACTCACCATAGCACCCTTTACTTCTTGAGAAACATCAGGAAAATCTAAGGTTTCCATGCTGGATTCTGAATAATGTTCTTCGGAAATATGCCGAGAAATGTCGGTTATCACGTCTTAACCTTCAATTCAATTCACCAAGAATGTATGTCAGTGTAGAGCAAGGTCATGAAGGTAGGCAGACTGGAACTTGTTTTTAATTTTATCCAGCAACAAAGTAAGCTGGCCAGCGCGCGCTGTTGTATAACGTATTGCTCACGTATAAATGCGAAATTGTGCATGTACATACATATATGTACGTCGCGGGAAAAGTTAGAACATGCGCGAAAATAATTAGTGCCCTCTCCCGGCAGAAAGGTGATGAAGGGAAATTCCCCATTCTGGCCGGGCGCGCGCTTTCCTCCACATCATGCGGGCCTATTCCGTCCAAATAATAATCCAAAAACTTATTAAAGTTTAAAACAAGAAAATCACGATGTCTACAATGATAAAAAATTCTACACGCCCTATCAATCCAATGAGGAAAGACAATTAAATGGTTTGATTCACAATTGACAAAAAAGCTTGACAGGGGCCGGGGCGGGTTTCAAGGTTGACGAGAGGCCAAGGAGGGACGATTTCTTGTCACGAGCGGGGGGGGGGGGGGGGGGGGGGGGGGGGTTACATTTGAGGAAGCATACAGCGGCTGAGCGGGGAAGGATTGTGAGGGGCAATGTTGTACTACAAAACATTGCATTCTAGCGACGCTTCTTCCTTTTTACGAGGCCAGAGTACAGCAACCGAGAGAGAAAAACCAAGCATTCTAGACTATAGTTTGGAATTTTACTGAATGAGAAGTTCCATCTTTGAATTGAAATAGTGAAACTTTAAACTGCATCTCACTTCAGCGCCTGAATAGCTCTTTTAAAAATATTATTATTACATGAATATTATTGATCTAATTCAGGGGTCGGTGTTAGGCCCAGTCTATATAATGGTGAAACCTGGGGAAGGGGTCGGGCTAACTCGGCACTAGGGCGAACTCGGCACTGCGCGGTGACTATGTTTCAAGAGTTGAAGTCCACGCTACGCACCGTACCCTTTTTTAGCCTTAAATTTCATGTTTTGCATAATTTTACTTCTTGAAATTGTCAACATTACTTCTTTGCTAATCATTTTACACATTGATATCAAATAATTTGAATTTAAATGTTTTGAAATGTTTAATTAATTGCGAAATTCAACACAAGTGTTTGCGATCACTTTAACTCTCTGGGCTCACTCCGCGGCGATTTTCCGCCAAGGCCGAGTTCGCCCTAGTGCCGAGTTAGCCCGCATCCCTGGGGAAGAGGTGCCCCTTCACAGGATAAGGAGTTTTTGCCTTTTCAGTCTAAAAGCAGCGCGATCATTTTCTTGTTTTGCAAGTTGTTTTTTATTCTTTCCTCTCAATAAAATAACAAATGAATTTTAACATTTTATAAAAAATTACAAATAAAATTTGTATACTTCAAACTTATGTCTAGAGAGAAATGATCATGAACAGAGATTGCTATACGTCTCCCCAGTCGCCGTAACTGGATACTCGATCGGGCTGACAGATCAGAGTCCGGGAAGAAGTGTGGTGAGCTGGTAGACAGAGGAGATAGGCCTACTAGTATGCCTCTGGTGTGCTTGACCCCCCCCCCCCCAGGTGGAATTGCGTCTGGCATCTGTGCAAGAGAGGGAGTGTCTATCACCTCACCCGAATTTTCTGTGGTCAAATAAATTTTCTTTTTAGTCATCACATTTTGAGAAAAAATATTTCGTTCATCATGCGGGGGGGGGGGGGGGGGAATCAAGTGCAATCCATATTATTTTTCTTTCAAACTAGATTTCTATGAAAAAAAACCCTGATATATTTGTTCGATTCCCGGTTATTCCCGCGGGAATCCCGTCGGCCCTTTCTCCAGAACCAGCGAAAGGGTCGCTGCAGGCCTATTCACCCCCTCCAAATGGATTGATTTTCATAAATTGAGGGGCAGCGATCATTTCGGCCAACAAGTAGACGTCCCGCCGGAAAAGTTATTATTCTTTTTTTGTGTGTGTGTGAAATAGGGACCAAAAATTATTATGCCTAACTGTAACTTGAGTGAATTCCGATTTATCTTCGGAAGTCGTAACAGTTTAGAATTTTGTTTATTGGTAAATATATACAATAAATAATGCTGAAAATGTTTGAGAGAAAAAAAAAATTACTTAATATATGATACGCCAACAAAATTATTTTTTTTAAAGGAAAGAGGGAGTTTTTTTGTTTTTTGTTTTTTTGTTTTTGTCTTTCAGACCTAAAAAACAAATCATTCTGCAGTGCTGCCCCGGCCTTAGTTTGAGAATCCCTGAAAATCATGATCAGTTTGTCTGAACTGCCCCCCCCCCCCCGGTGGGTAGCCTATGTGCCGTGGAGAAGACCCCATTTTTACCCTCAAATTTCCGTGAAAGCATAGGCCCTTACCATTTTTTTCTTGTTGAGAAAAAAGAGAGAGAAAAACCGTTTCAAAGCACCGCTTTTTTTTTCTCATTCCGTCGTTCTGGCCGTTCCTTTTCCAAGGCATGCAGTTTTCACCCCCCCCCCCCCCGAAAAGAAAAATGAAAACAAACAAACAAAAAACAAAACAAAACAAAACAAACAAAAAAGTTCCGAAGCCTCCGCCCCCCCCCCCCCCCTCTTTTTTTTTTTTTTTTTTTTTTTTTTTGGTCTTGCCAGCGCCAGTGTGTGACCATCGATCTCTATATACTGGCAATTAATGCATGGCATGCAGCAGCGCATGCATGCTTGGCAAAATGGCGACCTCCATGGACCTCTTTCGCCAACTGGGAGCTGGCGCAAAATTTGATTTGAAAAGATTCAGAAGTGATGCAGAAAAATTCCAGGTAGTTTTTACAGGATGACTTTAACTAGGAAAAATCTGATATGATATTTGATATGTATTATTACATAATTCACTGCTTATTAAGATATAAATAAATCATGGTGACTGTGTGAATTGATTCTTCAGTCCCATGTATTGATATACGTGTACATGTATGCTAATTGCAATGTGAGATTGATTAACCAAGTCTATGCTGGAAAAGGTGTCGAACGAGGTGAGAGGGCGTAATTCAGATTAGTTTTATAGAATCTTGGGGCCTGTTTCTCGAAACCGTCATATGTCTAAGTTCTTGACTAAGTCAGCGCTAGTTCTCTAGTTGTCCGCTACGTGTTTCACGAAGCCGTCTTTACCAAGGTGCGCGACAACTTCCTGACTAAGGACTTATGACGCCTCCAACCCTGTTATATCTTTTTTAGTCGACGTACAGCGCCATCACATGTTATTTATTGGGTAGATTATGGTAGGCAAAACGGGACACTACATACTTCTATGCAACTCTTTCTACGCATTCACTTTATCTGGAATTTATCCATGTTTATATTATGAAAATTATATAAAATACATAGTGTTTTTGTTCAAGGCTTGTCTCCACTTAACTCTAGTGAATCAACACTCTTTCCACATTCTAATGGATAAAAAAACCCAACCAAACAAACAACAGCCTAATTGAGGTCATTTCAATATGAAAGGATTTTTTTTTTCAAATGAAAAAGAAAACCATAATAAAAACGATAACAATAATAGACTGACATGAGATAGGCCTGTATCAAAATGTGGTGGGGGAAAAAAAAAGTTAAACCAAAACTTGTCAAATTAATCCCATCATTGGAAACTGGAAAAAAAAAAAAAAACTATTGACAAATAAACATTGGGCAAGAAAAAAAATACAAGCCTTACTGATAAGCAATGGGAACTTGGGAAGTATTATAATCTAGAAAAAATATAAATTCATAACTGTTGCTAGGTATGTTTTATGTCAAAATGAATTTAGTAAGTCTCTTAACTTCTGATTGCAAAGCTATTTTACGATATGGGTCCTTCATATCTGATCAATTAGCATGAAAAATGACGTGCTACCATAATAAACTTGAAAATCACATGTTACGTCTTATATAATAATTACAAGAGTGCTTTTTGTGTGAAAACAAATAATTGGGCGATCTTCGTAAATGATTTCTATAAAGATTTCTTTGGTGAACTAAAATCCGACGAGGGAACTGTAATATGACACGGTCGGCCAGCCATAGTCAACGGCATATTCTATGGTTTTCAGACCCATATCAGTGTAAACATAGATTATATCAACGATTTTTAAAATGAATACTTTGAAATATACGTGTTTAAACTCATAATATGAATATTTTTGTAATTTCCATATCATACTCAAGCCCAAAAACATGTAAAACATTCAAAGCATATTATTATTACAATGAAAATATATGGGTTTATTTTTATAAACTATCAAATTACGACATCCGGGGGGTACCTATCCAACGTAAAACTGGCTCACCGATCATGAAATAAATCACTCATATTTTTCATTTTACAAGCGAATCCATCATGTAATTTACATAATTTAAAAATTATTTGGCATCTATTATACCCTTCTACATTTTCTATTTTCTTTTATTCCCTAATTCATTCAAATATTTGCAGTTGAGTTAAATTTAGCTTTTAAAAATATAGTGTAATTGCAACCAAGGCTACGTGTCGGCTCCTATTCTCGCCGATAGTATCGATATCACGAGATGTCTAGCTAGTTAGCTCTTCGTGAAACAGTTTAGGAAGATCATGGACATCTCCGTAGTTGGCGGATAAAGTTATGACTGTCTTGTCGTTGGTTTCGAGAAACAGGCCCTTGGTCTGAGAAAGTTGTGAGGCTGTATCTTCTTCTTCTTCTTCTGCTTTTGTCAGAGATCAGCAACACTCCAACAGAATATTCATGATAATGCGCACTCATCACTGTTGCAGCAGTCAAAAACAGACAACAAAATTGCTCTAAGCAAGATTTAATTTTCTTAAATTTGCTAGATTACCTGATTCAGGGATTCTTCAACTCTTACTGTGCCACAAATTTGGGGATTCAGAATTGAAAGTGAAATTTTAAATAATTATTTTCCTCTCATGTTATGATGTATGAATGATCTAGACTGGAAAAAGGCCCGCCGGGCTGATACACACAAAAGCTATTGAAGCCTATTCACCCGTAAAAGCTATTTTGGAGTACAAGCTTATCTTCAGATAAGTTTGTACATGTATAAGTGCAGTGCCCCCATGGCACAGCCCAGTTTGGCCTTCATTTTCTTCATTTGACATAAAAATTGTGCTCAATGTATAGTATGCTAGTAGTAGTACACTGGCAAGCAGCAGAAATTAAAAGGGAAAAAAACTCACCGGTTTTCCGTCTTTCCTCAGCTTCACGTTGATCTGTGTATGTAAAATCGTACACAACAAGGCAGCAATGGCTCTGTGAGTGATTCTATATACATGTAGGATGTTAAAGGACGAGGATCAGATACTCATTATCGTCTTACAGTCACATGAGAGCTTACTATGTCATGGTCAGCATTTTATGTGCAGAAGCAACAATGCGTGGTTAGGAATGTTTAATTCTGCAATGCAAATTGTTAGACTGTGATCGCTGAGAAGCATTTTAAGGAGACTAAAGTTTATTCTTTCAAATGATTTAGGTTATAAGACCCAGTGGGAAGCAACTTCCACAAGAAGACATCATCAAGGCTCTGGACATCTTTGGGAACAGTAAGAGAAGTTCAGAGGAGACCAAAGGAAATCCTAAGAAGAAACAAAAAGGTATGAAACTTTCCAATATCTGACTTAAAGCTTTGGGTATTCTTTTAATAGAACTCGAGCCCAAAATGGCCAAAAGCAATCAAAACATGATATTAATGATATTGTCATAGTTACTCAGGGTAGCCTCATCAGGGGCCTGTAACATAAAGAGATACAATCAATCTTACGATCAATTGTAACTCTTCAGTACATGGTTTGCCATAGACTTACGATTGATATCAATCGTAAGATTGATTTCTCTCTTTATGTTACAGGCCCCAGCTGATACTGTTCTTCCTGAGGGCCCTACAATCATGTCACTACCCCAGCTTTAGCATTGCTACCATAAAAGGTGCTCTAACATTCAAGGAAGGTTTTCGTACACGATACCAATTTACCGCACGTGGATGAAGAGTGGCAAATGTAGATTACTGTCTTGTTTGAGCTAGAAATTGACATTTTTCCTTACAAGTAAGATATTTTAAAAAATAGAAAAACTGTGGCAACATCTATCATTTTCTCTTACCAGCAATAACAAAAAATAAATGCTTAAATGTTCTTATTGATATATTTAGAAGCATTTTGTCCCAAGTATATTTTTTGTGTTTATTTATAGATATTTCTTTTTTTGGTCATATTGATTGATTTTTATTACAGTTTCTGTCAGTGAGAGGATTGGAACAAATAAACAGGATAACTTGAAAGGACAGGGAAGAGTCGAAAAGGTGAATATATCATGAAAGAAACAATGATGTACAGGGTGCTGTGTACAGTCAAAGTTGCATTTAACCAGCTGATGACAGTGCATGAGATATCTCATGATGCCTATGGAAAATGTGTTTTTTATTTGTTTGTTGTTGTTGTTTTACAAATTCAATGGGTTAAAAACTACTCAAGGGAAAAATTACAATATCTCTTGTAGATGTCTAGCATTTCTTTAAATGATTGAAGTGTTTGTCTTCTTCAGATTTTTTTTTTTTTTGCATATCTTCCATCCCCAGGTATTAATAAGTATTTGAAGAAGAGTCAAAATTAGAATGCATTTCACTGTTTTGAGAAATATTTATACAGCACTTATTTTGTAGCAGTAAAGTATCACGTTAAGTTTAGATGTGCAGTATAAAGATCAGGTTATAATACCTAGGGTTTATGAAGCCATGAATACTTTGCATCAAGAACATTTTAATTTACACATTTGGACTCTCTGTAGGACTGAACTGGTCACTTACTGTCAAAATATTATGTCTAGATTAATGCATTGTCAACCTTATAATACATGTAGATAATGAGGGGTACTGCCAAGGATATTGTTTCATATATGGAATTCTCTATTTTTGCTCTTAGATAAAAGCAATTCGTAAAAGACACAGGATCCATGTGCAAGGAGGGGATATACCAGACCCAATAGAGACGTTTGAGGAACTACAAGAGGAATATGGTCTCCATGACGACATCATCCACAACATCCAGAGGATGGGTTACCAGGCACCAACACCTATCCAGATACAAGCCATTCCAGCTCTCATGCATGTGAGTTAGTTTGCTTACATATCAGTATGTACTATGTTTGCTATGTCTATAAATTTACTATTAAAATGTACCTGGCAAAATGGTGTTGTTGTTTTTTCAGTTCAGATAAAATTGATAATACAAGTAAAAAATAAAAGTGAGTTCTTGTATGATATAGAAATGCTATTTTTTCCTAATATCATAAATTATTTAATAGTTTAAAGAAATTAATGTTGGATTAAATCACTAATTTTCATGAAAAAAACCCCCCTGACCTATTTAAAATGATTTTATTTGATTAACTTTTCACTGTTTTACATTATGATTTATAAAAAACATGACTAACCTGATTTCAGGTCTACTATTTTGAAAATTATATATTCCACAATCAAATTCATGTTTTTCTCATTACTTACCCTATAGTTACTTAAAGTAAATTCTCTTTTAAAGATACTTTCCAGTTTAAAAATCATTTCATCTGTATGTTATTTCTGAAATGCACACAGCGTCGTGAACTTTTAGCCTGTGCACCAACTGGTTCAGGAAAGACGGCTGCCTTTCTTCTTCCTATTCTACATCAGCTTAAGGTAAATGACATCATACCAGGAATAGAATAATAGAAACGTTTATTCCTTCCATGCCCAAATGTTTACAAAAAACTACTTGTGATTGAAATGATATTTTGTGTTAGAATTTGCTTGTTTCATCCTTAGATTTGGCACACTATATCTGCAATGTAAATAAATTTCAAAATTCAAACTGAAAAGTTAGATAGCCACCTTTTATATCAATGTGCAGTCATCTGACTTGTAGAAAGCCATGTATCTACCCATATCATCTGTATTAATTACTTTAATTGTGTTACAAAATGAATAAACACATAGATTTGGTCATGAAGTGAATATGAGAAAGTAATGTCATAGTCTTGAGCTTTTGTATTTTCATTTAGTTACAAAATTATAATGATTTGTGTAGAATGAAGAGGTCAACATTTGGCACTCCATGAATCAATAGACTAAATCTATTAAACCTTGCCTAAACGAAGGTGGCTTTCAAGAATACGGGCCAATGTATTTCATGGAAGCATCTTAATACAGGCTGTTCTTGCTGACTACTTCAATTCAAAGAAGGAATCGCCATGATTTGCTAATCAACAATTTCCTTATGAACTCAGGGTCCACAGAAGAAGGGTTTCCGTGCTGTGGTGGTGTCACCAACGAGGGAGCTCTCCCAGCAGACATACAGAGAGTTAATGAGATTATCAGAAGGTAGCGGACTCCGCATACACACCATAGAACATGGAGCTAAGGCCGCTCAGAAGTTTGGACCCAAGACAGCTCAGAAATTTGGTTAGTTTCTATCATATTTAGGCAATAATGATGATAGTTAATTCAAAATAGTAATGATTGATTTATGTGGAATATGATAAATAAGTATGTCTCTTAATTTTTTAAGTTAGTGAAGGGCTAAACTGAACATACAAATAGTGTTATATATTCAAATTTGGTTGCATTACATTAAAATTTAATTGCCAAGGATCATCACAGAAGTGTAGCTGCTGCAATGCTTCATGAAAATATACTAGCATTCCTGAAGGTTTTGCTCTCTTTCTTTGATCATCAGTGAATGATTATAAATAATTCCTTTTGTTCATCTTATGGACATTCACATTACCTGATATGATGAATATGCTGTAGTTTTCCAAATGACTTCTGTAAATTCTGTGGTTTTTACGTATATAGAAATAAAACAATCAGTCTTTGGTGCTTTATAAGGTATCATATTCCTGTAGGTCTGTAAAACCATGAAAGTATTCAAGTGTAAGATCCTATGCAGTAATTTCGTTCTCATTAATTGTTCTCTTTCAGATATTCTTGTCACAACTCCTAACAGACTGGTATATCTTCTCCAGCAAGACCCTCCTGCAATCAAATTAAACAAGTATGTTGAGATCACTTACCATTCTTTTCCACCTCCTGTTCATTTCTATATCCTTTCATTTTATTTCATTTTCTTGTGCATGTCCTCTCATTCTATTTCTGAAATTCATTTCATTAAACTTTTAATAGAAATTCACTTATATTTTGATTTTTGATTTTTTTTTCAGTGGCTTTAAAACATGATAATTGTGTGAAATCATGTCATTGAGAATAGAAAGGAAGTGCTTGTTGATTAGGTGTTGATATTGTAACAGCATAACAGCTGAAAAAATGTTCTATGAGTTTGTAGGATCCAATTCAAAATTATGTAAATCAATTTGATCTTTGTGCTTTATCCTAGTGTTGAATGGTTGATCATAGATGAATCAGATAAGCTGTTTGAGGAAGGCAAGACAGGATTCAGGGACCAGCTTGGAATCATCTACCAAGCTTGCGACTCATCTCAGGTCCGTCGTGCCATGTTCAGCGCGACCTTCACCTACGATGTGGAGCAGTGGTGCAGATTAAATCTTGATAACGTAGTGACGGTCAGCATTGGTGCAAGGTGAGATATAGCAATCGATTTGAAATATTATCTGTTTGGAGCCAGAAGGCCATTAACTCATGGACTTAAAAACAGAGATAATGCCCTCTGGCTCCAAACTATGAGTCCAAATAGATGATATACTTCAGATAGTGGCATTATGAAGAACAATTTGTGGCTCTCCCTCAAGTCTTGCTCAAGACATGACACGGTGAACCGCCTGTAAACAAAAATGGCTGCAGCAAAAATAATGTACCATTTTACTTGTAGATAAATGGCAAGTAGGAATTAAAAAGTTTGGAGATTGATATGAAACTTGTAGATTTTATTCCTTTTTTTTAGCCCAGGTTGTTCATGTACAGTATAGTTCAACATTTGATGTCCTGTCATAATGGAACAATGTATTTTCAGTTAGAAAGTGTACTTTATACAATTTGCAGTTTTAAAGGAACATGACCCCCATTCTTTATGATAAAACATGATTGTGATATTTGTCTCTTTTAGAAACACAGCCAATGAAAGGATAGAACAAGAACTGACTTTTGTTGGTAGTGAATCTGGGAAGCTCCTGGCTGTGAGAGATATATTTAGTAAGGTAAGTCTCTTTGATTGTAGTTCTCGTTTCTGCAGGAACTCTGAACTGAAGATATTGATGAAAATATGTCTGCGAAAAATGATCAAAACAGTCTAATCAGCTGCAAGTTAGAGAGCAGTCATGTGACCGGTCAGATGTCATTGTTATTTCTTTCAAAATCTTATCATAGGCTGGTTGTAAGGTGTGCTGAGGCTTTTACTGGTTTGACTACATCTTTTTTTTTTTTGACCTGACAGGGATTCACTACCCTACTTATAGTCATTGCATTACCCAGGGAAAGAGCTAAGGAACTGTTCCTGCAACTTAATATCTGTAATAACTATGAACATATATGTACAAATGTCATGCGCATGTATTTGTATTTTATCATCTGACAGGGCTTTACTCCTCCGGTCCTGGTCTTTGTACAATCCAAGGAGAGGGCTAAGGAACTGTTCCAGGAACTCATCTATGATGGCTATAATGTAGATGTCATTCATGCTGACAAAACCCAAACACAGGTAAACACTATAAATGTACCCTTAAGCATTTGTGGAAGTCATCCCCTGTAACCGAATCTTTCATATTTCTTTATAATATTTTTGGGAAGAGGTATCGGTACTTGAAAATAGTAGCAAAATGATAATCATCTATCATGTTAACAGAGGCTTTGCCTATCTTGATTCTAAATCTTTTTGACAAATGCAAATAGAAATCATACCTTGATTATCTACAAAATTATCCCCAATATTTATTTTGTAGATAAAGAAGAGAAGTATTTCACCTTTTGTCTGTTTTCTCTTTTACAATAAATTGTGCTGGCCATAACATGTTACTCTGGTTTGCATCAAACCATTTTATGTGTTTAAGAAACTTGTTATGTCAGTTCTCGGTCTTTCGGTTTCATTTTAATTTGCTCAGAGGGACAACATTGTGAAGGGTTTCCGAGCAGGCAAGATATGGGTGCTCATAGCCACCGAGCTGATGGGGCGTGGCATTGACTTCAAAGGTGTCAACCTTGTCATCAACTACGACTTCCCAACCTCGGCAGTCAGTTATATCCACAGGATTGGACGAACTGGAAGGGCTGGGCGTAATGGAAGGGCAATTACTTTCTTCACAGAAGACGACACTGTCCACCTACGAAGGTAAGTTTTATAATGATAACCATTTTTTCTGACATTTTTTTTTTTTCAGACATGTTAGGAATCAGTTCTGTAACCCATCCAAAAGGTAATTACGTAATACAGTTTCACTTCTATTGTTCAGATGCCTTCCTGAGATATGTACTAGCAAACTGCAGTAAGTCACCAGTTTTACGATCATTGGAATATGCTGTTTTTGACAGCATGACAATGTTAAGATCTACAGTACCTGTATAGCAATCTACATTTAATCATGTATCTGCTCTATCAATTCTTTCCTAGTATTGCCAATGTGATGCGTAACGCAGGCTGTCCTGTACCAGACTACATGTTACAGATCAGGAAACTATCGAAGTAAGTGTCCTCATTTTTTATTACTTTGGTTTATTTTCCTTATTTATCTCTTCATTTTGTTTGGTTGTTGGGGGTCATGAAGAAATTGGATTATTGGCCTCAACCCAACAATAACAAGATCACTCAAAATTGTGAAAAAATGAGGCAAAATCAGATTACCTAAAAGGCTTAATTCGTAGTTTATTTGGTAACGCCAGCACAATAATCATGTCATTATCAAAACCTGAATATTCAAAGCAAATACATTTGCATATTCACAACAATTTGTGTAGTCTAAATAGGTGACTATGTACCACATGGTACAGGGTTCGAATGCCTGCCACAACAAGAATGTCCTTTGGCAAGACATTAATCTACATTTACCACTCTCCACCCATGTGAAGGAAATGGGTATCATGTAATAGTATGAAATGCTTAAGTGCTTTATCTTGGTAGCTTGATTTTTGATGTCTATTGATTTCATAATCACATGCCCCATATTGTATCGCTCTTGCATATTAGAGCTCCCTCAACTTCTATTTCCCTTATCAGTTTTAGTTTGAATTTCCATCATGACTGAAACTACCCCTCTCCCTCTACCTCTTTTATGTTCTTTTCAGTGCATAGAGACCCCTGTGGTGATAGGTGCTTAATAAGAATTGTTCGTTATTATTATTATTATTATTATTATAGGAAGAAGAAGAAATCTTTGGAGAAGAACCCAGTGAGAAGAGATACCATCCGAACACTTCCTAAAGATGAACTACGCAAAGCCAAGAGAAAAACGTACGTTACCTACAAGTTTTTTCTTTAACCCTTTCGAGACAATTGACCACATTTTGTTGTTTGGCTCATTAACTCTTGAATCAGAGCTCTAAAAATAACCAGATGCATGAGTAGAAAGAGCAAAAATCTTTGCACACACTATGTCCATTTTTGTTGCATGACCATATTGCATTTGATGCCAGGAATGTTAAAAACGAGGAGAAGCTTTAAAATCCTTAAATTGGCAACACATTGAGAGGTTCAAAAATCATTGTTTTTTTTTTTTAAATCGGCAACCCCTAACTATGTATATTGTTTTCAAAGACATTACACCTTATTAGAACCATGCAGCTCTAAAAGAAAAATATTATTGTTGCCAATTTTAATAACATTTGGATGTGATAAATTTAGCTCTTAAATAATTCCTGTCCTGAAAGGGTAAAAGGACACTAATCACTTTCAACTTTTCTTTGTTTTGTCCATGTTGGGTTTCATACTGGTGTGTTATATTCAAAATATCAACTTGGATATTTTTTTCTGTTGTGAAATATTGCAATGTTATTCAGACATTGTACTCTAAATGAAGTTGATGAATAGAAGTTTTAACTTGAGAGTTAAAACTCCAGGTTAATCTTCCCACAGATCTAAGTGTACAGTCATTTTGCCCTTAATGCTCTTTTATCATTATTGGCTATGCCTCATTAAAGAGAATGGCTACATCTTTCACTCCATGAAATTCTTTGTATTTTACCAGTCGGAATATGAAGACAAAAAAACCAACAGAAAAAAAGAAACAAGGAGAGAAGAAAGCTGTCATTACTAAAAATGGAGAAAAATTGAATATTTTCGCTATTCATATCTTACTTGGCAGGGAAATGATGAAAAAGAAACAAGGAAAGAAGAAAGCCGTCTTCACGAAAGATAGCAAAGCAGGCAAGAATCAGGGGAAGAGCGTTGCACCAGGAAAGTCGAAAAAGAAGAAAGGAGGAAAGAAAGATGGATTGACGAATTTAGGAACAGAAGATGAGAGGAGTATGGTATCATCAGAGAGTAAAGTGAAAAGGAAAAAGAAGAAAAAGAAGCAAATGTCAGAATCATGATAATTTGAAGAACTTATTTGAATGATGGCATCAATGTAATAATAATGACAGATAGCGGTGGCTTCTTGTATAGTGTTCATGTCCATCACATCGTGATGCTCCTGGTGCTCCAACATTATTATATGTAGTGCTCTGGGATATCAGGTACCCATTTACACCTGGGTGGAGAGTGGCAAATGTGGATTGATGTCTTGCCAAAGAACGTTAGTGTCATGCAGGGATTCAAATTTAGTGATAAGTGAATGAACCGCTGTATCACGACACCTTGTGATTATAGATGTACTAAGAAAAACAATTTGTTATACCAAATCCATGACCTTGAAGGACTCAGTGGCATACCTTCAAACAACTTTGAAAATGCTGCTTTCATCTTTTGGGTTATAACATTCTTGTATTACTGTGTACATCTTACACAAAGTAAAAACATTGCTGTAGTTATTCACATATTTACTTATGCCGATTCTACGTTGTGTACAGAACATATGGGAACATTTCTGTTTTTGATGCTGGGCAGTATCTGACAATTAAAATTTTATACATTTTGTCATGAAAGCTCGTGGCGTGAAAATATTTCCTCAAAACATGAACAGGCCAGGCCTTGCAAATGCAAATAGTGAAATGTCATAGGGAATATTAGGTTTACAAACAACTTCTACATTCATGGTTATCCACAGGTTCAAATTCACTGTCGATCATCAAAAAAGAAATGACTTTGATGATAAAAATTAGAACAATTCCTCACATTCAACAAGAAATGAACACTTACCACTCCTTTTTGATTAATGAAATTTATTGTGATATTTTGAGAATAAACTATTACCTCTATTTCTCTGTCTGAGTTTTTGATAATTCTGTGGTATATATAAAATCATCTGGATAGCATATTTCTTCCTCAACAAATAGCCAAACAATGTATTTTAAAAATTTCATCTGTAAAACACCACCTGTAACAGAAAATTCTCACACTATTTTCTTTATTTTTCCCATCAGTTTATTATTCACTGTAAGGAACAAACTTCATGCAGTGGTTATACACACATTTGCTTCTTTTCAAGGTACACTGTCTCACTGCTACAAAAAAAACTTTTTTAATTATAGATTCTTATTATTTACTACAATCTTGGACGAATTCAGGGCTTGTTGAGGCTGCATCATCCTCATAAATAAATGACGATAATAATACACATTCTAAATAATCCATAAAGATAAAAACTGATATTATATATTTTACACAGTTCAGATATTCAGTGCATGGGTTTTTTTTTTCTTTTCTGTAATACTTCTACTTTGATACCATAATTACAATTTGTATATGTACCAGGGTATCATAATGGCAACATTTGGCATATTGGTTTTCAGTAACTTTGAATTGCAATTTGGCTAAAATGATTGATTCTTTATCTAAGTAGTAGTCTGCATACCAAAGCCAATTGCACTGTGAGTTCAAATTGTATTATTCCTATTTCACATCAACTTGATATATAGTAAGAGAGATTACTATTAGTTTACCATTAGCTGCAGAACTTGTTCTTATTTTGTTATCATTTTGTGATCATACAAAATTTGTTGCTATGCTAGGAAAGCCTTTGGCAGATACATGGATATACAATAGCAAGTATTGTGGAAGAGGTAGGCATAAGATTTCAATCATTTTTTTTTACTGGAATACCAGCACTCATACATTGTGAAATATTAGTCTTGAATACATGAAGTTAAATATGTCATAAATATGAATTTCAAGATTAATTTTCTATATCCTTATCTATATTCTGTTCGGTTCACAAGCTACAACCAATCACCTCATCTGCATTTGACCTCTACCGCATAGTTGGGGGTCATAGGTCCAATGTCATTACATGTAATTTGCCCAATATACTGTAAAACCAGAAACTTTCGCGACATAAAACTTTCGCGAATTGTTAATGACAGCCAATTTTGCAGCAAGAAACTTTTGCGAATTGCAATTATTGTCCCCGCCGAATGAAGTTCGCGAGGGGACTATGAAACGGGCTCCGTTCGTGTGTGCGTGTGTGTGTGTGTCCGTCCGTCTGTCCGTGTGTGCTCAAATGTTAGAAAATGCTACTTCTCCGTCATTTCTTGGCCGATTTTGATTCCGATTGTTTTATCTGATAGGGCTGGATGGGGGCTTCCAAACTTCTACACAGAATTTTGAAATCATTAATTATGCAAATTTATGCAAATTTATTCAAAATCGACGAAAAATGCTACTTCTCTATTTCACATCGGATTTTGATTCCGATTGTTTTATCTGATAGGGCTGGGTGGGGGCTTCCAAACTTCTACACAGAATTTTGAAATTCATTAATTATGCAAATTTATGCAAATTTATTCAAAATTGACGAAAAATGCTACTTCTCCTCTATTTCACATCGGATTTTGATTCCGATTGTTTTATCTGATAGGGCTGGGTGGGGGCTTCCAAACTTCTACACAGAATTTTGAAATTCATTAATTATGCAAATTTATGCAAATTTATTCAAAATTGACGAAAAATGCTACTTCTCTATTTCACATCGGATTTTGATTCCGATTGTTTTATCTGATAGGGCTGGGTGGGGGCTTCCAAACTTCTACACAGAATTTTGAAATTCATTATTCATGCAAATTTATGCAAATTTATTCAAAATGGCTGAAGGTTCATAATGTTTTCATGTTTTATATTTCAGTTGTATACATGCATTGTTGGTATTCTCTTCTTTTGCATGCAGTAACATTATTATTTTATTCACTAAAGTTTTTCACTGAAGTTTTAAGGTTCAGGCTAGTTAATTTCCACAGATCTGCACTTCCGGCGGGGACATTTATTACGCATTGCGTAATTTACTCATTCACTTGTTTTATGTTGTTTCAATTGTGATTTGATTATTTTGTGGCAAGAAACTTTCGTGAATCTTGACCACTCGCGAAATTTGCGAAAGTTTCATGCACGTGAAAATTTCTGGTTTTACAGTGGACCACGGTAACAGGGTTTTTACTTCATACATATTGTACTCAGTATGGTACATAAACCAGTGCAAGCAATGTGAATCACATTCTGAAATAGAATTTACAAAAAATATGTATTTCAGTTATGCCAAAATTTGCATCTGCCAGGGGTTCTCTGCACAGTCCCATACCTTTGAATTGGTGTAGCAGAGATGTCCTTTCTAGAATATGACTCATTACACTCTTCTCTGCACGGTCCCATATATTTGAATTGGTGTGGAAGAGATGTCCTTTCTAGGTAGACTCACCACTTGCTGAACCTGAGCCTGAGGCAGAGGCAGAAGTGGAGTTTGAGTTTGAGTCTGAAGCCTGACGTCTGAAACGGGCTGCAAAATAGGAATAAAAAATGTACTTATGAACAAGCAATGACAAATTAAACATGCTTTAAACTTGTGTGCATGACATGGAGAAGGGCCCAGCTTCATCAAAACAGATTTGTAATTATTAAGATATAACTTAATGTTTTAATGAACTTGAAAGATAGGATGTCTTCAGCTTCATTTATTGAACAATGTTTAGTTATTAAAGTTTCCCAGAAAATGAAAATATTTTTGTCTCTTAGACTTCACAAAATATATTTTCCTAATAACTCAAGTATTTTTTGATGGTGTTAGGTCCTTTCTATCATTTTTTGTATTTTGATAGACTGATCTAGCCTTATATTTTTTTCTTCCACAATAAATGGAAAGAGGAAACAATAGATAGGTTTATTGCAATGCATCCACTTGAAATTTTCTCACTGGTGCAGGATTACGAGTATGTTTTACCTTTAAATTAAAAGGCCAATAGCCTGTCCCAAAACAGTCACCCCATCAAGCCCTAAGATTTGATCCCTTGAAATTACTTAGACCTTCCAAGCCATTGACAATTGGGTTGTCAACACTTTTTTTTCTGCCGACAAATTTGGTGTGAAAATCCCCCCACCCCCCCCCCCCCCCTTTCAAAAGGGACTACGGCCACCCCTGACCTCTCTGGTATGGAGGTTACTTACCATTGTCTGGTAGTTGGATCAAAGGGGTGCAGAAATGTTCTAAAATCTCACATGCCGATTCAAACTCAATGGGATCAGCTGTCTGTAATCCGAGCTTACCGTCCTCGGCCAGGGTAAGGTAGACGATGGTGTCAGTGGCTGAGGCTAGATCCTTGAGTTCATTTATAATGCCTGCGAGGAATTCCTCGGTACATTTGGCCTGTTCAGAGGTCTCGAGGTGCTCAAGGTATCGCGGACAGAGACCCAGGAAGACGGAGTTGACATCAAGACTGTGGGCTGGATTAGCTGTTGGATTATATTTTTAGAGGAACACGATAGACTCTATGACACGTCTAAATAAATATGCATTTATACACTTAGCAGCATTTCTGGGGGGGGGGGGAATGCCCCCTCCCTACAAAAAGAAAATGAAAGAGAGAGAGAGGGGGAGAAAGAAAGGAGATTTTGATTTTGATTTTGAAGTTCATTTATTTCCATATACATCATCATAAATTTACAATCTTTCACAGTATGGTCACATAAAATCATACATAGAAAAAAGGGGTCGTCGTAAGCAAAGCTTGAGTTGACGTCCTAATCATAAATAAACTAATCATACAATGAACATACATATGCAAACAATGCATAGTGGAAAGCAGATGGCCAAAGGAAAAAAATACAAAGGAAAGAGAGAGAGAGAGAGAGAGAGAGAGAGAGGTAGGGGTGGAAGAGAGAGTTGCATTCAGATAGTATCAGATGAAACGAATAATATTTTATACTGCTAGAAAGGGTGTTAACCACCCCCACTAGCAATATGTGAGAGAAGATAATTTTTCAAGCGTTTCTTTAAAATAAACTTCGTTGGACTTGAACGTATATCAATGGGTAATGAATTCCAAATATCGGAACTTCCAGTGTGCCTTATAGATCTATGAGCAAGGGCTGTTTTAGGATTATTCAAATGAACATTAGTGGAAGTTCGAGTAGGGTATTTATGTATAGATGAGTTTAATTGAAACATGTTATTAAAGGTCATTGGAAGTTCTGAAGAGTGGAATCTATGCATGAATATGGCAATTTGGTACGAGTGCAATTCAAAAATCGGAAGCGTATGCAATCTATGGAAAAGAGGTTCTGTATTTGCCAAGTATGCTGCATTTGTACATAGACGAACTGCTTTCTTTTGAAGTAGTAAAATATGATTAATTTTAGATTTTTGGGTGGCCCAGATAAGATTACAATAAGAAATATATGGCAAGATTATAGCGTTATACACAGTAAACAATGTTTTTAGGGAAACATATGGTTTTAATCTATACAAAATTCCAATTCCACGTGATGCAGAAGTAACTACATTATCAATATGCGCGTTAAAATTCAAACACTGATCGATCGTAATACCCAGAAACTTTGTACTTTCCTTCTTTTCTATTGTTATTCCATCAATGACTATGTGAAAATGTAAATTATTCATCGTTGTACTGCAGCTTCTAAAATGAATGAAATTGGTTTTACTCAGATTTAATGATAGTTTGTTACATCTAAACCAAGTGGGTATTTTTGGCAATTCGGTATTCATGGTTTCATTGAGGATATCAGGATTTGGATGAGAAAGAAATACATTTGTATCATCTGCAAACAGAACAAACTTTAGCACAGAGGAAGCATTACAAATATCATTTATATATATCAAAAACAAAAGGGGGCCTAGAATGCTTCCTTGAGGGACTCCACATTGTATAGGTAATATGTCAGAATTTATATTTTGAAAGTTAGTAAATTGTTGTCGATTAGATAAATAACTTTCAAACCAGTTAAGAGCAATTCCTCTTATGCCATAATTTTTTAGTTTACCTAAAAGAATTTTATGATCAAGGGTATCAAAGGCCTTACTAAGGTCCATAAATACTCCAAGAACATGGTCCTTATTTGACAAAGAGAGAATGCAATGCAAGAGAAAATTATACTATCCTTTTGAACACATCGAAAGCCTTGTTCTCTTGCATTACATCCTCGAGTAAGACCCGTGCAACCCCCCCCCCCCCCCTGTCGACACCAGTGCCCCCTCAGTGACTGGACTTATGCTACGCCACTGTATACACATATAATTTGTATATGGATTTCTTGATTTCTTTTGATGAACTATTCCTTTCTATCTTGTTTCCATTTAGAAATATATACATGAATATCTATATATAGTTATATCATAGAGAGGGAGAGGGATGAAATTTAATGTGGATAAGCAATCTTTGACAGGGGCAATAAAATAATCAAATAATACATTATAAATATAATGAGTCAAATGGAGATTATATATATATATATATATATATATATATATATATGCCAATGAATGAATATACAAGATCAAAATGTTCGGTCCCTTTGCAAATACATGTATATATACATACGTATATACGTATATTCATTCATTGGCATATATATATATATATATATATATATATATATATATATATATATAAATATATATATATATATATATATATATATATATATATATATATATATGTATATACATATATATGTATATGTATATGTATATGTATATGTCCCTTTGCAAATACATGTATATACATATATATATATATATATATATATATATATATATATATATGCCAATGAATGAATATACGAGATCTAAATGTTCGGTCCCTTTGCAAATACAAACTTCTTATTGAGATTTCGTACATTTATTGTGTCCGGAGCTAAGCAAACCCATTTTGATTTGACAATGGTTGTGAACAGCGCATAACACATGGCCAATGTCAATTAGTCTATAGGTCCTCAGACCTTGCATTGTGTATTGCTGAGAAGAGTAAGTGCCAGCAAACGAACGTTAGGCCACACCTCTAATTAAGTCAACAATACAATCAGCCAATAATATTAGAAGAAGGAAACGAGTGAAATATATGTCAAAATCACGGAGTTATCATTCGTCTAAAGATTGTGCAATAAGTCAGAAAGACTGTTTTCCTTACACTGTCATCAACTCAGTTTCGTGAAAATGCGTTTGCATATTTAAACCAGAAAATGTAAAATTCTTGCAATTTATTGCTGTAAGGCGACATTATATTCTTACCTTCTGTGTAATGCATGGTGGCGTAGATGGCCAAGCTCAGGCTAAGGATAGCAGCTATACGTGTCTGTGTGCATGTAAAACGAACGAGATGAGTAATTAGCAATTAAGATAAGTAGAGCCAAAGAGTCGAGAGAGAGAGAGAGAGAAAGGGAGAGAGAGAGAGAGACTCAGAGAGAGAGAGAGAGAGAAGGAAAGAGGGAGGGGGACGATATAAAGAGAAAGTTATAAAATATATCTGTACAATTTACATCTTGTACATGTACACTTGGACAAAAATCATTCAAAGCTGTTGTATATATATATACGTCAATATAACATACATTGAGTATATTTTTTTTCATTAAAAAAAAATCTTTAAACAAATCATGACCTGATGCACACACAAAAAAAATCACCCAGTAAGCATATCAGGATGGATTTTTTTTTTTTTTACAAAATTAGAAGAAAAAAAGTTCACTTCCACTTTTCAGGCATCCATGACAAAACGTTCATAAAACTCGATGAGAATAACAAAGTGTGAAGTTTAAGTTTGACGGTGAATTTAGAATTATCATCGAACATTATGCTCACAACAGAAACAACCCTGGAAAGTCAATAATGAATATCCGAACGTGCTTAACAAAGAAGAAATACATGTAGTAATATATCTGCAAAGCACTCAGATACATCGTAGATGTATTAGGCGCTATATAAATTAAGAAAATTGAAGTTGTTATTGTTACGGAATATTATTGTGAGAAGAAGAAAAGGAAGATTCCCTAAAACTAAACTCACCATGCCCATGATGATAAAGTTGAAGCTTAACACACCGATAAGATACCAATGATGTTATAACTATATTTATCAGTTCAGTTCCAGCGGATTTGTGATGCAGACTCCAAGCATATCTGCTCCTTTTATAGATTTTCCCTGCCATCAGAAAAAAAATATGGATTTAGCATTACATCTGTTACCATACAGGTCAAAAAGCAGGGGAATTAAGCTTTACGAAACAATGGCATTGAAGATAATTATTAATCCACTCGGGCTTTTGATTTTCTAATTATGCAATTGCTTAACCTTTTCATTATATCATGCAAGTTTTCAATTTGGATCAGAAGTGATTTTAGTAAAACCAAGGTTACGTGATGAACAATCGCTGAGATTTATCTTGCTATATAACCCTTATTCAAAGAAAAATGAAGGTGATAAACTACATAGGCCTATTTAATATACTTTGTCTGTTTGTAGAGCAAGGTAATCTTTGACGGATCGGGCGCAGACCCCCCCCCCCCCTTTTTTGCCCTTTTGGCCAAATCCCACAATATGCCAAAATGGCTCGTGTGTGTCCTCTCATCCGATCCCTCCTGATAACTGCCACGTAATATATTCCATGTTCCGCAGTTCTTTTTATTTATTTTTAAAAATATGTATCGCCAAATTCACAGTCATTCGATAATCTTATAAACATGGATTAATTTATGCTGATGAGTTCATTAATATTCATAACTCGATGGGGGTATCTGTCATTGTCATTCTGATTTACATAATTTCAAGATATTATCTAACACATATAGTTATATCTCGTTTTGATCGATAATATCTCTCTCTCTCTCTCTCTCTCTCTCTCTCTCTCTCTCTCTCTCTCTCTCATAATTTCGGAATTACTTGTCCATGCTATGGAACGTATTATTTTCCACCTCCGTTTTAAAGAAGATCGATGCCTCGGAGGAGCAACATTAAGAATATAAATAAATGTAAATAAAATGAATAAATGAGTTCACGGCCTGTTTCATAAAAGTCATTACATAAATGATAGAAGCTACTGAAATCATTGCATTTCGTCGGCTGTGAGCAATCTGTCTTAGTACTATTAAGCTTTATTTAAACAAAAGGTCCATTGGAAGTCTTGAAATATCTCTTATCCTTGGTATATCAATTTAAAAAATAGATATCTCCAAATTCTTTGAGAGTTGAATTTTCTTCAAAGAGCTCATTGTTGCGGGAGTCTAAACATAATCATTATGATTAAATAATGATTATTTACGATTTAAAGAATTCATTTGACTTAAAACGAGAAATCATTGAGTCCATTTTCATATTTTGAAAGCAAATAAACCAGTAGCCACATATCAACTGTCTCATCACTAAATTATTGATATTTGTTGGCTCAAATCCCGAATACAATTTCAATGTAGGCTGTAATTCGTCGAGGAATCAGCATCCACCCCGTTTGGTTTTTTGTGAAATAATTCTAGTACTTGAACATAATTCATTTTAATTGCAATATCCTTCCTCCGTCAGTTGCTGATGTGCAGTAATATCTTAACAATACAATATCGAGCAGATGTTGCTTAGAAATTATTACAAGGTTCGCGGACAAAATGTAATATTGCAATGTTTAATGAAGTTAATGAATGTTACCTTATATTAAGGAAAGGTCACAGTTCGTGCAACTTCTCCCAATACATGAATATTTGAATCTTAAATGTTTAATCCTATAGAAGATGCGGTTGTATATTGTTATCAAGAAATGAAGTAAGCCTTTGACGTGATGTAATATTAATCCTGGGCACTGACCCAAAAAAGCCACAGTTCAAAAATCAAAAGAAAGGATTATTTGTCCCATCATTTCTTTCTCTCTTTCTCCGTCCCAACCCTCTCTCTTTCTCTCTTTCTTTCTTTCTCTCTCTCTCTCTCTCTCTCTCTCTCTCTCTCTCTCTCTCTCTCTCTCTCTGTACTCTATTACATGTATTCCCTTCCCTCTCTCCCTGTCTCATTTTTTCAAACCTCAAAACTCTTTTCTTTTATGGCTCTGTTTTGTTTAAAATTTATTTTATCTTTCTATAACTTCCACCTATTATATATTTCCCTCTCTGTCACTTCCTGCCTCTCTGCCCCCCTCTCTCCAAATTACCCCCCCCCCCCCCCCCCATTTAAAATAATGTATACTACTGTCTGAACTCGTCTCTCACATGTCGGAGTAACAGCTGCATATGGTAGCTGTTATATAGTTGGCTATTTTCCAACTATTATTTGACAGATTACGATAATTTTTATAAAGATATAACTCACGCTTGGTTACTATGGCATAATTTGTGAGATTATCCACTAATGGAGAGAATGGCTCCATTCCATGACATTTAGTCTGTGCTTTAGTGTGCGGTCTTGATCAAAATCACACCTTCATAATTATCGTCGAAATAAATTGATTTTAGAAGTATCAATATTAACACCTGCATTGAGAAGTATAGGAAGGAGAAGTAATGTGACTGGATTGTTCCTCAATTCTTTAACTGGGATGAAACATACCAACTCTAAATTGCCCACCTTCTATCTCCAGGGAAAGAGTAAAATATATACAAGTATATACCCTTCATCATTTTCTTTGTTGCACATCATTTTCATGTCATTGTGAAAGGAAATTATATGACTGTAATTTGAGGATGAATATTGTGAAAATTAGTTGATTCTGGTTGTCTGTCAATATTTATACCTGAAGTTATATATACATATATTTATCATACTCTCAAACATGATAACTTCTAATTCATTCACTTTGTATCTAAATGATATGATGCCATTTAACATTATTCACGATTCTATGATTTGAAAGTTCAAATATCCATTTTTTCCCAAAAGATTTTTCTTTCATGCAGTCTCAGTAAGATTTCAAATTGTTAAATTATCATTATTTGCTTTTCATTTTATACTAGTACTTGCTGAATCACATTATTTTGGTCACTTTTGTATTGAAAATTCATTTTGACTGTTTGTTTGAAAAAGATTTTTCTGCAATGTTCATATTTTGTATTGTATTGTCAGTGTTATATTTGTTAATTTGCAGGGCCTTCTTGTAAACCAGTGGTGAAATCACTGATGAAGCCACCCTGGTAAAATAAGACTAAATAAATAAAATAAATAAATGATATTTCATGATTTATACTGTAGGATTCTTAAAGCAAAATAGCGGGAAAAAGAAGTGTGATCAACAAGAAAAAGAAAAGGAATTGTGACATGCACAAAATTACTTTGAGGCAAAATATAAATTTCAAACACCTTTGAATTAAAAAGGGTATCAAACTCAATTTCAGTCGGCATGAACAAAAACGGTCATCGATAAGTTGTTTATGTAAACAGAGAAACGTTTGTGATAATAAGGGAAGGTTTTTCTCTCTTTTTGCCATCTATAGATAAACTAATTCGTTATTGCATTATTTCAATTGATACAACCAGGGGCGGATCCAGGATTTCGTAAAAGTGGGGGTTAAAAAAAAATCTATTTTTTCGGTTCTTAAATGTTTAAAAGAGGCAGAAAACACAACTAGGGGGCACATTGTTTGTGTACTCAGAGGCGGATCTACATAGGGGGAAAACTGGCCCGTGCGCCCCCCCCCCCCCTTTTTAAACCCAACTGGCATACCTTAAGTACACAATAAAAAAATCTTGCCCCCTTTATTGAGTACATTTACGGCACTGTGCCCCCTCTTTTAGAAAATCCTGGATCCGCCCCTGTGTATACTGGTATGCACAATTGTAACTCAAAGGGGGGGGGGGGCGTTGTGCCCTTTCCCCCATTATGCAGTGGATATTAGGGCGGATACCACTGTAACTATGTTTATTATCTATAGCTAGCTTATTTTACCCTTGAAGATAATTGAACATGGTGCTTCTATGAGCCTAAGTCTAATTGCATAATTTCTCATTGGAAAACCACAAGATTCTTAACAATCTATAAACCAATCAAATATTAATTAATAATTTGATGGGCAGAAATGTGAGACATTTTGCTTCATATTTTCGTAAGAGCTTATTCTTTAATTTAAATTAATGTTATAAAAGATAACAGTTGTTTAAGAAGATTATAGCAGATTGTAACATTATTAACATTACAAGCCTGTATATTCAAATTAACGTTCAATTCAACGTAAATATACTTGTGTTATCATTAATTTAATTTTAATTTTTATTAAAAAAGCGGACCCTTGATGTTTATTTAATTAATATATTTCAATCCGATGACGAGGCACTTAATTACTTTAAATGAATCTGTCTTCGGATACAACATTTATTAGGATGCATCATTTAGATGATGTCGTGGGGAATCTATATATAAAGCATAGATACAGCAGGTTTAAGGCACCTTCAAATAGGCCCAACTTCATCTAATCACCAGTTTCCATTGGCCTGAGAACTTCAAGCTCTTCGTCCGAACTCTTTTCTCAACGGCATACAGAAGGCAATTTATTCAGGATCCGTGCAGAAGAAAAAGAAGAAGGTATATATTACTAAACAATGGATATTTCGGTAAGTTATTGTCAATGTTCTTTGTGTTTTTGACATTGCTAATTCTGAATTGATATATATGTATGCATTCTTTCGAATGTTTGAGCAATATTCAAACGGACCTTCGGATCGGCTAATACGGGAAAAAGAGGGCCCAGAATAAGGATATTATTTTATGCATCGGATCTACTTTCGGTATTTCTATACATGGAGGCATCACTGGGAAGTATTGTTGCCAAACTATTACTTATTTGGGCATAAAATTGCCCAGTTTTAATTCCAACAACAAGAGCATTAATCAAATTTTCACCAAGAACCTGCGTGCTTTGGCGTTAGATTATTTTGTTTATGAAACTATCATTAAACCGTATCCTAGCTGAGTTGCAGTTAAATTTCACCCACTCTGCAACATAATTATTAATTTCAATAAGTACGTATATTGAATGGGGGAACATAATCATGGGGCTCGTGCACGCGGCAAATGTCAGTCTAGCATACCTTAATTACACATCATTATACACACAAAATGTGCCCCCCTCCCCATTGCGCCAAATTTCAGAACCCAAAGGCACTGAAAAAATGGAATAAACTTGTTATATCTATTTATCGTTTTGTTTTTGCCTGTAAGAGATCTTGCGGACTTTTGCCCTTTAAGAGAACTCTGGATCTGCCCCTTAATGGACATGATGCTACAAAGTTATTGACTGCTAGATGTCTCTTATAATTTAAAGATGAAATATATTTAAACAAAGCAGTGTTCCTTATTTTTTTCCTTTTACTTTGCTATGGATACCAAATCAATATTTTGTAATGAGAATAATTATGTTGATGTTTTGACTCGTCCATTATCATCTCTCCATCTAGCTCAAAACTTCATTCCTTGTGATTGTTCTTGCTTCCACTTTCGTTGTACTTACCCAAGCAAAAGGTAAGTTTTGTAGCATGCAGTTGCAATTTCGTATGTTTTTACAGTTGTAAAGAAGAAAAAAAAGAAGAAAGTAGCGGACATTGTTGTTTCGTAAGCCTGTGAAAATAATAAACTTGGGGAGTGGGGGGGGGGGGGGGTGAATAATTTCTTGGAACATTACTTTGTTCGAACGCAAAACAAAAACAAACTTAGGCATTGATTAATGGATCATGGGGGTCTGTACATAAAATATTGCGATTAAACGCACAGTCCTGATCAAACTCTACTTGACTTTCAACCAATCAGAATCGCGTAGGCCTATTTCAGGACTCAACTGTTGCTGTGTTGTTGTTTTTTGGAGCTGCATATGATTTTAACTTTTTTTTAATGAAGCAGTTCCGACGAAGTAAGTGTCTTGTTATCGCGACACCGACACAAAGTCTCTTGCTCCTATAGGGACTTCCAAATCATTCTATATATTAAAATGTACACATTGATTTTCTTCCTGCACTCTGATGCAATCTGAAGAGAAAATCAATGCTCCCCTTTTAAATCTTGAATATTGAATAATACACTAATTAGATTACCTTGATTCTTTAGTTATTTTCCTTGAGTATGTAGGTAGTGGTTATTTTGATTCTTTCGTTATTTTACCCTGAACGAAAAGTCTACACTTCCCGGATCTCCCTGCATCTACACGAAGCATGCGGGTTGTTTGCTGGGAAAGTCGAAGAGGAGGACGGGCAGTGTAATCAGTTCGTTCTCTACGATACCATTGACGAAAAGGACGATCTCGCCTCAAAACCCGGCATCGATGTCAAGATGATCGAAGTATATCTCAAGGAAGCCGAAGAAGGCAAGATGTGTTACTCACCTGATGACGTCACCGTTGCCAATTTGAAGGATGGGTGTGCAACGATGGACATCGTCTGTACCGGCGAGAAAAACGTCATGTACTGCTCACGTAAGTCAAATAAATTATCAGGGATGACGGTCATGATATTTCATCAGTTCAGTGGCTGCTCAAAGGATTTGGGCCACCCCATCCCGCAGTCAAAGCCTCAGCCCCCTCCCCCAGTCAATGAATGTACAAAATACTAAGGCTGGATAAAATATACCTTAGCTGCTTCAAATTATAGTGTTTCTATATTACAAAATGTAAAATTGTCTCGCTCGATCGCTACACTCTCACACATAATACAAAGTGTAATTAAATGTTGTATATAAATCGTAAGAATCCCTATTCCTATGTTCTCGAAAAAATATACAGAAGAAAGTATAAATTGATTTTACTTTCGGTCTAATGCAACATCGGTTGAAAGAAAATTAATCTCTGTGAGACTATGACTAATTTTCTGGCCGATTTCAGTTTTGATTCAATAAAACACATAAAAAAGAACAAAAACAAAAAACAAAAACAAAACAACAACAAACAAACAAACTTGTTATCAATAACAACTGCCACAGATATATGACGAATCTTTCCACAGCCAGTTATTAATGCAATGATTTCATTAGCTTATTACAATTAGGCTATTAATACTTGTTATTGATAACGAATTTTATGAAACTTGGCCAGTTTTTCTCCAAAGCAAAATTAAAGTTTCATGTCTTTGTTTTCTTTTTACTGGCAGACATGGCGGCTGTGGCAGACACGATCACAACCTTTCAACCCCACCCGCAAGTCGACCGCCGATCAGCTTCGGGTTCAAACTCCACTTCGGCAGAGTCCGGCGGTAACTCGCGTTAGGACCACAGAACCCTTATATTCTCGAGTCGATCTACTTTGAACTCCGCCGTTGAGCGTCGGGTTCGTGTTCGGCCGCTTCAAACTCCACTTCGGCAGAATCCGGCGGTCGCATGGCTTAAAATCGTTATCGAGTCGATCATCACCGATCTCCCTGTTAAAACCAGGAGGATGATAGAAGCCTGGTGTTAAGAACTTTATTTATTATATGCTTCTTTCTGTTACGGATGACTGAGGAAAGCTATTGATAAAATGTTTATGGGCTAACCAAGAAAAGTTGTTTTAAAATGTCTATGTTATTAATAGATTCTTTCCATGAATTCCAACTTTCCTATAAGATTGTGACAAATACTGATTTCTTTGAAACTTCCGATCTTTGATAGCCTACTAATTGACTTCGAAGCAACTTTCTATGTAACCTATGACCTGTAAAGTCAGCGACGCTAATGATTTAACACAATGGTGATGTTACATTTGCAACATTATTCATACGAGTATTTTTATATTGGTATTTCTTACTGTTATCACATTGTAGAAAACATTATTATGTGCACCGAATATAGAATGGTTCTGTGATCCTATATGCAAATTATTATGTTACATTAAAATGTAGGAACTTTCGTACTTTTGTCAAAGCAAGGACGTGCATTCTTCTTGGCGACTGACCTGTGTTGTTTTCATTCGGTGTTTTGATAAAGATGTAGCCCAAAATATATTTGATTACAAATGCCAGGATTATGAATAATATAAAAACGCCCAATAGAAAAGGAGTGTTAATGGGATATAGTAGAGAGAGAAGAGAGAGAGAGAGAGAGAGAGAGAGAGAGAGAGAGAGAGAGAGTAGGAGAGGGGAACTGAGAAAATGGGAGAGAAAGGGAGAGAATGGGTAGTGAGTCAGGGAGAGAGAGAACATTTGAAAAGAAAATAGTTATATAAAATATAACAGATGGATGAATGGCAGGAAATGAAAATTTCTTACGATGCACACATTTATGCAAAATATTTGAATGACAAAATTCATCTTCTTTGGAGGAACAGATGTTGCTTTTAATGCTTCATCTTTGAACCAACAAATATTGGAATATCACTACATTCTACTAATCACCTTTACTTAAATTCTTCATGCATTTCTGCTTCTCTGTTGCTCACTCTCTCTCTCTCTCTCTCTCTCTGTCTCTATCCACCTTTCCCCCTTCTAATAAGCCTTCCTTTCTCTTATTCTTTCTGTAAACCCCTGATCTCTCTCCCTCTCTCTCCAAATTTCCCTCCCTTGCCTTCTTTTTGCAATTATCCAAGAGATAGAGGATAGTTCTCACATTTATTTCAATTCCATTTATTTAGAATTTAGAATCCTCAATTCTATTCATATTGCAGTGACAACAAACACCATTGAATTTATTTTGGTGTCATATTGCTCTGAAATATAGTTGTGCTTTTGTAAGAAATATATAATACCCATACTTCTAAAAGCGGTACATGGTTGTATAATGATAAAGTCATCCTGTGTAGGATGGTATGGACGAACATTATCATAACATCATTTTAAAGCCATTTATAGCATGTAGAAACTGAAAATTGAATATGTTTTAACATATACACTCCCTTACTTAAATCTAGTGGAATATTCCAAATTTCAACTCAAGAACAACAGATTGCTGTTAATCCAGAAGATTATACTAGGCATTAAAGATAAAGTTGAGTTCTGGGTCCTGTTGCACAAAACTTGCGTTTAATCGCAACTCCTAGAAATCAAAGGCAAGTCCTTAATGCGCACTTCTGATTGGCTGAAAATAAAGTTGCGTTTGATTTTCCTGAGTTGCGTTCAAACGCAAGTTTTGTGCAACGGGCCCCTGGTCAAGTGATTACATTGTGAAAGAAAATGTCTGGAAGCAACTGGGAAAGGTAATCATGTCTAAATAAGGATTGGTGTATACTGTCAGGTTTTGGAATCATCAAAGTAATAAGAAATCTACCCAAACTCACTCAAAAGCACATTAATTGCACACAGGAATGGGTATACGGGACTGCACACAGATGGGGCATGAATGTTCAGCCCGAACACTTTAGCTATTTTTTGTCATATTTCAAATGAGGAAGCTCACAAATTATTTTTCACCTTTCCCAGAACTCAACCTTCCTTTTAACATTATGTGTCACCTTCAATATAACCTCTTCTTGCCAGTGCAAATGAAGATAACCTTGTGGCAGATGACCCATGACCCATGACCACTAGATGACCTAAAGATGATGAGATCCCATAAATCAAGTGTTTCTTTACAAAGAAATCAGGACCGTGTATCCTTATAATAGTTGGCAAGACAATCAACTTTGTCTCAAATGCAAATCCATGGTACATTCACAATCAATTATCATTCAAATGATACTCGAATCTCATTCATTAATAAAATAATCAACTAAATGAATGAAAGTCATATAAACAAAACAAAAATAACTGAGGAACATATTACTAGTTGACTGAATCAAATCACCTGAAAAATGGGAGAATATACATACACATATACTTCTCAAAATGAATGTCTTTACAGGTCAGTGCATTGAAGAATGTAAACAGAAGAACTGTGCAAATATTTGCTTACAATCCATGTCATACTTGTTCACTGTCCTAAGGAGGAGGTTCATAATCATACTTGGTTGGTTTTCCACTGTAACAAGAATATTCTCAATTTTTTAAATTTAATTTTATTATTATTATTATTATTACTTTATTTATTTATTTATTTATTCATTTTTTTTTTTTTTTTTTTTTTTTTTTTGGGGGGGGGGGGGGGGGAATCCATTCTTGGGAGGGGGAAGCCAAGTACCTCCCCAATACTTTTCAGCATTGATTGTGTATCCTATGGAACTTTAAATTATGATACATACATGTATGTCCCTCCCCCAACCTGCAGACGTACTGACACATCAGCTTGACGTACTATCCAAATACATCCAAAAGTACCAATACAAATCAATAATAATTTTTACACAAATCATCATTAAAAAAAGAAAACTGGTCAGTAGTTCAATCCAGCTAAAGAAACAGTTGGTGGATAATTCATTCATCAGAACTTGTTGTAGATGCTGCTGTGGCTGATGCAGTACAACAATGTGGGAGAATAATAGAGTGAACTGGCCAACGTCTCTTGCTCTGTTCATGGATGGGCCACTTTCAGTGTAAATATTTAGGACAACATACTACTGTATATGCCATATATTTTGCAGGTTGTTGTTTTTGTGAATCACGAGTGGGTCGCGACTTTAACACCATGCTAAAATATAGCCAACATACCTAGCCAGTTAAATTTGTTGTCTCCTGGTCAGAAATTCACCACTTAGCTTTGCACAAGTACATCCACATTGCTGTTTGTAGATCTGAGAATTTCCCGATCGCGAATTCAACCACTCACAAAATGTTGCAAAACCAGAAACTTTTGTGGATTGTTAATAACAGCCAATTTTGCAGCAAGCAACTTTCGCAAATTGCAATAATTTGATGTTGTTTCAATTGTAATTTGATTATTTGGCGGCATGAAACTTTTGCGAACCTCACCCACTTGCGATATTCGTGGAAGTTTCATGCACACAAAATTTTTTGATTTTACAGTAGTCTGGTTATTCCTATTCGCGAAAATTTATGACGTATACAGTATCCCATTCTCCCATATTAATGTACTGCCCTGACTAGCAACAGCCCCATGTTGGATGAGGGCCCCAATGAAACTTGTAGAAAAGCAAGTGAAATCTAATAAAAACAGGTAGTTCTTTTATCGATTGTGTAAAAGGAACTATTACTCAACGTTACAGTTATTAAAACCTCTCCAATGATGTAGTTTGATATCTTTCTCTACCTCTGGGCATGAGAAGAGAATGGAGATCATATTGAACAGGACCCTGTTTCATAAAACTTGTCATCAATGACAAGTTGCAATAAACTTTTATAAGCTACTGAAATCCTTGCATCTGATTGGCTGAGAGCAAATTTGTCGGCAAAATGCACTGACAAGACACTTGATGAAATGCCCCCCTGAAATCAGGAAGGGACAAGAAACTGTAAATCTCATTCAATTTAACCTTCTGTGGGTCCTTCCAACAATATAGAGTTAGTCAGTCTAGAATGGAAGGCTTATGTATCTATATATAATGCATATCTCTGTACAAACTATGATGAGAATCAAGACTGAATACTAGCTCATTATTTCTGAATGTTTCTTGAGCATCTGACCAGCGATGACTAGCTTCTGAATCTCGCTGGTTCCTTCGTAGATCTCAGTGATCCTAGCGTCTCTGTAGTGTCTCTCAGCTGGCATGTCTGTCACGTAGCCCATCCCACCAAGTACCTGAATGGCCTGTGGGACGATAGGGAAAGAGTCATGAGAATAGGGGGTTATTCTGATTCCTACAACCAACATATAGGAGTAGGCAAACACACTCTTCATCCCACACAGAAAATATATGCTTCGGCTCCATGACTTCAGAGTACATGAACGAGTATGTGCAGACCAAGGGCACCCTCTATCTCCCCTTCTCCGTTGCAATATCTTTGGGCCTAGTATGAATTTTTTTAAATGACAAAAACAACACTTGCTCTAGAATACAAGGATGTTGGGGCGTGTGAGTGTTACATGTTAAACATAGGGGTGTTGGAACACAGGAGTGTTGGAACATAGGTGTGTTGGAACACAGGAGTGTTGGAACACTTTGAGATATTCTCACCTGATGACTGCAGTATGTAGCTGCTTCAGATGCTGCTAGCTTTGCCATTGCAGCTTCCTGTAAACAAGAAGAAAACACAATAATATTTTATCTGCAAACATATGTAATAATAATAATAACAATAATAAATCATTTTTGTACAGCGCTTATCCATCACGATATAAGGTCCCTATGTACCTCCGAAGTCTGCATATTATCATTTAGCTTCGTCAGGCACTATGAGCATTTCAAAGAATAAACACTGCCAGGTACTCATTTAAAGGAGAATGAAACCCTAGTTAAAAATCACTTTAATGAAAAGTGAGGATAGAGAGAAGCAATTTAAAAAAGTTCCATCAAAATCGGTTATGAAATGAGAAAGTTATGAAAGTTTGAAAAGTCTCCATTTACTTTCTATGGCGATCCTCAAATTGGCAATGTTGCTTCAAAGTGACAGGTTTAGTAGTCCAACTCTCCATATGTTTTGTACACAAAATTTCATATTTTTCCCATTATCTCTCAAGGTGTAGCTTGTCTCCTTCTTAGCTCAAGATATATCATGGGAAAATGTATTTGACACAACATATGTTGAGTTCACAAAAAGACAAGCTGCATCTTTAGAGATAATGGGGAAAATATGAAATTTTGTGTACAAAACATATGGAGAGTTGTACTACTAAACTTGTCACTTTGAAGCAACATTGCCAATTTGAAGATTGCCATAAAAAGTAAATTGAGACTTTTCAAACTTTCATAACTTTCTCATTTCGTAACCGATTTTGATGGAAAATTTTTAAAATTGATTCTCTCTATCCTCTCTTTTCATTAATTGGTTTTTCACCAGGGTTTCATTCTCTTTTAACAACAGGGTTGAGAGAGACAGTTACGTATAGTGTTTGGTCCATGAGTAAAGTAAGGAATTTTGTTAGTGTAAAAAACTGACTGCAAAGCAATTGTCACAACTTACCTTTGTGTAGTTCTGGCCTGCATCTTTCAACATGGCTGCCTTCCATGTCAGTAACCTTGCACTTTCAACTTTGACCTCCATGTCAGCTAGCTTGGTTTGGACGGTCTGGAATCGTGAGATGGGTTGATTGAAGGCCTCTCTCTTGGTGGCGTAGTCTATGGCACAGTCGATGGAGGCTTGGGCTATCCCAAGGGCTTGACCTGCAATGCCAATCCTACCAGCGTCTAAGGTAGACTTAAGATTAAAGGGAGGTCAAAAGTCATAGTTTAGTATCAGATTTACTGAAACTAAGTCTGTAAAGTGTTCTTGATATGCTTACGCATAGTAGGTTACAAAAAATTGGTGTCAAGCACTGCTTTCTCTGTGTGAAATCACTACCAGTAAGTTTGTTCGGATTTTTGGCCACACTACAGTCAACAGGACTTTCCAATTCGTTTAAATTGGCTTGATGTGGTCTCTAACCTCCTTCTTGCCATATAGAAGTACATACAAATTTGGCAGAATGGCAACTGATAGAACAGCTACATTAACAGATGTAATAATAACATGATCTTACAATGGACATATATCCAAAGGCTTTCAAACCTACATGTATATAAAAAAATTATGCAAAATTATTTTTAACAGATAATGTACAAGTAATGGAGCTCAAGTTCTCGCTGGACTATAAACAAGTTCCTTAGAATTCAACTTTCTCATATATAAGAGGAAAAGAATGGACAGGCTATATGATAATTCATGTAGGTGATTCAAAATTTGCTCCAGGCTTTATAGGGTTAAGATTGTTGAGGTTTGGGTTGGATTTAGGGTTAGGGTCAGGTGTAGTGTTTGGTCTAGGAATTTGGTTGATGTAGGAAATTGACAGCAGAGCATTTGGAGAACGTCTGTGGAAGTTTACCATTGCAATCTTGAATCCCATGCCTTCTTGACCCAGGATGTTCTCCTTAGGGATCCTACAGTCCTCAAAGATGAGCTGGCAGGTGGATGTTGCCTTGATACCAAGTTTGTCCTCCTTCTTACCGAGTGCCAGTCCTTCATAGGGCTTGGGAACTATGAAGGCACTGATACCCTGAGAGGAAAGGGGTGAAGAAGAGAAGTAAAGTGAAGATTAGAAACAATGTGATATGCTTTTACTGTTGGTTGTAGAGATCAGTTATTAACTGATGTGTACCCTTCATCTAGCACAAATTACTATTTTCTCTGGGTGAAATCAGGCACCAATATCATGAGAAAGTACAATAGAAACTGGATCTTGCTCCTTCATACAGTGTAAGGAATAATGAAAACACTTGACACCCTGAGAGCAGAGGGTGTGAAGTCAGATCAGAAACAATTTGCTATTCTTTTACTGTTGGTTGGAGATATCATTCATCGGTCACTATCATAATTAGTATCATTAATGTATTTGCTGTCACCTGAGGGGGGGGGGGGGTGAGGCAAACTGAATCACTGTAACCCTTGGATACAACCTCAGTGTATAACTTATTGAGATGTGCCGGTGTACCGCTACATTGGGGTTACCCCTACACTTTTATGTCGAGTGCCAAGGGTTCTTCAAATGCGAAGGTAGTGACTCTCCTACACATGGGGCCTGCAATTAACATCCTATCTGAGAGACACAGTATTTTCCGATGTAAAACCTAGCCTGAGTCTACAGAACATGGGAGGGGCACGTTTATCCACAACACAGGCTGCGTGGCCTTTATCTAACATTATTTTGCTAAATATTTTTTTTTCAAAAGTCAGATCATCAGATCATTTACTCACCTTGTGTTTCATGGCTTTGTCCGTCCTAGCAAAGACAATAGCAGCCTCGGCCTCATACCCATTTGTGATCCACATCTTGGCTCCGTTCAGAACCCAGTGATCACCATCTAGTCTGGCTGTAGTGGAGGCTGCACCCGCATCGCTGCCATTGTCTATGGGAACAAGATGCAGTCATACAGAACATTGGTTGGGGGTCAGTGGTGGATTTGGGGGGGGGGGGCACACCTGACCCCCCCCCCCCCCCTTTGGAAGAAATGTATGCATTGTGACCCCCCTTTTAGAACAAAAAAACTTTGTTTTTTCTTGCTTGTCAGAGAATTATGGAGGGGAAACTGGCCGTGGTGAAGGCTGCATTGGTATCACTACAAACTTAGCCTTTAATAATCATTTCCAGTGGCTTGTATGAGTTGTAAATTGAAAGCACATTAAAAAGGCCTACTGTCCTAAAATGCCCCCGATATAAAAACAAACTATAATAACATTTAAGATATACACAAATACTATACCTGGTTCACTGAGAGCAAAACATCCCACTCTGTCTCCGTTGACATATGGCACTATAAATTCTTCCTTCTGCTTTTCTGTAGCAAAGCCTTCTAAAGGACCTAGATACAGAGACTAATGAAAGCAAGCAAATTATAATATATGATCATATTGATAATAGTTGCATTAGAAGTTGTTACTTCTTACTATTTATTATTTTCTATATACTTTACACAAAAGTTTCATGACCCTAATCACCAACAGTACTTCAAACCCATAAACAATTTGTGCACCATCTCACTTCCATGAAGAGTATTCCTACCCCCTGTGCAACAAGCAAGGCAATGGCATATTGGATAAATATAGCTTCATAAAGGTGTTACATTATTACATTTGTGGGGGGTAGGGGCATCACAGCAGTTTATAAATGTGTGATTATTGCAAGCCCATCTTTGTTCTTATCATTTCTTTCCCCACAAAATGAACTGAAAGACAGATTCTAACGGTAAAAAGGTAGCATGATTATGCAGTTAATAAAGAAGTGGTATAGGAGGGGAACATCCATGTAAAAACTTAGTAAATGCAGTAGTAGTGTTCCTGGTGAAAAAAATAATGTTCATTCACTCAAGCCCTCTGATATGATGAAAAACAGATTCACTCATTATGCTTGACTTACAAAAATGAACTTGCCCTATTTTAGAAGATATAATCATAATTCTTATTCAAACCAAAGTACATGTAGTTGTATCTTGTTTTGTTTATAAATAATCCCAAGAAATTATAATTTGAACAAAAATAATCCATTTTAGACTGTCAAAGTGAACTGAATTAGCAGGCTGAAAAATATCATGTTCTACAAGATGATGAAAATAACAATGCCTAGAAAATGTTTATCTGATATTACAGCAAGAGTAAAAAAAATCCTTAGGCTATAATTTAGGGAATGTCAATTAAGCCTCACATTATTTACAGACATGCTGGTGCCTGTACAAAAATGAACTTGCCTTATTTTAGAAGATATAATAATTCTTATTCAAACTGAAGTAATTGTATCTTGTTTTGTTTATAAATAATCCCAAGAAATTATAATTAGAACAAAAATAATCCATTTCAGACTGTCAAAGTGAACTGAATTAGCAGGCTGAAAAAATATCATGTTCTACAAGATGATGAAAGTAAAAATGACTGAAAAATATTCATCTGATATTACAGCACGGGTAAAAGTAAAAGTAAAAGACTCACATTATTTACAGACATGATGGTGCCTGTACTAGCACACCCCCTACTGATCTCTTCCATAGCGATAGCATAGGCAAGGTAGTCCAGATTAGTCCCTCCATACTTCTCCGAGACAGACACAGCCAGTAAGCCTAGCTCTCCAAGACCCTTTATCTGATATGATAAGATATATATGATATGATAAAATTGTAACAAAAGACAATAAGAATATTTACAACATTGTCCAAACAACACAAGTTTAATTGTGACAAAAAGAATGAAAAGTATTGAAAAACTGAACCAGAAAAGGGCACAAGAGCTAGTCTTGTCCAGCCTCAAGTTTAAAAGTTGCTTACAAAATGCAATTCACATTAAAATTTCTATAATACAAATCAGGAATTGGGAAAGGTTGACCATGTCTACATATTAAAGAATTGTTTTATACTGCGTTGTTTTGGAATCAACAATTATAAGAAATTGACCCAATCTCACTGAAAAAGCACATACTGCACACAGAAATGGGTATATGGGACTACACACATAAGTGGCATGAATGTTCAGCCCAAACATTACAGTCATTTCTTGTCGTATTTCGAATATAAGAGCATTTTAAGAGCAATCATTTTCAGGGGATGTTTATTCTATGATGTTCTTCCAAACTGACAAAAAAGGAATGGGAAAGCTCACAAATTATTTTTCACCTTTCCAGGGCTGCCAACCTTGAGTGAGAGTTTAGAGTGAGACATTGCGAGGGAGCGAAGCGACCGGGGGGTGGAAGGGGGGGGGGGGGTGTCCCCCCTTCCACGGTAGGGAGCTCTGACAATTTTACATTTTAAATGGTGCAATCTGGTGCATACTTTAGTCATGATTTCAACACATATATAGTCATAGCAGGAGCAGCATTAACGTTAATTTACTAAAGTGAATTGAATAAGTAATAAATAGGTTACATTGTTATTAATGCCACATGTAGTTCACTGACCGCATGAAAAATTACAAAATTCCAGATTTGTTTAATACTGCATGATTTTTAATAAGAATTTCAAGATCCTGCTGTCCGGCCGTAGAGGGATGTGCTGGCTATTACGTTGGTGTACGATCGACGGCAAACTCTGCTGAGCCACGTATGCAGCGCGGCCGGGCTTGGGCCCCGGGTGGGCTGCCGCACCAAAGCCATGTCAGTCCGGCCATCTAGTTACACTCATCATAGTCGTCACACGTATATACATACACGCAGTATAACCAATCGTAATCCAATCCAATCCAATCTTTGCGCACTACCGAAAATGATTTTCATTGGTTAAGCTTTGCTTTGTGCCCGCGGGAAAATCTCAAAAGGCCTTGGGCATATTGAATATTTGGAATATCAGAGATTTTGGAGAGATTTTTTTTTTTTTACTTTCTATTTTGGGGGTTCAGCTTGAGAATTTGTTTATCAGAGTGAGACAGTCAGAATTGGGTGAATTGCGTGAGTCTCACGCTCAATGCGTGAGAGTTGGCAGCCCTGCCTTTCCCAGAACTCAAGATTCCCTTTAAGAACAGAAATAATCATGCATGAATCACATAATAAGGAAATTGGCACTTCTGCAACAGAACAACAAGAAGAAATATCTGAATTAATTTTTTTTTTTTTAATGAAAATGTTTGCTTGGTACCCGCACAAATAATAGCAGATTATAAGGTCCTCTACTGGATCAGTGGGAAAGAAAGGATAAGGTGTCTCCATAAATTTGTTTTCTTTGTTACACATTACTAAGCCATGTTTTTCCCTGCATCAAAGTTCACAGGGATTGTGACAAGGAAGTATGACATCATAGAAGCACAAAATTGCTGGTATGTAAGCCTTCATAAGCTTATTTTAGAACCAAAAATTTCATGATGCTTGTCAATCCTGAGGGTAAATGACCCTCTAAAATATGAAGTTCCTCATGGTCATGTGTCATGAACTTGCCCCTCAGAAAGGGTTTTAGTTACACTTTGGGGAATCAATTTTAGAATTTTTTTCAGAACAATAAAAGCTACAATAACAAATTTGAAATCATTTTGAAGCAGGGCAATTCCATGCCAAAGTGGACATGGCACCTCAAACTTGAAATTCATATTTCTGGCACAAGTTTGGTTACAAATGAAAGCGTAACATGTATATTTTATGGATCTTGGCAAAAAAGTACTTTTTACCATATTTCAACATCAAATTTTCAGTTTGCTTGATTGACTTACATGTAATTAAATCTCTAAAAGCGAAAAATGACCAACAAAACTTGGATGTCCTCTTAAGAACATGTTCTGTGTAAAAATCGGCAGCAGGTGGGTGTGTTGCCGATTTTAATCAAGTTTCATATATATTAGGTGTAAAAGATTTGAGCTCATGAATTTTTTAATGTTTTACATTAATTGTTATGCTTCTGTGACTTACTAAGTTAATGCCTCAGAAGTGTCCTTCCATTACCAAAACACTATTTTTAAAAAAATAACTTTTAAAGTAGTGACTGGAGAGGGCTGAAAATTTGTATGCAAAGCAAGTTTAGGTAGGCCTACAATTTGATGATCATGTAGCCACAAAGCACTCCTATTCTAATTAATTATTAGTGAATTAAAAATGTCCTTCCGTTACTAACGATATTCTTGATATGAGTACTGTAAATGGATATCTGACTTCACAATAAATGAACCCATTACAGATTTCAAGAAGAAAGAAAAGCATTTCTTATATCCAAAAATGTTTGAGACAATATCGATATTGGGCGACACAGACTACCTACATGTACAATATTACTGAAAATTATAATTGCCTCCTCAGAGACAGAAGGGCATTAACTCACATCACTAACCACAGGGTTAATGCCCTTCAGGTGCTCAACAGACAATATTAAGTTAAGCAGGCTACCTGTTGGACTGGATATGTGTGGTTTTTGTCCCAGTCAGCAGCGTTTGGTGCAAGTTCTTTATCAGCAAAGTCTCTGCATGTCTTCCTCAGCATCTCATGTTCCTCTGGTAGACTAGCTAGACTTGAGATGCCACATCTGACCTGATGGCCTGGATTTAATTGAAGATGATTCATTTAAATAGTTCCTAATAATACATCTATCTCCAGCAACAATCAAGTACACAATCAATTTCAAACACAAACTAAAGTCCTGTCTTCAAAACTAGACCAAACATTTTAATAACAAAACTTAATCCTGAACCTGACCGATAACTCAATTTGCAACCCAAACCCCAACAATACATATTCAAAATAAGGGCCATGGGAAAATGTTGCCAGAGCAAAATGTCATATCACTTACATCGCACATAAAACTGATGGCCCCCAACAGTAAGTTGGACTACATTAACCCTTCCTGTGCCATCAAGTTAATCAAAAAACAAGTTTTTAATTTTGTTCATTTTTTTCCAATGCTCATCTTGAGACCTTTGGGTTAGATGATATCAAACTTTGCATGATGAATTGACCCGATGTGAATTCAAGATTGAATTTAAATGTTGATTTCATTTTTGTTTTACTAAAAACAGCTTTTCTTTCATCTTGAATTCACATCGGGTCAATTCATCATGCAAAGTCATTTTCACACAGTGCCATAATTTCTAAATTAAAAACACTCATTAATCTGAGTTTGGGGATGGGGATGGGGGGGGGGGGGGGGGGGGGCGCTTATTTGATAGTTTAACCCGGGCGCCGGAATACCTAGATACATTACTGATAATGACAAAGAATATGATTTCAACCATTAAATATTTTAAAAAGCATTTAATTGATTGGTTTGAAATGAATTATGTTCAGTCCAAAAGGTTGCAACACAGAAATCCTTCTGTAGAACTAGAGTAACATTAAAAAGAAAGCGAGAATAGCTAAGGGCTAAAATGATCACATTTTGTTCTTTAAATTGGCAACAATATTTTTTTCTTTTTTAGTTATAATGCTAGCTACAAGGTTCTAATAAAATGTAATTCCTTTGAAAACAACATACATGGTTAGGAACTTTGTCGAAAAGTTGAAAAAGTTGCCAATTTGGATGAAAAACAATGATTTTGAACCTCTCGATGTGTTGCCAATTTAAGGATTTTAAAAGTTATTCTTTTTAAAATTCCTCACATCACACGCAATATGGTCATTCAATAAAAATGGACAGTGTGTGCAGAAAGTTTTGCTCTTTCTACTCATGCATCTGGTATATTTTTAGAGCTCTGAATCAAGTTATGGAGCCAATTGTCATGAAAGGGTTGAAGTCAACAGGTTTATGAAAATGTTTATTTCATTTTTTTTTACGCATTAATAATTAGAGTCTAGTCTAGATCTAAAATATAGAGAAAAAATATTACGCATTAGATCTACATGGTTCTTGATTAAAAATACAGAAAAAAAAAAATATGAGTGCAAACTTCTTCCAGAACTAGACACAGAACAAATAATTAAAAAGTGAGTGAGAGAGAGAGAGAGAGAGAGAGAAAACATATTTCATTTATTCCCCATTTTCAAAGAGAGAAAAAAGGAATGGTCTAATATAATATAATAATATGACTAATCGCGAGGTCAAACAGGAGGCATCGATAAGAAAAGAAAGAATGATTGTAACAAAATAGAAAGACATGTCAATGACAAGTCAAAGTCACTTGACAGTGACTTGAGTTGAGACTTGACTTGTGAATGAATAACAAATTGTTACCATTTTCTGTAAGAAGTAGGGTCTAGGGTCTAGACCCTAGGGGTAAATCTGAACTTCGAATTTCAATCAAGACAAGTGAATCAAATTTGGCGTAGGATCAGTATTCAGTACAGTACTAGTACGCTATCAAAGTAGGCACCTTGTGTGTTTTTCCGATTAAGTTAGACGGAGCGCGCAGCGACGTGGAGAAGCGCCGGTGCAATGACAGAGAACACGCCTGCTCCAGCCGCCTGGAAATGCTGGAGCAACATTCGAAATAGGTCAACAAATGCAGAGCTTCGTGACATTGACTGACAGGAAAATTAATGATTGATTCATAATTATTCACTGTAAGTCTATCCCGAAAAAGGCTTCATATATCGAGTTCAGATTCGTAAAATATCAATTCTTACCTGATGTTTGTCTCACATGAGGCAAAATTCTTCGTGCAAAACTGCAAAGAACGGACGACATTTTCGATGTTGTGTAATATTCTAATCGCGGAGTTATCGAATAACCGCATACAGTATGTCGCCCTCTATCGATAAGTACAGAAACACAGCTACAGCCTACAGGCTTGATTCTTGATTTTTCGTTGAAATTGTGCACAGAACTCTTCTTTAGGAGTTCTGTGAAATTGTGCCCCGACGGATAAAATTGGGGGTATATCCATATCCAATAGTGTACCCAAGGGGGGGGGGCAGAGTGCCCCCTGACAAATTTCGACAGAAAAAATTTGTTTTTCCCCCTTTTAGGCCTTTTTTTTTTTTCTTTCTTTCTTTTTTTTTTACTTGTCAGAGAATTCTGGATCCATAAAATCTGATACCCCCTCCTCAAGGATCGACTTTTGGAGCGCCGGGGGATTTTTTTTGCCACTCCCCTCCCCCCCCCCTCCCCCCTTCCCCCCACACTGAGCGAGTTTTGGAGGGCTGGCTGGCGAGAAGAAAAAAAATATGGGTCTCCCTCCAAGCCGAATTTGACGGTTGACAAAATTGCTCCCTCTGTAAAAAATCCTAGGTATATACGCCACTGGGTATATCCCTATGGGTATATCCGCTCTGTGCCCCCTTTTGAAACCCCAGTGGTAACGATTCACCCTAAAATCATGATTACATTTTTCCTCCTTTTTTTTCCTTGTCAGAAAATTTTGTAATAATTTTTGTGACCCCTCTTCCATAAAATCTTGGCCGCTGCTGCACAGTTGGATAGGACTTTCTTTCTTTGTTTTGTTTTGTTATCGTTATTTTTTAGGGAGAGGCAAATTGAAAAGTCGAGCCTCTACACTTTCGTACAGAAATTGGCGGAGGCCAGAGGCTAATTTTTAGATGGGGATGTCCCTCTTTGTAAAGTCATGAGTGCGCATACTGATCAGTCGCCTATATAACTTTTGGTGTTCACTTTTCTCACCACATATCACAAACTTCCAATCACCAAAGAAGCACAATATATGAAAATCACAATTAATGGCTCGTATAGCAAGAGTCCCAGCAAGACAAATTTTAAAACATTTCAGAAGGATCGTGACTGACAAAAAAAATTGGACATTTTGTTTAATAATAAAGTGGGGACTTGAACATGCAACTTTGCAATATAAGAATAGCAGATCAGCTGGCAAGAAAATTAATTGATTATCGTCTGAATAGATTTATTTCCTTCTCATGATTATAGTCCGATCACTTTGGCTTTGGGTGAAACACTGATGAATCTTTGCAGGCCACGAGTGGATGATAGTCTAAATAAAAAGAAAAACTTTATTTTTTAGAGAAAGGCCATTTTCTAAAAATAACGCTTTTCTTTTTTTTGCAGGCCTTGTGGATGATGATCTAAATAAAAATAAAACACTATTTTTTTTGAAAGGCGGCTTTCTCTAAACATAATGCTTTTCTCTTTTTTTTATTTAGACCACCCCGGGGATAAAAACTTGATTAGGCCATATTGTGTCTTGCATGGTTACTATTTGGCCAGATGATACTGAACTGCAATGATGAAGCTTACAGTAATCTTTCCTAGATTCCTTGCCATACACAGGCACACTAGATAACGGAGGGGCAATTTATTAGGCTTTGAGAGGTAATTATTCTGTTGCATGTGGATCGACGGAGGTCCTTCTTCACTGCATGGAAGGGGTACATTATTTTTGTCGAAATGACGAGGGGCGGGCATAAAATTTTTTTTTTTTTAATCGCCTATTATTTCTAACTATAGTGAAGCCGTTGCTTGGTTGTACTTGGGGAAAACTGCAGAGATGGGACAACAGATCCAACTAGCTACTAGGCGTCGATCTGTGTTCATGATTGGGTTGGGGGGGGGGGGGAAATGACTGGCAAGGGAGTGAAGCGACCGAGCGGGGGAGGGTGTGGGAAGGGGGTATGGACTTTTTCAAAAATCTATCTATAAAACTTGCATTTTAGAGCATCCCAAAATGGTTTTCAATAAAATGAAGGAATGCACGGATCTAGCTACGCCAATGGACGGAACCCCTTAATTGAGACGAACAATGCGAGCAAACAAATTTTCTTCAATATTTTCGCATTGAAATTGTAGGGATTTATTTTGAACTTCTTTGCTCCCCTTCTTTACATATCCTTGATTCACCCCTTTCATACTATTCTGTTATCCTTCACTCACAGTTCTCATACGCTTATACACATTATCAGTTACACACAGTTCCCACTCAGGTTCCTTTGTATTTAACCACTTCACCATCATCTATCATCTTGGATCCTCTCTTCCTGATTGGTTTGAATGTTCCCTCCTTTTCCCTTGATTCAGATTGGTTTGTACTTTATGAATATTCACCAGATGCAGTCAAGCTTAAAGAATAATTAACATATACTATGAATAGTTAACATTTATCTATTGTTTAGGTGTTTGAATACTCAAGAACACTTTGTGATGTTGTTCTATGTGACTACATGAATATTTGTTATAATTTGCATGGAATTCGTATGGTATGCAATTACACATTAAAACCTGGTTAAAGGGAGTTAGCCAGGAGACTTCCATCTGAACAACACCTCTGCTGTGCTGTCTCTGCTCTGTTTAAGAGTGTGCTGGAATTGCGTTGGAACCCGAGTCCTACAAAATTATGGCATTTCTTATTTCCTTACTTCTAATCATTAAAAATTGTGATGGTAATTCAAGATCAAACATAATGAGTTTAGTTGATTATTAGTTTTAAGTTAATGTATCATAATTCTTATTTATTTTAACCAAAATTATTGGGGGATGATAATACAGGCTATCCCCCCCCCACCTCAATTTTTTTTGGGGGGGTGGGGGGTGGGGGAGTATATCCCCCATCCCCCCGGGATCGACACCCATGTCCAGCTGTATGAAACAGGCATCTGTTTTGTCACAGATGGGTAAGGGGGCATATTAGCTTATAGGGCTTCAGCGGCTTTAGGATATCATTAGCTTGTAAGGGGAGCATATTTTGTCGCAAGAGATGCATTTAAAAAAAAAATTATCTTAAAAATGGGGGAATCTAGCCCACCCCGGTTCCCCCGCTACTGGCACAGTAGACAAGTTTGTCTGGACGAAATTAATATAGATTTACTCCGTTTTCAAGAGAACTCGTACCGTTCAAGAACTTTTTTTCCCCTTCATTTTTTATTTGTTATCTCTAGGCTAGCATACGGTATAGCCCCTGATCAGATTTCTCATATGTTTTGCACGTGAAATTCTTACACGGCCGGGCCGTAGAATAGTACCGTATACCACAGTCCACAGTAACTCAAGAGTCAAGGGCAAGGCCGAAATCAGCTTAATTTCAAGAAGGTACGCATCGAATTATTCATTGGCTTAAGTGTTTGTGTACACACTGAATGAGAAGGGACTTATTCCACTATCAGGCCCAGATGTTACTGTTGACCACTTATTATACTTACAATACAATGTATCTGAAGTCAGATTGTAGAATTTACTCCACACAAATAGCTTAAAGCCTTTAGGTCTAGATCTAATTTAACCTAGCTATACGAGCTCTGTGGCTTATCAATCTGCTACTGGCCACAGAGCTATACAGCCCATGCCTATACTGCGTGTGGAGGAAGATATCAACCAAAAAATCTAGATCTAAATATCACCATTTCCCACATACTGTGAGCCATGCGAACCACCCTCGGAGTTTTCTAAAGGGGTAACCATCCAGGATCAACTAAGATTGTAAAAATTGAATGAATAAAAAAGAAAAAAAGCCACAAAATTGGCAGGTGTGATCAGGTTTTTTTACCATGCACTTGTAACTTGTATATATGGGACTACACATGCAAGGTAAGATTGGTGTAGTCCCATATATACAAGTTACACTGTGTAACTTGTATATATGGGACTACACCAATCTTACCTTGCATGTGTAGTCCCATATATACAAGTTACAAGTGCAAGGTAAAAAAACCTGATCACACCTGCCAATTTTGTGGCTTTTTTTCTTTTTTATTCATTCAATTTTTACAATCTTAGTTGATCCTGGAAGGTAACCCCTTTAGCAAACTCCGAGGGTGGTTTGCATGGCTCACAGTATGTGGGAAATGGTGATATTTAGATCTAGATTTTTTGGTTGATATCTTCCTCCACACGCAGTATAGGCATGGGCTGTATAGCTCTGTGGCCAGTAGCAGATTGATAAGCCACAGAGCTCGTATAGCTAAATTTAACCACGGGTAAATACCGTAGGCTTCAATAGGCTTTGTGTGTATAGCGGGGAATTGGTCCATTCTAATTCTAGATCGTTGTTGTTGTTGATTAGTGTTTTATGGCAATCAGTCAATTTTGACTATTATCACCAACTATAGATCTAGACTATATAGATCTAGACCTCTATATATTTTTTTTTTAAACAAAATTTCATCATTTGAATAATATAAAATGATAATTGAGTTCTCTCTTCTTTTTTGTATTTTTTTCTAAAAGTTATTAGACTATTTGTTCAACCTTTGTGGTTATTCAGTTATTTTCAACTGCTAAAAAAAAAAAAGAAGACAAAACAACAACACTCGGATGTGTATTCTGCATCTCGTTAAGGATGCTCATTTTTGGTCAAAACGTTTCGTTCTTTGAACGAAACGAACAACTGCATTTTGTATTTTTGAATCTGTTGATTTTAAAAGTCCTTGAATCTCTTCAGGGTTAATACAATTTGTTTCAGAAAGGAGCATAGCTCTTTCTATAATATATCTCGGGCACTTTGCCATATAGTGTTCAACAGTTTCTATCACGGGGCATGAACTACAATGTCCCGTTGGGTGTAATCTCATTCTGGCTAGATCTTCATTAAGACCTACACATCCAAGTCGTAGTCGACGGATAATCTTTTCTTTTGCTCGCCCTAATTTACAATTATAGGTCGGTGAAACCGAGCTTTGAATCTTTTTGTAATGCATGGTAGAAGAATTGTTCTGCCATCTTAATTGCCATTGGTCATTAAAATATTTCACTAATATTCCGTTCACTTCTGAAAGTGTGAGGTAGTTTATTATTTCTATATGTTTACTGAGAGCGGCCTTGGCGAGAAAGTCCGCACATTCGTTTCCTGTTGTTCCGCAATGGGAGGGAATCCATTCAAAGAAAACTTCAATATTTTTGTATTTAAGGTGTGTTAAACTAATAAGTATTTCTGAAATGAAATTTTCTTCTTTTTTGTTCTTTATAGCTACTAACGCGCTTAAAGAATCACTAAATATAACTGCTCCTACATAGATGTCTAATTGTTCCAACCAGTTTAGAGCGAGCATAATAGCCGCCAATTCTGCTCTATAAGAAGATGTACCGTTTGACAATCTCTTGGATTGTTGATATGAAAAAGAAGGTACACAAAAAGCTGCCGAACAGCGTCCTTCTTGGGGGAGCTTTGAACCATCTGTGAATATGTGGAGTTGGTAAAGCCATTTTGTGTTTATCAGCTCTAGGCTTTTCTGTTGTAAAAATAATGGATTATCAGTTTTGTTAACCTGGTGACTCAAATCAGTTGACACAATTGGTTCTGTAAACAACCATGGGGGAAAGTTGGGGCTTTTGAATTTTTCTATCGATAGTTGGTGGTTTGAGTTCTCTGTTCTATAACCAAAAGGCTTATTACACTTTTTCCCTTTCATGTACTGATACTGCCAGCAAGGTTGTATATTTGGCAACACTGGATGTTTAGGTTGCATTTCTATGCTATGCTTATATTTGAAGGCTAACCGTTGTCTCCTCAGATCGAGGGGGATTTCTCCCATTTCAATCTGAAGAGAAGCCAGAGATGTTAAGGGTAGAGCACCTGCACAAATCCTTTAACACTGGTATTGAATAGAGTCTAGTATTTTCTTTACGTTTTCTGAAGCACTGTCATAGGCCTCACATCCATAGTCTATGAGCGGTCTTATGTAGGCTTTATATACCATCATTAGAGATTTAGACGAACTTCCCCATGAGGTGCCTGTTAAGCATCTTAAAATATTCATTTTGCTTTTGCATCTGGTGGCTATATTCTCTATATGCTGTATCCAAGTGAGTTTTTTATCAAATATTATACCTAAAAAGCGATGGGTATTTTCACATTTTAAAGGTACTTTGTTTAGGGTTAGGTTTACCTCATGTGCTTTTGTACTTTTAGTGAAAAGCACAGGAACAGTCTTTTTTTGAGAGAGTTGAAAGCCCCAGGTGGTGAACCAACTTTGTAGAACATCTATATACATTTGCATTTTTTTTGTAATATGAGAAATGTTGCTGCCAGAGATCCATAAGGCACAGTCGTCTGCATACAAAGATATTTTTACTGACGAGTCTGTTGGAATATCTCTCAACATGATGTTAAAAAGTGTTGGGCTTAAAATACTACCCTGGGGGAGACCTCTGTTCATCTTGAATTCAGATGATAATTCATTACCAACCCGTACCTGATAAGTACGATCTCTCAAAAGGTTGTCAAGAAAAACAAGCATGTTTCCTTGTATACCTATATCTTCTAATTTGTGTATTAAACCGCCTGTCCATACCGTGTCGTATGCTTTATCTATATCTAGGAAAACTGCCAAAGTATGTTCTTTGTTATTTATACTCTTTTGGATATCATTTTCTAGGTTTACTATGTTATCTGTTACACTACGTGCTCTTCTGAAACCACTCATGAATGAAGGCAAAAACTCATGCTTCTCTAAATACCAATCAATCCTTGATTTGATCATCTTTTCCATGATTTTAATCAGGCATGAAGACAAAGCAATAGGTCTATATGCAGATACAGTGGAATCTCGTTATAACGAGGTCCTTGGGACCAGAGAAATTACCTCTTTATATCGAAACCTTGTTATATCAGGGCCAAAATACAATAGAATACAAAGAGATGGTACCAGGAAAATCACCTTGTTATAACGAGAGTTTGTTATATCAGTGCTCTTTATAACGAGGTTCCACTGTATATCACTAGGATTACCGTTATGTTTTAGGATTGGGATCAATATAGAATGTTTTAGTTGGGGCGGAATGAATTTGGTTTCCCAAATTAAGTTTATCAAACGTAGTACATACTCTTTTGCATTATTCGGTAAGTTTTGATATACAATATATGGTATTTTATCTTTCCGGGAGCTGTATTATTTTTATTTACTATGGCTTTATTAAATTCCGTCAGTCCGAAATTCCCGTTCAAAACATGTTCTTTACTGTTCTCAACTGTTAGTACCTTGTTTTCTAGGCAATCTTGACTTTTATCTGTTTGTATTGGGTTTTTTGTACTGACTGATTGAAAGAATGCTCCAAGTATCTCTGCCTTTTCTTGGTCTGCCTGTATAACCCTTTCTTTCTCTTTCAATACTGGTATTCTCTTTGTTTTTGTTTGTAAACCATTTAACCTTTTGATGCAAGACCAGATGTTTGATTCCGGCACAAATCGGTTGAGTTTCTCACAGAAGTCATGCCAGTACTGACGTTCGCATTGACGTAAAAATTTCTGCGCCTCTGCTTTTTTCTTCAGAAAGTCATTCAAATTTTCAATTGATATAGTTCTATTAAGTTTTTTTTTTGCTCTATTTCTCTCCTTGATTTTATCTGAACACATTTTGTTCCACCATGGGATCGGGATTCGTTTCCTTTTACCCTTTTGTGGAGTTGTTTTCTGAATAACTTCCGTCATTTTTTTAATGAAATAAAGATATAGCTTTGTTGGGTCTGGGTCAACGTGTTCATCCTGGAAAATACTTCTACACTCTTCTGTAAAAAGTGTCCAATTCATGTGTTTAAAAGACCATCTCTCTTTTGAGGGTTCGTGCCGTTTATTAACGGTAAGGGTTGTATCCAGAGTGATATGAGTAGAGATTGGATAGTGGTCGCTACCAAACTTATTTTGCATGACGCGCCACTCACATCTACTGGATAAAGAAGGGGATGTAATTGTCAGGTCTAAACATGACATTTTTGCGTTCTTAGGATCCATTCTCGTACCGTCCCCATTATTTATAATGACCATATTGTGTTCATTAATGAAGGTTTCAATGACATGGCCATTATGATCTGTTTTATCACTTCCCCATAAAGTGCTATGCGAGTTGAAATCTCCGAGTATAATATATTTATTGTATTTCTGTACACTTTCTTTTAACTCTTGTATTATATTTTCATTTAATTGTTTACATGGGTTATAAAAATTCACAATTCGAAACACAGATTCTCCAATAAAAATATCTACAGACTGTAACTCCAACTCTGTCTCATCTTGAGTCGAAAAGCCGTATGGAACAGAATCGTGTACATAAAAGGCACAACCTCCTCGATATTGCGATTTTCTATTTTTTGCAATACATGTATACCCTGGAATGTATAAGGTCCTGGTGTCATTAAACCAGGTTTCTTGAATGCAAATCAAATGTATTATTTCGTTATATCTGTTATTAGAGTCAAGAAATTTTACGAGTTCTTGTCCGTGTGCGGACAGGCCTTGTGCATTCCACTGCAGTATGGAAAGCACTGCCATGGTAATTACGCAATTAGTTCCAGCCATGAAGTTGTGCGTCATTTAGTCTTTTCTCGATGAGCCTTTCTGCGGCTACTCTAACTAGTTCAAGAACTTCTACTTCTGTTTTACCTTTTTCAAAAAGCATTACTAATTGTATAATAGACTCCATTATCTGTTCATTACGATGAGTTGTTAAAAAATTGCCACTTTCAGTACTATGTGGATCTTCTGTTTCCATTTCAGTTAGATTTGTGTTTTCTCTGGTTTGGGGTTGGTGTTTTATCTGGGCGGCTGCGGAATAAGAGGGAACTTTGGTTGATTGTTCATAATGGGGAGTGCTAGCGACTTTTGTAGGGGGTTCGTAATTGGGGGGAGGAACATGAACTTCTGCTGTAGTTAGTATCCGTGTTTGCTGTTTATCGCGTATTTGATTGGGTTCCTGGACAGTGGTATATTTTATTTCCTGTTCTGAGTTTGGTTTAAGGGTTTGTTTTTCTGTCCATGCCTTTGTGGCTTGGGCGTAAGTCAGTTTATTTTCACATTTTATTTTCTGGACCTGTTTCGCTTTTTTAGCTTCTCTACAGCTGTTGTAAGCGGCAGAATGAGCTTCTCCGCAATTTACCCATTTTGGATTTTCTTTTTTTGGGCATTCTTCAAAATTGTGGGATTCCCCGCATCTAACACATCTTAATTTTGCTCTGCATTGGGAAATACCATGTCCGTACATCTGACATCTATAGCATCTAGAAACAGGTGGGATATATAATGAAACATTGAATGTCTGGAAGCACATTGAAACCTTCTCTGGGAGTTGTTCTTTGTTAAATGTCAGAATGACGCTTCTGATAGGATAGTACTCTGGAATTTGATTGGTTTCGTTTTCCTCTCCATTGTTCTGTTTTCTTTTTTTCATCATTCTTTTCACTGCAACAACTTTTTGGGATTTCAATTCTTGTTCTAATTCCTTCTCGGTCATATCTATGGGGACTCCTGAAATAACTCCTTTTAGGCCAAGGACCTTCTCTTGTATTTTTACTGGAATTCCCCCAACTGTTTGAATTTGATTCAGGTTTCTAAGTTGCTTTTGATTTTTGCACTGTACCAAAATTCCAGAGTATGTATGTTTGATGAAATCGACTGGGGTTTGCCCAACGCATTCTCTGATTGACCTAGCAACAGATATCGGATTTACATTCTTTAGGGATTTGGTCTTATCTATTGGTACTATTAGGATTTTCAGGTGAGTAATATGGGTAGAGGTGCTATGGTTAGAAGAGGGGGTTCTGTAATGAGTATTTGAAATGTCTGAGTCTGTGCTAGACGAGGAGTCCGTTCTGAGGGAGAGATTCTCTACAGTCAGACTTCCTTCACGTTTCCTCTTATTTTGGCGTTTTTTTGCCAGACGTGACAGTCCGGACTTCCTCATCTAGGTTGAATATGTCGACTTCGGGGGCGGAAGTCGTCATGATTGGGTGTTAAGGAATTGGCGGGAAATTTGTTTCCCGCCGTGCGTTAGTGTATTAGTAGGTGCGGTCAAAGCCCAGATTTTGTTTGCTTACCTTTTTCTGTATTTCAGCAGAAACTATTCCAAAAAAGTGAGCGAATCCAAAGTACTTTATCCAGTGAAACCAATTTCCAAAAGAAAAGTTTGTATTTCCAGTGTAAAGTGTAAAATTTTATCAAAAATCAACTGATTTGAGAGAGCCTGTGAAAAACACGTCTGCCCGGCGCGCTAGCCCTCTGTTGAACTTTTCGTACATACTAGACTAAGAGGAAAACAATTATTTAAAATTTCAGTTTCAACTCTGAAACCTCAAATTTGTAGCATAGTATTAAAGAGTCATAATAATCAGATCTATTAGCAAATTCAAGAAAATTAAAAACTTGCTTAGTAATAGTATTTAGAAGTATTAATAATAATCTTTGAGCAATTTTGTTGTCTGTTTTTGACTACTGCCACAGTACTGCCTTTGTGGTAGCTATACGAGCTCTGTGGCTTATCAATCTGGTACTGGCCACAGAGCTATACAGCCCATGCCTATACTGTGTGTGGAGGAGGATATCAACCAAAAAATCTAGATCTAAATATCACCATTTCCCACATACTGTGAGCCATGCAAACCACCCTCGGAGTTTGCTAAAGGAGTTACCTTCCAGGATCAACTAAGGTTGTAGAAATTGAATGAATAAAAAAGAAAAAAAGCCACAAAATCGGCAGGTGTGATCAGGTTTTTTTACCTTGCACTTGTAACTTGTATATATGGGACTACACATGCAAGATAAAGATTGGTGTAGTCCCATATATACAAGTTACCTGTGAAAGGTAAAAAAAACCCGATCACACCTGCCGATTTTGTGGCTTTTTTTCTTTTTTATTCATTCAATTTTTACAGTCTTAGTTGATCCTGGAAGGTAACCCCTTTAGCAAACTCCGAGGGTGGATTGCATGGCTCACAGTATGTGGGAAATGGTGATATTTAGATCTAGATTTTTTGGTTGATATCCTCCTCCACACACAGTATAGGCATGGGCTGTATAGCTCTGTGGCCAGTACCAGATTGATAAGCCACAGAGCTCGTATAGCTACCTTTGTGGTGGTTGATCCAGTGTCCGAACTTTTTTCAGAAAATCAACGACAGAAAATTAAATATCAAACGAATATCTGTCAAACTTACATAATGAATGCTCAAAGTCCTACAGAAAAAGAAGTTGATGGAATTTTAAAAAGACAACGTAGATTTAGTACGATATTCCCTTCTGAGTGAACCCCTTCCCAACGACTCAGCGTTTTGGTCCCTTGAAAAAGGTACTGTATTTCCGAACATGTGAAACCTATGGGAAAAAGACACACCTTTGTTTCAATAGTGTGGTTTTCATACACGTAATCCCAAGCGTATGAAAACCCATTTTAGCCTTTAGGCGCTTAACTCTACACGTTCGGTAACACAATTTGTTCGGAATTACAATCCTTGACTATACTGGCACTGCCCACTCACGGGACCATCACTATTTGGGGCTGTGTCAATTTTGGCCTGTCAGGTCACAACCTCTAAGTTGAAGAGGTAAAAGCACCAATATAATCGGCAAAATTTTGAGAAAATACTTTCTTCTACATTTTAGAATGATAGAATATCTAATTTCATGCCAGATCCTTTGAAAGGATCTTTATCATCTTGATCAAGTGAAATTTTCAGGCTGTTTTTGGATGGTGATCTTGCTCCTCTCCTGCACACATATGGGCAAGATATCACACACTTGCCTATGGGAGGCAATTGCTCACAGTATGAAGGTACCGAGTGCGAGGTTATCTCCAATAACCTCGCATAAGTGTGAGTGAGCACTGCCATGCCATGCCAAGGTGAATGTTTGACACAGTCCCACATAAGGAAGGGCCTATGAGTATGAGTGGTGACAGTAGCTAGCACCACTCACACGTATGTGAAGTTATATTTATAACCTCGTACCCACTCACGGCACCATCACTATATGGAGCTGTGTCAATTTCGGCCTGTCACGACCTCATAGTTGAAGAGGTTAAACCAATATAATTGGCAAAATTTTGAGAAAATACTTCCTTCTACATTTTAGAATGATAGAATATCTAAAATTACCATCATCTGTGTCATGAGACTATCACTAGATCTGCTCTATGACTGGATACACCACACAGAGAAATTATCCCTCACCACATTAAGTCCATGGTCACCTCACAAAAATCAATCTGTAAAGCCAAAGCGCGAGAAATTAATCGCATGAAAATTTCCATTTTTACAGTAGTTAGAGGTCGATCTTGACCGCCGCCAAAATCGACACAGCCCCACATAATGATGGTTCCATGAGTGTAGACCTACTAACGCTTGCTTTATTGGTCAAGACTCTAGAAACGCATCACCATTAACACGACAGACATCATCTTCTTTCCCCTGTGCTCCTGCTCACGTATGCTGGCTTTAGTGGGACGCGGCTGTTTTGTGACTTAAATTTCACTTTTTCTCGCGTGGGTACGTTATTCCCGGTTTGTCCCGTCTTCTCATCTTATGCATATATTCATTTTCTCCCTGTCCAGCTGTCGAATGAAAAATTGGGATTTTGAATCGTACCTATAGATTCAGTAAATTAAGCTCGTTCCAAACATATGTAATTTACCACTATTTAACGACATTGTCACTTATGCACCCGACCCCCCCTCAAGCAATGCCTTGGCCTAGATTTATATTGTAAATCAAGAACTATTTTGTGTTGCCAATTTTTTTGGCAATTAAACAACTTTGTTCTCTTCACCAGACAGAGGCTCTATTACTGAAACACATATTTTAGAGATAAATCATTCAGACAAGTTAGACCTATCATCTAGTCCATGTTGACTATCATGAAAAGTGGTCTAACTTATCCAACCAGATTATTTTTGCAAGTTGTGGTCTAAATAAAGGTACAGAAAGAGAATGACACTTGATGTACATAAATGATTTTTTTTTCCCACCCCAGTTCCATTTCAATCCTAAAATGGCAGAAGCAGTAGAAGATATACCAGGAGAGGAACAAGAGCCTGGGGCAGAAGTCTCCAAGAAGAGCAAAAAGAGCAAGCAGAAAAGTGCCAGCTATCCCCTGAAAGTGATGTACTGTGGAAGTAAGAATAAGCATACTAAAGTGAAACCTGTCTATAAAGACCACTCAAGGGAGACAAGAAAAGCAGTCTTTATGAGGAGGTGGTCTTTATAGACAGGTTCTTTTAATGTTTGTTTCAATGAGAAATGCTGTTCAAGGGAACAAAATGTGGTCTTTATGGACAGGTGGTCTTTCTATACAGGTGGTCGCTAAAAGCAGGTTTGACCGTAATATAGTGCTGGTATCGACATGCTTGATGTCGACACTGCTGTCGACATACGAAGGGTTTTTAACATTGCCGACATGTCGACATGCATGCTCTGATGTCGACATAAAAGGGGTCTTATTCATACGTCACGGTCACACACTAGAAAAGTGAAGCTTACCTGAAAAGTTATAGATACAATCATCAACAAAAATAAACGCGATTAGAAGGCAATTCATAAGCGCAAATTCAACGACAATCGATCGCAGCATGCAGTGCTACATAATTAGGGCTCTTATTGTTGAGGGCTCTGCAGTGCTAGATGCATGCGTAGTCAGCTCATTCATGGACTGCTCATGCGCATATGGACAACTCGCGCACAGAGCTTGCTCAGCCGTACACAGATTTCAGTGCATGGGACACAGTTGTAATATTTTTCTGTGATATCAGTCTTGGTGATTTGACACCGAGATCCTTTTTTTCTGACACAACTCTAAGCAGAAAATTCAGCTCAAGTAAATACCATACGGTTGAGGAAAAAATGAACAATTTACAGATTCATCACAGTGATTTTCTTGCGAATCCAACCAAAATGAGGAATTTTAGGGAAAGTTTAGCTGGTAAAATTTTCTGTTTGTAACCAAAGAAATATCGCTAAAATTTCATATTTTCCGGTTGTCAAACTTTGATTTTGCAGTATTGCTGTGAAAGATACATCCATATTCAATCATTTTTCAAACTTTATATTTATGAATAGTGTTGTTAAATACGTTATTTTTCATATTGCTTTTTGTAAACAACTTTACGTAGATCATGTGAAAATGCAAGAATTGGCGAGGTGGGGGTCAACTCCATACAAATTGGCACTGTGTGTGTTTGACTTATGTCGATATAATGTCGACATCATGAATATTTTTGTTGCGACAGGTCGACAGAGATTTTTTTTACCGATACCAGCTCTACCGTAATAGGTTTTTCATGTCTGTCGTTCTTTCATTAGGTTGTGAGGAGAAGATCTAGTAGGCAATCTTCTGTCTGTTGTAAATGAGGCATCATATTATTATTAGTTACATAATTACCTACACCAGTCAAGCCTATGATGGTAATTTGCTTCTGTGCCAGACTACTAGTAATACTAGGCAATATTAGCACTGTTCAGTTTGGATCCTCTTTGGCCCAAATTCACAAAGGAGGTTTAGTTTAAACCATGGTTTAAACCCCCTCCTGGGTTTTTTAAGCGTATGTGCGCACGAAATCTGATCCAATCATATATTTTCTTTGAGCGTGCGCATGGGCAATGTGCGCTTATTTACGCTTATTTTAGTACGCTTACGGAGGTTTGAACCTTACCCATGGTTTAAACATCCTTTGTGAATTCGGGCCTTTGTGTACTGTACAACTACAATGACGCTATCGCAGGTGCAGGTGCAGTCCTGTCAGCAAATGATGCCTTGTGCATTGGGCATTACTGCCAGTAATCATGTTCTGTTTGAAAGGTACCTACTGGCTATGCATCAATGCCTTTCAAAAAAAAGTTTTAGGACCAACACAATTTTAGTTATCATAGCTACTGGTAGTCAAAGAAGTCATCTCGAAGTCTATAAAATCCGCGCAAACATGCGCTCGCTACATCGACTCACACCACTGATATTTCAGCTTGGCAAGCTGTAGAAGCGAGCACGAGAGCTAGCTACAATGTAGCACGAGAGAGGTACCTAGATGTAGCTATTGAGTGTGTGTATGTACATGTACATGTACATGTGTCAGATGTGTTTACAACGAGAAAGGGCGCACTGGTATGTTTACACCCCCCGTTTTTCTTCTTCTTTTTTTTGGTTTTTTTGGGGGGGTTGTTGTTGTTGACAATACGCGATATCGTGCATACTAGGGCTGCTCGATATGGCGTACTGGGTTATTCGATTATCGTCAGCTGTCAATATTGCCTATATAACGTCACCACCCAAAACAGTACATTTCCAGTCACCTAAAATATAGCACAACTAGAAACGGTTACCCACCCAGTCACAGACCATCACGATTCAAAAATAAATATCACATTGTATTAAACTGATTTTGAAAATTCTGATTAATAGGAAAATAGAATTATATTTTTTCGAAAGACAACGAGATTTTTTTCATCGCTCGAAAAATGTGGTGGGGCGCAAGGAAGATTCAAACTTCGCGGTACAGACTCATGAATAATAAATACCTTCGTCACCTAGATACTCAGGGCTGCTTGTTGAATATTCATGACTTTCACCCTCTGCTGTCAAAAACATTATAATTTCTCATATTAGCTTTCCGTTCTGGAGTACGTCTTTATGTCGAAACTCCTCGAAAGTCATTATTTCTGGGAGTTGTTTTGGGTAACAATAGTATGATTTTCAAAAGCAAGGAATTGCTTTATGGTATTTTTGTTTTTTAGGTGTATTTTTGTTGCTTCAAAGCTTAGTTTGATCCAATCTCGTTCAGTATATTTGTACCTGTGCCTGCACAAAGCACAGCCTGTATTCGGGGTGCAAGGAAAATTAAAACTTCGCGGTACAGACTCATGAATAATAAATACCTTCGTCATCGAGATACTCAGGGCTGCTTGTTGAATATTCATGACTTTCGCCCTCTGCTGTCAAAAACATTATAATTTCTCATATTGGCTTTCCGTTCCGGAGTACGTCTTTATGTCGAAACTCCTTGAAAGTCATTATTTCTGGGAGTTGTTTTGGGTAACAATAGTATGATTTTCAAAAGCAAATAATTGCTTTACGGTAATTCTTTTTTTTTTAGGGGTATTTTTGTTGTTTTAAAGCTTAGTTTGATCCAATCTCGTTCAGTATTTGTACCTGTGCCTGCACGAAGCACAACCTGTATTCGCCCCCTAGTCGTGCTAGTGGACTACATCGTGACTTTGCTTGCGTCTTTTTCTTTGTCAAAATATTTCACTGATCCTCCACGATATCTTTCATGTTTTTTTTATGACATTTTATTCCCCTTATCATTCTAAAACCCGTTAGTTTATAGTTATTGTTTTTTTCTTTCTATCAAATCATAACAAAACCGGATGCACTATACATTGATATTTTGACTGAACTTAAACATTAATTACGGTAAAACAAAAATACAACAACAAAAACAAAAACAAAAACAAAACAAAACAAAAAAAATCAGAAAGTACATTTTCATAAACTGTTTAGAAAATAATTATTTTTTCATATACTTCATCAAAGAATACTCTGTAGAACTTCCGAGAGAAAAATTTTGTCTGTTCTCCCATTCCTCCCCGAGATAAAAAAAGAAAAGAAAAAGAGTAAAACTAAAGTCACACAAACATATGTACCCCGTTATCAGAGAGAGAGGGGGGGGGGGGGTGGTAGGGGGAACAGTGCCCCCCCCCCCCACTTTTCCAAATACCCCCAAAGTGCCCTATTTATTTCTGAAAAATATGCCCCCTTTATCTTTCATAAGTGCCCTTTTTTACTAAAATTTTCCTTGTCCTTTCTAATAAGTGCCCTTCGCCCTTCCCCCCTTTTTTTCCCCTTCTGATAAGTGCCCCTTTCCAGATCTGATAAATGCCTAATTATCTGAGCGCCCTTTTCCCTTCGATAAGTACCACTTTTCAAAGCTGATAATTTCCTACTTTTCTCTCTAATATGTGCCCTTTCTCCTTTGATTAAGTGCATTTTTACTTCTGATATGTGCCCATTTTCTGATAAACGACAGTAAGCACTTTCCAGAGCCACAATAAAAATTAGTTAGATGATGCATGTAGGGTAATACCAATATCACAAAATGGTCCCTTTTTCAGATTTATGTTCACCCTTTGGAGGTGCCCCTTGTTCACCCCCCAAAAAGTGCCCTTTTTTGCTGGTGCCCCCCCTTTAAAAGACGCTCTGCCGCCCCTGCCCATTATACATACTCCCACACACCCTCATCCACACAGCCATGCACACAAAAATATGCATACGATATATACACACACACACACACACACACACACACACATATAAATGATATGAATAGATGCTCATAGAACATAAAATACTGATTTAAAAATCAGAGCAAATAAACAAGGATAAAAGTTAAGGCTGAATTGTTAGTTAAAATGTGAGAATGATCTGTATGTGATATTGAAGCTGCACTTGGGGTGTTGTGGTACTGTGCTAGTTCTGCAGGTCAACTGTTACAGTACATCCTCATCATTCTGTTCAATAAATTGCATTTAGATTATAAAATTATTCTGTTTAGTGCACCTACATGTATGAGGATCATATTAAAAAAAAAACAGTCACAATAATAAAGTAATTGAAAGTCAAGTGGCAATTCTACTAGTACATGTAATACTAGACTTGTGTAATGGGACATTGAACACGCACATTTTAATATAATTACACACATCTAAAAAAAAATGTATGCAGAAAAAAATTTTGGCCTTCGATGCCCCTTGGTGCCCTTTGTAGTGGCTTTGGTGCCCTTAAAATTATGAAGCATTTAAGGCCAAAGTGGCCTTGCCCTTAAAATGACGAAATTTAAGGCCTGAAAGACTGGTTATAAAGTTAATATAATTAATGATTGTGTTTATGTAGTTTTTGAACACATGCTCCATCTACAATAACCTAACGCTTTCAAGACAACCACATTTTAAGGGTTTTGCTCAATAACTTTTGAATTAGAGCTCTAAAAAATATACCAGAGGCACAGGTAGAAAGAGCAAAGATTTCTGCACACACTGTGTCCATTTTTGTTGCATGACCATATTGCATTTAATGTCAGGAATTTTAAGAAGGAGAATAAACTTCAAAATCCTTAAATTGCAACACACTGAGGGGTTCAAAATCATTGTTTTTCATCAAAATTGGCAATTTTTTCAACTTATTGACAGAATCCCTAACGATGTATATTGTTTCCAAAGACATTATTCCTTATTAGAACCATTTAGCACTAAAAGAAAAATATTATTGTTGCCAATTTGAAGGACAAAATGTGATCAATTTAGCCCTTAAATAATTCCTGTCCTGAAAGGGTTAAAGTAGTCAAATTCGTAAATTCAACTCTTGACCTAACACTATACCTAACCTTAAACCTAAACTAAAACCCAATTGCAAACCTAACCATAGCCCTATATTTTTAGTAAAATAAAGCCTGAAGCAAATATGCTTGAACAAAATTCTTTGTAAAGTGAAACTTTCGGTCACACACGTGTCCAACTAATTTGGCCTCATTGCCGGAAAATCAGATTACATTTTATTGATTTTTTTATAATCCCAGTTTCTTACATAAAAAAGATTTCCTTTTCTTTGACAAAAAAAAGTCATTTCCCAACCATAATGTTTTTACGGAGACATAAAAAAAAAAGAAAAACGCCCTTTTTTGAGTGGTCACATACGTGACCTCTGAAAGAAAATGATGTACTCTCATTTAAAATATTTACCCTCCATCTGTTGGGGTAAGATTGTTATTCAAATATCCAAAATGAAAGACTTCTACTACAAGATAAATACTAGAAAATTAGGTTTAAATGAGCTATTTTTTAGGATTTTCGTCACACACGTGACTGAGAATGGCCCTTGAACAAAGTTCACCAGAAGTATACGAGTGAACCATACATTTCGACCTGAGTGTATTCATATAATGATGTTTCAGGCAGGCAAATATATGGCAGCACAATGTTTTATCCCCTATTTACCATAGTATATTGCTGTGATATCATATCTCTTAAACATCACTAGCTAGGATTTCAAAATATGTGTATTGTCAATTTACTCATGACACCAACATACTGTATATTCTACAAGGCTAGGCTTAATCAAGTCAAATGAATGCAAGCAGCATTTAGATCTGAAATTTGTTGGTCTCATTATACCAAACTCCTTTAAAATGAACTAGAATGAAACACCCTAGATAATGGTATGATCATATTATTTGCCCTTTTCTTCTTAGTTTGTTCCATGCCCTTTGAATACTGTGAGTATCTGGCAAACTACGACAAGTGCAAGAAATGGTGGGAGGAGAATTTCCCAGCTATCTTTGAGGAGGTGATGAAGATTGGAGAGGGGGGAGATGGGGAAGGGGACGACCCCAAGAAACGACAAAAACGAGGTAAGTATTTTTATGTCTATTTTTATGTTTTTGGCGTCACCTGAGCCTGCTTGAGGAAAAGCAAACTTAATCACTGTGACCCTCCGGTCTCTCTTCCTGGTACAACTGATTGAGATATGTAGGTGTACCACTAGACAGGGGTTTCCCTCCTACTTTTTCATAAAGAGTGCAGCACTCTCCTATACACGGGACCCCCATTTTTAGAACATCCTATCCGAGGGAGGGAGTGTTTTTCACTATAACCTAGCCTGCATCTATGGAACTGGGGAGGGGCATGTTAAGACACAATGCAGGCTGCATTCATGCACCTTGGTTGCATTTGAACCCATGCTCTTTTGTTCCACATGCAGATGCTTACTGACTCTACCGATCCAGTCTGCCTCCTCCATTCTCCTTTTGTTTTTCTCTCTGTGTCACAATGCAGGTGGACGAGGTGTGATCAAAGCAAAGAAGCTGGTCGAAAAGTCTATAATCACTGTGGGCCGAGTGACGAGAAACAAAAAGAAATTTGTCACTGTAGTCAGAGGCCTTGAAACACATGGTAAGTATAAGTAATGTGACAGGTGATTCAACATTTACTCCAGTGACAATAGACCGGTTCTGTAATGTATACAAATTTATGCTCATTTCTTCTCTGAGCACCTAGTGACGAGCTGTTCCATTAACCTGCTTTTTATAAATGAGCCTCAATGCTTGGAATCCAGTTTGCATACATTACTTGTTGCTATTTCGGGCAAGCTTTCAGGTTGTCAAGAACAACCTTTGTTTGAAATGTATGTATAAAATATGAATACATTACCAAACCGGTCTATTGCCCCGGGCTTTACTTCGGGGAAATATGTAGGGTTCAGGTTAAAAGCTGCAGTTTGGTTTAGGTTTAGGGTTAGGGTTAGGGTTAAATCAAGGAGCTTCGAAAGCTGGAGTTCCAACTGGCAACAAATTATCTCAAGCAGCTGCTCCTTTCTAAGGATGCACAAAAGAATCTACAGGTGCGCTGTAGCCTTTGATGTCCGATGTTCGAGGCCGCCAACTTCATGGGAAAGCTTGAGTAGTGATTTTTGTCACAAATGAAATATCGAGAATATTTCACTTTTTATTTGAATAAACAAAGTGAAATTTTCACATATGATAAAATTGAATACAAAATCCTAATTGTGTCCAGAAATTTGGCTATATTGTATGATAGTAGTTTCAACTTATGGAAAAAAAGTAAAATTTTACAATCCTAAAATCCCCAATTTGACACTCTTCCGATTACTCCCTGCAAACAAAAATAAAAATTAATTGTTCAAGTACAGTTAATTATGATGTTATATGTCAGATTAGTGCCCACACATGCCCAGTCGCGCAATTTTGATTCATATATCAGGGAATTTTGTACAATTTCTTTTCGCTTTCCCCCAGTAAAGGTAAGCACTGTGAACTGCTCATATTATCAGACTAGTGATAGCGAAAAGTAATTATCATTACAAAAGCATATTTTCCTTTGAAAATGGCCCGTAAGTTTGCAGCCAGGCAGGAATCTGTTGTCTTCTTATCTGCAAGGAAGATCCAGTTAAGCACATGCCTGACATATTTTTCCTTGGCGGCATCGAACATGGTTCAAAGGGAATGAGCTACATGTGACTCCAGCTCTTGAAGCTCCTTGGTTAAATATAGTGTTTGGTCCAGGATTAAAGTTATGAATTCAGTTAACCCTTTTTGTGACAATTGACCACATTTTGTGGTTTGGCTCAAGGACTTTTCATTCAGAGCTATAAAAAATAGTAGATGCATGAGTAGAAAGAACAAACTATGTCCATTTTTGTTGCATGACCATAGTGTGTTTGATGCCAGGAATTTTGAAAATAAGAAAAAGCTATAAAATCCTTAAATTGGCAACACATTGAGAGGTTCAAAATCATGTTTTTTTTCTCAAAATTTGCAATTTTTTCAACTTATTGACAGAATCCCTAACCATGTATATTGTTTCCAAAGACATTATTCCTTATTAGAACCATGTAGCACTAAAAAAGAAATATTATTGTTGCCAATTTGAAGAACAAAATGTGATCAATTTAGCCCTTAGATAATTCCTGTCTTGAAAGGGTTAATGTAGAATATTGATCATGGAGCATTTGTTGCTGGGGTATGTGACGTACAACCATTATAATGGTAATGATGATGAATGTTTGATAAAGCATTTCTCCAGTTCCAAGCTACTTATCAAAGTGCTTTGCATTGTATTACTCTGGCCATTATTCCCAAATTTTGCACTGTATAACGAGCCATTTTGAAATGTGCTCTCCCATGGTTGCTTACTTACAAGCATACACATGCTTTCTTAAGCAGTCTGGTAAAATAAACCATCAAACCTTTCCAAATACAGTGGAACTTCATTATAAAGAACACTCTTATGACAAACTCTCGTTATAACAAGGTAATTTTGCCGGTCCCACTTCTTTGTATTCTATTGTTTTTTAGCCCTGATACATGTATAACAAGGTTTCATTCAATATAAGGAGGTAATTTCCTTGTTCCCAAGGAGTTTGTTATGTAGTACCCAGCGTTGTCACTACGGTGGTCGGCGCCGGTCGGAACCTTCCACCACTCGAAATTTCCAACCAGCACTCAATGCAATATCACACCCGCCCGCCCGGTACTAATTTCCCCACTGACAAAGAAAAAATACTACGATTTTGACCTACGAACATGCAACTGTGGTTTAAGCCAGTAATCTGACAGCACTCACAGCAAAATTATGTACAAAGTAAACCAAATACTAGTACAGTAGTTACAATGCTTAATGCTGCAGCTACGGTACAGTGTGTACTCTGTAGATACATGATATTTTTACTGTTGAACTATAACGTATAAGCCCTGAAAACCGACTAGTTTTTGTCCCCCTGAACCCCCGTGGCAAGGTGTCGGGCGATAAAATTTCCACCACTTAAATGTCCCTGGTGACAACCCTGTTAGTACCTGTAATACCACAATAATGTACCTATTTATACGTCCAGGTGTACATATATTTGTATCTTTTCCCCATCGATAAATAATTATTCTCATGCTGATCATAGACAAAATAACATTGATCTTATGATATATTCTTTGTGAAATGTGGTTTGAATTTTTAATTTTTGACAGATGTCTCACTGAAAGAAGCAGCTAAACTTTTTGGAAGACATTTTTCCTGCGGATCGTCAGTATCTGGAGAAGAAATTGTCATACAGGGCGACTTTGTGGATGATGTTATAGACTTGTTACTTGAAAAATATCCTCAGGTAAGAGATCGATTAAAAAAAAAAAAAGTTTAGTAGGTGGGAAGAGAGAGAGATATGTACAGTGAAGAGTGAGATAGAGAGAGAGAGAGAATGAGAAGAAAAGGAGGGGGATATGAGAATGAAATACATGACATCTCTGGATGACATAAACTTACTGGGTGAAAAATGAAGAATATGCTCAGGTAAAATAGTATTTATAATTAAAAGACTGCCTATGGTTAGTATGTAGAAAGAGAAGGGAGGGATGGATAGATGTGTACAGTGAAATTGAGAGACAGAGACACAGAGAGAGAGAGAAATAGAGAAAGAACGTAAAATTGGATAGAGGGGAGAGAGAAAAAGGAAGGAACGATTAATCTTTGTGGAATAATCATCATTCACACTACATGAAAAAGCATCTCGTCACAATGCTGCCAAATTGCTTTATGTTTAAAATGTATTCACGTTCTCTTTCTATTCTTATATCTTCTCTCTTCATGTCCATCTTAGATTGATGACGATGATATTGAGGACATTGGAAACCAGAAGAGGTGATGGTAGCGACAATCGGAGTACTGATGCAAAGGGGAGAGGAGACTGCTAGAGAGAGAAAGAGAAAGAGAAGCCAATCTGGCAAGACACTGTCTTCAGGAGCTGTACAAAAAACAAATTTCTTCTGGATTCAGAACGCTTGGAATCCAGAATGCATCTTCCTGTGAGGCAGTAACATTATGTGCTTTTAAACGACCAGCATGGTCAAGTCTTGTCTGCTGTAAAACCTGAAACTTTCAAAACATGATACTTTTGCAGTTTATAAAACGATAGTGATTTTCACATCAAGAAATTTAGTGAATTGCAAAAATTTAGTGTTGTGATTCAGTTACTTCGCAGCATGAAACTTTCGCAAATTTGAACCACTTGGGGAAAATCTTCACCAAACTTTATGGTTTTACAGTATACATGAATCAAGCAAAACTTGTTTGCCAAGGACCAGAAGGGCATTATTCTTTTGCCCAGAGTTCATGTCCTGCTGGCTCTTAATAGACAAACTGGTATTGTTTTTGTCTTCATATTCATTGGGAACTCTGCGAGTCTGTGTACAGTGTAGAATCAAGTCTATATGTAGAACTCTATTGATTTTAAATATTTATTTATTTCTTATTATTGCGTAGGTGAAGTTTAGATTAAACAAAGTTATCCACATTCAGTGCATGGAAACATTTGAAATAATGATTATTTACCAGTTATATAGTGGTAAAATACAGCCCCCGCTATAGCACCTGAAGAGCTCTTCAAATGCTGCTGAGATATGTGACATCACACCGGAAACCGATCCTTCCTAAGCAGACGATATCCCATAACATCTTACACATTTTCAGTGCCTGTTTTGTCATCTCCTCTCATTTATTTCTCTTACTTCACTAGCGTCAGTCTAAATGTTAATCTGTTGCCTCACTCTAAACTTTGTGTATGGTATTATTTTGATGAAAAATACAGCGTTAAAAAAAATAAAGGGATAAGTCGCTTGTAAACGAAATAAGACGCCATTGTGGTATCATCTGCATGCACCGCAGCATTTTCGGCGTTTCGAGGTTTCAAGAGGGAATGTATACTGTCCATGCTGTTATTCGGTGGGCTTTTCAATTCGAAAATGTAGTTTCTTTGATTAATCGTTGATCCTTATCCTGTATATTTACAAACAAGAGATTTTAGTTATCAGAATTGGTTTCACTCCCCTTTTAGAATGGTGTGAAATACAGTTATGCTTAAATACACCAAACTCTTTATGATTTGAGAAATAATTGCATTGCAAAGACATTCATTCGTTATAGGATGTTGTCTGCTTAGGCAGGATTGGTCTCCAGTGTGACGTCATCAAAACATTGCTATATTTCTGGCAAATCGCTCGGACGTCCCAGATGCTGAGAAGTGCTTTTATTTGTGTTATTTTTTAATCATCAATTGATGTAAAACTTATACAATTGCCATCTGTAAGCTTCCCAGTTTCTAGTGATACATTATTTGCCATATTTGTAATTTCTTTGAATAGGCCTTTTCAATCACTATACATCAAACCTTTGGATTTGACATTCTCATTATTAAATACTGGGTGCTTGTAACAGTTGCCAAAACTAAAGCTGGGGTAATAATATCCAAAAAGCTCTTCAGAGGGTCATAGGGACATTATATCATATTATTAGCTATATGGGGTAGTTTTACGATGCATTTATAATTCATGTTTTGCGCAGTCCGCAAACGACCTAGTTCTGAGTGGTCATCATTCCCTGATATTTTCCCTCTTCCGGGTTTCACCATTCACTTTGTGTACAAAAAGTGCGGTCAACATTGAGCCCGATTAACATCCACCCACCTTTTCTTGTCAGTGCGCTTTTATTAAAGTGCATACGCGCAGTATTATGTACGCGTTAATGTGTATGCTTAAACAATGGATACGCGCGGTAACAATTTACGTCACAATTGCTTGGCCCAGATTACATACCTGAGCTGCATGAATAACCTGAAATCAGAGGGACTGACAGTAGAGGCAAACAGACGTGTCTGTCAATGCTAAAAAATAGGCATGTTCATGATATAGGTAATAATAATAATATTGACTGGCTCTACTTTCGGGGAATATCGAAAATGTTGCCCTTAAAAGAACCATATTGCCCTCGTCTTCGACTCGGGGCAATATGATTCTGTTGCGGGCAACATATTCTGATATCCCCCTCAAGGCCAGTCAATATTATATAAATGTTTTATGCTCTATACAAAAATGGAATATTATTATTATGAAATATTCTATCTTCTGTGCCTGGGAGGGGAAAAAAGTGGCTCTCCACGTATCTCCTTCCTGTAAGTGATCATATTTGCCCACTATCATTTACAACTACTATAGTCTAGTGGGCTTCTACTTAAGATATGATGTGCCTCAGCTGTGTGCAATCCTACGTTCTGTTCAAAGAACATGTGCAGCTCTTCTGTGGAAATTTACCTCCATATGAACCTGTAGGTAAGGTACATCATGGTCACTTTTATCACAATGGCTCTTACATGTATATTCTGTTTTGAATGTATTGTTTATATTTGACTTAATTTGATAAATGTTAATGTAGTGTTGACCTTCTGCAGACATAAGAAATAGGAAAGTCAAAAAATATGCTCTAATTGTCATTTTTCGTTTTCTTGTCGTACATGTATATGTATAAGTTTAAAGACTTTACATCATGTTCTCCAGACCTACATGTATTGTATAAATGTCTCCTCAATGCTTTATGTCTTACACAGTGGAATCTTGTTATAATGAGCTTTGATGATACAAGATACCCAATATAAAAAGGTAAAGTTGTTGATCCAAGCTTTTGTATTATTTTTTTCACCCTGATATGACAAGATACCAGACAAGGCAAGGTAATTTTTCATGGTCCAAAGGTCGTCATTTTAACGAGGTCCCACTGTGCCTGTACTTATTTTACTAAAATGAAGATGTCTGAAATTTAATTTCTTGATTTAGATTACAAAAGATTATTTCACTGTGGTACGGTACCCACAATAAATATCTGGGGCCAGTTTCTCAAAACCATCATAAGATTAAGTTTGTGGACATCCCATTGAAATGCGTGTTAATTCTTCAACATGTGTTTCTAAAATCTCATGAAAACAAAAGTCCTTGATATTACAGGAAAGGCTCAGCTCACCTGTATTGATGTAATAATATAAATGATTAAGGATTTCAAAAAAGAGAGCACTTTATGAAACAAATGAATTCCTTCATCAAAACTAAGAAAATGAACATTTATGAAATTTTCTGTACTGAGCAAATGGGAGAGGAGCTCGCAATATACATCACGGAGTTGCCAATTTTTGTGTTTGATTGATTACAACTGCAAAAATTCAACTTTCTTATTTCTTATTGGATTTTGCTCCAACTTTCACTAATCTGTTTCTCTAATTTTTCTTCATTTATTCAAATCAACTTAAGAACAAGGGTAGACTTTCACTTTAAATATAAATATATTCCAAAGTAAAAGGTTATCAAATGTACATGTATTAGAGTGTACATGTAGATCTATGCCTCAAGGAGTGCATATTTCATCTATATCCTTGACCAGACAGATTTAGTCTGATCTATCTGCTTGATCTATTTGTGCAGTTAGATTGATAAATTATACCTTTTCATTCAAATTAGGATAAGAAATACGAATTAAGAAGATATGAAATACTTTATGAATTTTTCTTTTTATCATTTTCAATGTAAAACAGAGGAAACGATGAATTTAAATAAAAAAACAGGTACATGAATGCTGTGGTGTAGATATTGTAATTCTTTATTCGCTTTTTCTTCTTAGTATAAATAACAATATTGAAAAGTATTTTGATAATATACATGTACATGAACATAACAATATCTATACAATACATGATAAAAAATAAGGATTACATCTTTTAACAAGTTAGTACAATAAGCGACAAATAAAAGGCTGAAATATTTTTTTGATATGACAAAATAGTTGCGATTTCTCCTAAACGGCACAAAAAATGTTTGCATTTTCAACTTGTTCCATTGCACTCCTTTATTTAAAGATAAAGTTGGGTTCTGATGATGCCATTACATTGTAAAAAAAACCCGTCTCAAAGCAATCGGGAAAGGTTGATCATGTCTACGTAAGAATTGGTGCATACTGTGAGATTTTGGAATCGTCAAAATGATAAGATATTTACCCAATCATACTGAAATGCACAAGCATTGCACACATAAATGGGTATATGGGACTGTACACACACGTGGCATGAATGTTCAGCCCGAACACTTCAGATATTTCTGGTCATATTTCGAATTTGAGGGCATTTGAAGAGCAATCCTTTTTAGGGGACATTCCTACTATGATGCTCTTCCAAACTGATTTTTGGAACACTGTTATAACAAACCAATTATAACAATGTAGTTTGACTTCTTTGCATTTTATTGAATTAAATAAACAAACCCTGATATGACAGGTTTCGATTTGACAAAGAAACTTCCTTGGTCCCAAAGAGTTTGTTAAAAAGAGGTTCCACTAAACCTAACAAAAGTCTCAGAGCGTTGGAAATCATGGTTTTTAATTGAATACAATTGTACAAAGAAAAAAAACAAACAGCCATGGCAATTCAGCCTACGTAAGAAAAAATAATGAATTATCATTTCACTTTCCAACCAAACATCCTGCCTAAAATGAAATACATGTATTCCTTTATTTCAATTTCTGAAAAATGTCAAATATACTGACATTTGTGCATTCAGGCAAACTTTTGTACCATTGATTCCAAAATGGAAAATTCACATTCCAATCAAATAACCTCTAAAGCAATCTTAGAAAATACAAATATTGACAAAAAATACAATAACAAATATATCATTACTTTGGCAAGATAATGGGCAAAATAATACGTCAAGGTGTCAGAACCTACAAATTAAAAAAAATTCATGGCATTGTACAGTGTGAGTCAATAAAAAGGAGACCCAGATTCAAGCCCAATATTTAAAAAGTAAGTGAAATAACTGGAATGTATTATAATGGTGTAAGGTAGCTTAGCGAAATGTAGTGGTGCATAAGCACGGGGATTTTAAACAAAAGAACGCAAGCGGCCAATCAGCGACAGCGTTTCTCGCTTCCGGGATTTTACCCCCTGGGGAACGAAGATTCTGTGTCTGACAAAAGCGATCCCGTCTCCCGGTGCTGAAAAGCCGCGATTTATTTTTGGTCTTCTCTACAGACTCGTTAAAACGCTATATCCCCCTCTACGGCTACATTATTGTGTACTTCTACGTGTTTTTCTCTACGCGGCAAACCACTATTATGACGGGTCAAGTCTGCGGGACACATTCATGATGATCCGTTGTATTAAATTTTCTCAATACGTATCTATCTATTCTAGTATTTATATACTTCGATAAAAACACTTGTAAATAACAATCTAATTGTTTCGTTCTATCTTACTGGGGACTCTGAAACTAGCATTTACTAAGAACAGTGAGTATATCAGTATCGAAATTCTCTGTCTTTTAAAAATATTTTTAATATATATTTTCATGGTAGGCTAAAATCAGTATGTGGGCTTTATCGTTTAACGAGGGAATTCAAGAGGAACATCGATTTGAATACCGTTTTTGTTTTCCTCATGAAGAGTATTATTGTTTATTCATAAATATTATTTATTTCTTCTTTCATGGTTAAAACAGATATCCGAGAGAGTCTGGATCATTATTACGAGGTTAAAAGTATTGCGTGCCTTTCAAATATATTGCTCTTATTGACTTCAATTATTTCTGCCCATCACCTTTTTCTGTCAATAACCTCTTCCTAATTGAGATCCCAATCTCCATCAGAATTTTGTGCAGTAATATAATGCGCCCACAAGTATAAAGGGCATGAAATAGTAGGTAAAAGGTTCGAAATTCGAAGGAAATCGTAATTTCTGATTGCCTTGCTTCAGTCTTATAATCGCAAATCGAGAGGGACAGGGTAACATTCCCCCCCCCCCCCAACATGATGGTAATTGTCATTATGGTGATGATGATGATGTCGATGATACTAATAATAATAATAATTACATTATCAATAATATTAGTAAGTAGGCAAAAGATTGTTTTCTTGTTATATTGTGATAAGGATGTGCACTGACGAATATTTCGGATTATATTGTAGATATTCTTGTTGTCATGGCAATAAAATTTCAAAGTGATTTAGAAGCTCGAAGGGGGGGGGGGGGGGCGGGCTGTAAAGGTTGCGCCGTGGCTAATTATTTAATATATACATCAGCCAATCCTTTTCAGTTGTTTATCCATTCCTGAATAGCCTACTGAAGCAAGGAATGATAACATATAAAACGGAGAGAATGCAGCCCGTTCATTTGTCAGTAGTCGGAAAATTAGTCAACGTAGAGCAGGGACGGCGCACCCGGGGGCCAGGGGGCACAGTGCCCTCCCACTTTTTCAAGTACCCCAAAAGTGCCCTTTTTACATCTGAAAAATGCCCCCCTTCCTCTCTGATAAGTGCCCTTTTTACTATTAAAAGTGCCCCTTTTCCTTTCTAATAAGTGCCCCTTCCCCTTCTGATAAGTGTTTTTTCCCCTCCTGATAAGTGCCCCTTTTCAAAATCTGATAATTGGCTCCTTATCTCTCTAATAAGTGCTTTTTTCTTCTAATGATAAGTACATTTTTACTTCTGATAGGTGCCCCTTTTCCCTTCTAAATAGTGCCAACTTTCCCCTTCTGATAAATGCCATTTTTACATCTCATAAGCTCCCCTTTTCCTATCTAATATGTGCCATTTTCCTCTTCTCATGAGTGCCCATTTTTACTTCTTATAAGTGCCCCATTCCAACTCTGATAAGCGCCCTTTCCTCTTCGGATAAATGCCCCCTTTTACGTATATTTCCCGTTGTTTCTTACAAATAAAGCCATATCTAACTTCAAAGAATCGATGCGGATTTATGTAGTAGCAGGTACACATATTACTACAATGTAAGGCAGTGGAGCTGGAGGCAAGAGGGGCATAATGCCTACCCCCCCCCCCTCCCCCGCAGCAAAGGAATTCTTATTCCGCTATATATTCGAATATGCCCATAATTTACACCAATTAAGGGCAATATTTTCTGAAAATCTCCCCAAAACTCCCACGCTACGCTCGCTAGCTCTCATGAAAGCAAGCAGATCGCATAAAGTATGTTGATATAGATGTAATCCTTAAGAAAAGCGACAGGGATAATGTATGAATTAAAAGATAATTCGACATTCCCCCAATTAATTTGCTGTTGTCAATTTCATTATATCGCTATAAATGATTCTCAACCAAAGGAATTCAGCATTAGCAAAAAGTCTGAAAATTTTTGCTCGCTCGCTTCGCTCGCTCGCACATGAGTCATTAGACCACCACACACATCTGCTAATTTATTGGGGAAGCTGAAGCAGTGTCCAGAACCACAATAAAAAGGAAGAAGATGATGCCTGATAATGTATTAATCATGTTGACTGGACTGTAGGGTAATACCAATGTCACAAAAATGGTGTCTTTTTTCGTTTTATGTTCACCCCTTGTAGGTGCCCCCTTTTCCCCAAAAGTGCCCTTTTTGGCTGGTGCCCCCCCCCCCCACTTTGAAAGACGCTCCGCTGCCCCTGACGTAGAGAAATAGCCCAGGCAGGCCAAACCCGGTTCGAGCTGACAAGCTTTTTGTGAATAACATGGATACTCTAAGTAACTGTAAGGGGGTAAAATCTCATAATTTATGTAAAATGGGGTGACTATTTCGGGAAAGTTCCCAGACTATGTAAGTTCTATGTAAAACAAATTGCATGGGTTAATCAATGTGAACAAGAAAAGAGTAGGTTCTATTTAAGTTTATTATAGGCTAAATTGCAAGTTCAGTGTATGATAACAGAAGGACGATACAGGTAACAAACCAGTATTATGTAACAGGGAACAAAGAAAGACATCCCAACGGAGTGAATAGGCATTGTCTAGTGCAGGTGTCAGGCCACCGGCCGAGGTGCGCTTAATCTTTCCATGGAGAGTGTTCTTAGAACACTCCGAGTCATGTGCATCATAACAACTTTCGATTGACTAAAGTTCACAATTTGAACTCTTGGTAATACAATGAATAACCTATGTTAACACTCCTACAAAATATCAACCCAATCCGACAATTCATTTCATGGCGGTTGCTATGGCCTTTTGATTCACTCTCTATTGATTTTCTTTATTGTTTCTTGCTCCGCACGCTTGAATAGCCCCTCTGTAGAACAGCTGAGCTGCAATGGCACGGCTGAGCAGGGCGATCCTTCCAATATTATTTTCTCATGTTATCATGCATGTTATTATATATATGTTCTTATAATTGGTAAATAAAATAAGAATAGTCTACCCTTAAACATTCGTTCCTGCCCTTCAGCTGAATCTTTCAAAAGAAATCTTAATACTTATTTGTTTTCTCTATGATTGGATTTGGTTGTGTGCACTCGGAGAGCAAAATAATTACTTTGTTTCATTATTTTCTTATTGTAAAGCGCCTTGAGCATGTTTATATGGAAAGGCGCTGTATGTATGTATGTAAATCAATCAAATCAAATATAGGCCTCAACTTTAGAGCTCATTTCCTCCCTAACTGATACCAGCAAACCTATCTTACAAGCTCTTTTCGTTCGCTAAATCAAAAGGGTTGTAAAGTTTCAAGTTTAAAGCTGAGACTTTGTTCTATCCAAATAGAATAAAATCAGATTTGTTTGTTTGTTTGTGTGTTTGTTTGTTGTTGTTGTTGTTTTTTTTTTGTTAATGTTTTTTGTTTGTTTGTTTGTTTGTTGTTTTTTTCGGGGGGGGGACTTTTTGGTGGCTTTGTCGTGCCGGGTCACACATGTTCAAGGACGTTTTTTTTTTTGTTTAAAGGGCCCTGTCCAAGGGTCCCCGCCGCAATACTCGCAATACACGCGAATACACCCCTCCCCTTTCCTTTCAGTCACATAACAGAGAGAAAAAAAGAGAAGGTGAAAGAGGGTAAAAAGAAAAGGAAAAAAAATTCATTACGAAAAGTATAAGTATTCGCTGGCTCGCAATTTATTCATTTATTTTCATTTTTAGATTACATGCAAACATGATACTCGGTTGAAAGGCATCAGCCCCTCCCACGAGAAAATATGGCCATACGCCAGGATTTGATCATAAGTGAGCTGTTCTTTTATTTACGGGTGTAAAAAATTCAGGAGTGGGAAGGGGGTGGGTCTTGAAGTTCTTGACAAATTAAAGTCGGTTTATTTTTAAGCTTGTGCATGCAAGCCGGTGAATATAATTTAGTCAAAATTAGAAGTGAAAATTCTAAATAGAAGTCCTGCCCCCTCCCCGAACATGATTAATACATATCAAGCATCATCTTCTTCCTTTTTATTGTGGTTCTAGACATGTTTCAGCTTCCCTAACTGGCAGTAATGTGTGATAGTCTAATGATCCATGTGCGAGCGAAGCGAGGAGCAAAAGTTTTCTGACTTTTTTCTAACGTTGAAGTCCTATGTTTGTGCATTTTTTTACGGCGATATAATGAAAATGACAAGAGAAACTTAATTTGGGGAATGTCGAAAGATATTTTAATTCGTGCTTTAACCCTGTCGTTTTTCTTTAGGATTTCATCGATATCAACATACTTTAGTATGATAAATGCTTGATTTCAATATGTATTATAAGAGTTTGGGGGAAATTTTCGGAAAATATTATCCTTACTTGGTAGTATTATGGCATATTCGAGAGAGCGGAATGACAAATACTGTGTTGAGGGGGGGGGGGGCATGGCATGCCCCTCTTGCCTCCAGCCCCACTGCTTTACTCTGTAGTTTAGTAATGGGTACCTGTTAAGCCGCACCGATAATTTGAAGCTATATAAATATGGCTCTTTTTGTAAGAAACAGTGGGAAATATTGGTAAAAGGGGCATTTATCAGAAGAGGAAAGGGTGCTTATCAGAGGTGGGAAGGGGCAATTAAAAGAGGTGAAAAGAGGCACTTATGAGGAAGAGGGCACATATTACGTAGGGAAAGGGGTAATTATCAGAAGGGGGAAAAGGGCACTTATTAGAAGGGAAAAGGGGCACCCATCAGAAGCATAAGTGCTCTTATCAAATGAGAAAAGGGCACAAATTAGACAGAATTAGAGGCATTTATCAAAAGGAGAAAAGGGCACCTATAAGAGAGAAAGGGAACAGTTTTCAGAAAAAAGGGACACGTTTTGGGTACTTCAGACTATAGAAAAACAGAGGGGGAATCACATCAACTGCACGTGGCCTTTAGTTAAGCACTTGTTTTATAGGGTGCTGCCATCAGTTAGGGTTTGATATATTTCAAGATATGTATCATACACTGAAGCCCCTACTCTGTGCAATGAAAAGCTACTTCAGTGAAAGGCTTGTGTCTCAGATTTTGCATAGAGCTATATAGTTCGAAGAAGAAATAATAATGGGGGATCGGACTTATTGTGTTGAGTTGAATGCATGTAGGACGGAGGAATAATGGGGAGGCGGCTTTGGTTATACGTGCGTTCGAGCAGCGTCAGCGTTTGTTCTTATGATGAAAAGACAGGAAGTCTATTGACTACTGATATAAAGAAGTAATAGGAGAGAGAGAGCCCTACTGCTAATCCCTGTTAAACTGAACTTCCCTCAGTGACATAACAACATGTTATGCATAGGCCGCTATTACAGGACTCAGGCCGACAGCATGGACTGATGATAGTATTGATTTGATTTGGTTTGATGGATTCATGATATATTCTAGAGTAAAAATCCCCTCATTATACCATACTTGCCTCTTAGCTACTTTTTTTGCTGCATATCTAGATTAGCTCAAGCTAGAATGACACGCACTCTAAAAAGAAAATGCTCATGCGGACAAATATTATTGCATGCAAAGGGCTCTTTTTGGTATTTAGTTTTAAATGTAATTTTCAATTCTATGATTTAAAAAGACATTAAAAAAACTGTATTTCTCACTAGCTTATACTAGTTTCACTTTCTGCAGAGACGTCGCTAGAAAATTTTGAATGGGGAGGGGATGACGCCAAAATTTTCCGACAAAGGTCTGACACTCAAATTTGGATACAAAAAATGCCGCACCCTAAGCTGTACCCACAGAATTCAGTGGCTATACCCTAATCCCCCCCCCAAAAAAAAACAAAAAAAACACACACACACATAGAGAGAGCTTGATCATACCGGCCAGGCGGCCAATATTCTAATCTAAATACAGTAGTTACATAATTATCCTGGCTGCCCAAATATTTGAATATTCTGGCACCTCGCTACCTGAATATGAAGTGTTGCATTGTTGCCCGAATATCGGAACTTAAAAAATCATCAGGGGGAGGGGGGGGGGGGGCGCAGCCCATTATCGAAGGGAGTGCCTTTTGTCCGAATATTAACTTTCCACTATTTTTTTTTGGGGGGGTAGCGGAAACAAATTTCCCAGATATATTTGTGGCGAGTGTGGAACCGAAAATTTAAGCAGTGGAAAGGAGAAATAATGGCCAACTTTAAATTCTAACTAGGCATATGATATTGGGAATACACCAAAGGCCTTCCCAAGGTTCTCGAGGGGAGAGGGGGTTAGGACCAACAACAACCAAAATGATAGCAGATGCAAATCATCTAGAATTGTCAGGAAAAAGAAAACGGTATATATTTTCGCCGACAGCGCTTTGAACTGGAAGTAAGTTTATGGGGAACCGCTGGCCCTCTAGATCTGTAGGGTCTATCGAGGGATGGGAAAGGGGGGGGGGCAATAAAACGGACCCCCGCAAAAAGTAATAATATGTATATGAAAATTGTATCCCGGAATAAGATTCATAATGTATTTTTTCTCAGTCACACGAGAAAACATTCCATTTCGCGCCCAAAATGAATGGTAAATGAATCGTATTAGTGCCGACTTTAAAAATATGACGATAAGAGTTATCGGCAGCAGATGGGGGGGGGGGGGGGCTTGAGGGATCACACTCCCACTCAAAATTGCTGTCTGCAAATGCGCCACCTCTGTCGGCAAAAAAGGAGGGAGAAAATGGGGAGAGGGAAGAGGAAAGAGAAAAGAAAAAGGAGAAAAGAGAAAGGAAAAGGGAAAGGGGAAGAAAAGGAAAAGGAAAGGAAATTAAACTAAAACAGAAAGAAAAGAGGGAAAGGAAAAGGGAAGCAAAGAAAAAGAAGGAAAACCTTTTTTTTTTTTTTTTTTTTTTTTTTTCCTCGCTCTCAAAAAAGTGAATAGATAATATTCGGGCAAAATGCGCCCCCCCCCTTCGGCAATGGGCTGTACATAGCCCCCTCCCGAGGATTTTCAAAGTTCCGATGTTTGGCCAGCCACCACTTCATATTCGGGTAGAGAGGTGCCAGAATATCCACATATTTGGGTAGTGAGGTTTCCTGATATGTAACTTCTGTACATTTTTACTAAGAAAAGTTTTTCGTTGTTGTTGTTTTTGTTTTTGCTTTGTTTTGTTTTGTTTTTTAATTCAGAAGTTGAAAAGTTGATATTCGGGTAAAAAGTGTCAGCCTATCCCCTTGCGAAAATGGGCCCGTATGATCATGACTTCTACATCTGCGATTTTCTTGTATCATTGTGTGAGGGGAGATTACGGTGTACCGTGTAGCATTTTTTGGCAAATTTGGGTGTCACACTCTAAAAATCTGTCGGCAAATTTGGGTGTCCCACCCCTCCCCCATTCAAATGTTCTAGCGATGCCCCTGGATATCGGCGTTGATTCAATCTTCATTCCTCTTTCTGTCTGGACTACAAGATCCCTAATCTTTCATAAGCTTTTGTTTTGCCACTTTAATCCCATTTCAAGGGGAAATCTAGGAAAATCTGTACTGTCCCTTTCCTATTTAATGGTTTTTAATCTCCGATTTGTATACTTGAAACACATAGGCGTAGCCAGGGGGGCCCAGGGGGGCACTGGCCCTCCTATTCAGCCCCTAAAAAAAGTGAGAACGAAAAAGCAGGGGAATTGAGACAAAAAAAAACTAAAAAGGCGCTACGAGTCGTTACCTTTCAATCACAACTTGCTAAAACGTCAAAGTTTTCACGCTTCGCGCGGGAAGGGGAAATAACTCCCCCTTCCCTGCCTCCACACCTATTACATACAGTAAAATATTGCATCCATATTATTGAAAAGCAGTCCGAGCGTCGAACTATAACTTTCCGCCTAAAAAAATTGTTTGCTACGAGCTCTTATCTTTCTCTCAAATTTGTTAAAACGTCATAGCTTTCGTGCTTGGGGTGGGAGGGGGAAAAGTCCCCTCCCTGCACCCACCCCTGTTACAGTGCATTATTGCGTCTAAATAATTGAAAAAGCAGTCCGGGCGTCGAACTATCTTTCCGCCTAAAAAAAAGTTGCTGCGAGCCGTTATCTTTCTCTCAACGGCCCCCCCCCTCCCTTCACGCTTTGCGTGCTAATCACCAATTTCGCACGCTTCGCGTTCTCGATCACAACCCAACCCCCCTAAAATGAAATCCTGGCTACGCGGTTGCATCCAAATTATTGAAAAGCAGTCCGAGCGTCGAACTATAACTTTCCGCCTAAAAAAAATTATTTGCTACGAGCTGTTATCTTTCTCTCAAATTTGTTAAAACGTCATAGCTTTCGTGCTTTGGGCGGCAGGGGGGGGGGGGGCGAACTCCCTCCTCCCTGCACCCACCTCTGTTACATACAGTGCAGTATTGCGTCCAAATAACTGAAAAGCAGTCCGGGCGTCGAACTAACTTTCCGCCTAAAAAAGAAGTGGCTGCGAGCCGTTATCTTTCTCTCACCCCCCCCCCCCCCTCCCTTCACGCTTTGCGTGCTAATCACCAATTTCGCACGCTTTGCGTTCTCGATCACAACCGAACCCCCCTAAAATGAAATCCTGGCTACGCGGTTGGATCCTTCACGTCTGCCCCCCCCCCCCCCATTGAAAAATCCTGGCTACGCCATTGTTGAAATACCACACCATGCTCTACTCATATGGCTCAATAAGTTTCACTTCTTTAATACACTATCCCCGATGTAAAAAATAGCTCCAATACCATTATGACTATGATGATGATGATGATGATAATAATAAATAATTATAACAACAACATCAAAACCATGATGGTAATGCTAATCATAATCTTAATCATAATAATCACGATAACAACAATGACAATACTGATAAATAAAAATCATGTCTATATTGACATTTGATGGGTAGCCTCATCAGTATTCAACTGATGACGGAGGCTTGGGGGCAAATCAATTACTAACCCAGCATTGAAAGCTACATGATTAATACTTTTTTTGATAGGGTCCTGCCATTACATCAGTTAGGGTTTGATATATTTCAAGATAATGTATCATACACTGAAGCCCGTAGTCTGTTCATTGAAAGGCTACTTTGAACAGTGAATGGCTTGTCTCAAATTTTCATAGAGCTATAGTTCTTCGGAGAAATAATAATGGGGATCGGACCTATTGTGTTGAGTTGAATGCGTGGGACGGAAGAATAATGGGAGGGGCGGCTTTATACGTGCGTTCGATCCGCGCCAGCGTTGTTATGATGAAAAGACAGGAAGTCTATTGACTATTGATATAAAGAAGAATCAGGAGAGAGAGAGAGAGAGAGAGAGAGAGAGAGAGCCCAACTGCAAATCCCCTGTTAAACTTCAATTGTCCTCAATGACAAAGTAAAGTGTTATTATGCATAGGCGGCTATTACAGGTCTCAGGCCGACAGCAAGGACAAATGTTAGTATTGATTTGATTTGAGTTGATGAGTTAATGATATCATAATAAGATATTCTAAAAGTAAAAATCCCCTCATTGTACTATATACTTGTCTCTTCGCTACAATAGTTATTTGCTGCATATCTAGAAAATGATCATGGGGAACAATTTAATATCATTACATATAAAGGGTTTTTTTTTTTGTCTTTAGTTCTAAATGTAGTTTTCAATTCGAAAATTCAAAAGACATACAAAACTGCATTTCTCATTATCCTATAAAAGTTCATTTCTCTCGTTTTCCTTGCCCTTAAATTATAAGTAGATTTTTCAATCATCATTCACGTCTTTAATTTCTGATATTGATTTCCACGTCCTATCCACATGCTATCATTTTAGAACATAACATATTTTTTAAAGATAAACATGCGAACTGAGGAAAATAGAACAAGAATCAGAATATTTGGAGAAAACTGAGAAAAAGAGAGAGTGTGTGAGAGAGAGAGAGAGAGAGAGAGAGAAAGAGAGCGAGGGAGAGATTGAGAGAAGACGAAGGCAATCATTATATTGGGTTTAATGGCTGCCATTTCCATTAATTATGTGGTGTTGTGTTGTTGTTTTTTGTTTCCACCAGCGCCGTTCTAGTTCTTTTTTTTTTTTTTGGGGGGGGGGGAGCACACTATGATCGTTGAAATGCAATAGACATATTCTAGTCATACAAGATAAGAAGAATTGGAGAAGGGGAGAAAAAGGAATAAGAGGAGCAATAAAACATAAAGAGCAAACTGTTAGGCAAGCCAATGCCATCGGAAACTCACTCTATTTTTAGAATAAATATATATTCTAGTTATTTTGTTGTTATTGATCCAGTACTACACACTAGCCTTTCATACACATATACTGACAGAAGAGGGCGTACTTCCGGAATCAGTGAATGGTACCAAGACTTTCTTTCTTTGAATTTATCAAGAAGATTGGCTCGGATCCGGGAAGACTGCATTATAGGCTCCATGCGATCGTTATGTAGAAGGCACGGAGCTCAATGCAGTGTTCACGCACAATAAGAATGCGTCCGTTCCGGATGCGTTCTTATGCACCACGACATTTCGCTAAACTACCCTAATAGTTGATAATATCTTCTTAAATTTGATGGGCTTCCTCACCAAAATGTGATCATGGATGACCGAGTACTGGCCATTTTTAAACAGCATGTCAAAATCATCTCTGCCCCAGTTTGGGCTGAATGATGTTCAGGAGTTACTTTCATTATTTGTTAGTGCATGCAACAGCAATGAAACCATTCAACCAACCTTGGGTTGACCATCAATTTCATTCAAAACTTGGGTAAAGGCAAATTTGACATGAATCAGGAAATATGTAACTGTTCAGCTGTCCACGGTCAGATTTGATTGGTCAAGGTGTCAAATTAAAGGAAACATGATAGGCCACAATATGAGTATCTTGGACTAAATCTATATGTACTGATTGCCAAAATATTTAGGGTTGAATCTGGGTTTCCTTTTTATTGACTTACACTGTATATTACAATATTAATGATCAGTTTGCACTACAGTATCAAAACATATCACTTTGTGGAACTTACTGATATGAAATAAATGCATCATTCCTAGTGGAATGTTCACAGCTTCCAGCTTTGTAAATGTGCTTGAACTTGGTATGCAAGGAAGATGGAATATATCAAATCCAATTTCACATCATAAAGGTAATGCATTAACCATATGGAGATGCTAAACAACACTTTAGATCTATTTCGCGCACTCTTTGCAAAAGAACGACCCCAATGAAGAGAAAAAAATTAGAGGTATAAATGATACATTAATTGCAATTTGAAGGAGAATAATAAAGCAAGAAAGAGGGGAAAAAAATGCTCATGCCAAAATAAATGATTTTAATCTACAATTACAAACTATTGTACATACAAATGAATCAGCCAGGGATTTTTTTACAAAATCCTGGATCCACCCCTGATACAGACAATGCAATCTCTCTGAGTAGCAGCTGAATTTTTCTTTTCTTAATGAGACCACACTGCCTTTAAAAAGCTTTCTTAGCACATCATTTCAAGCTAAATTTTGGAAGGAAAATATAACGATTCCATTGCCTAGAATACATGTATTTCAAACGTTAGCTGATCCGTGTCTTTTCCATACTGCACATGACAATTTCTTGACCATTTATTTCCTCATTCATGTATTCTGTTATTTTCCATCATCATCATCCTATACCCATTCCTAGACCTGCATTGCAATGTGACCAATGTATCATCATTTGCTACCAATTTAAAGGTTAAAATCAAGACTTGTAAACAGAACAGTGGTCTGATTGTAAGTCCACGTGGCATAGGGTCCACATTTTATCATGGTTTCAATATAATTTCCATATTTTTTAATTACTTTCTCCTTTGCCCTGTCTTGCATGTCCCTACTCTGTCATATTCCTTACTTTCAAAGCTCATATCTATGAGCATCTGCAGCAAAGCATATATGACCTCTAACCTCTGACATACAGATACAGATACAGAAGTTACTGAAGGTTTATGCCTCCTCGGTTAATACCATCTTGTCTATCTGTACCCTTACACACTCTTCACCTTTTTCCTACATTTCAGATCAGCCATAGCTAGCATTAGACCTACATGTATAGGTGCATGCACGACCCTATCCACGATCTTTGACACGGCATGTGATACGTTAATGAAAGGTCGTCATCAAGTCACATATCTTACATGTAGCCTCCAAGTCAGTCCAGTCATGATCACAGGGATGCCAAAGCATTGCATTAGACCTACATGTATGACCATATCTATTACGACCTTTGACATAATATGTGACATGGTAGTGAAAGGTCATCATCAAGTCCCATTCGTGTACGTTACATATAACATCCCAGTTGGCCCAGTCATGACCTCGGTGTGATAGAAGGTTCCAGCCTGGCTTCAACCTACGCTGAAGGTCAGCTAAATATCAGACACTCGTCTCCTAACCAGCATCACTCATTACCAGCCCTCCATGGCGTAGCGCTCAGAGCGTGACGCACTCCATGACCCCTGATCCTGGATTGAAGGGTCCTGACCCAGGTGAATTTTGAGCTCTGACATGCGTCTAGCAAGAGATGTGATGATCTCATGTAGGAGCTCTTTGCTCAGGAGGCGCATCTTAGGGTTCTGTGCAACCTGGATAATGAGAAAATCATATGAAAATATAAAAACACAAATTCGTACATTAATCCATTGCATGTTGAATTCTCTAATTCCCCAAAGCTTATAGAGGTAAATGGATTTGCTTGAGATACCAGACAATGGAAGATGGAAGGAAAATAACAAAGGATAAGAAATTTTGATCTAGGATATGGACAGGGACAATGTGCCTGGGACCAATAAAGAAAGAGGGGAAGGGCGGTATCAAGAAACAACAAACAGACACAATACAAAATACAAGATGAACATTTGAGTGATACATTGTACAAGTATTATAGCAAGAAAAGAATAAGGACAAAAATAGCAAGAAAAGAATAAAGACAAAAATAGCAAGAACAGAATAAAGACAAAAACAGCAATAACATCACTACCTTGGGGAAGCTTTTGACAATGATCTTCAGGGCATGGTCTTTCATATCCTTAGCTCCGACCCGGTCAGCAGCGTCCAGAATCTGGACAACATTCTGGATTGAGATGTTGACCTCCAGGTTCTCCTTGCAGAAGGCCTGGATGCGATTGTTGGTGAAGCCAAAGAAATCGGGTGCACAGAACAGGTAGCTGTTAGCGGGGTTCGAAGGGTTAAGGAAGATAAATTACCTCTTACATGCTGCAAGATGAAACTCGAAGCACAGAAAAGATTGAATGTCAAAGATCCCTTTTCAAATATTCATCATTTCATGAACTAGATCTGGAGGATATGAATTAACCATCAACTACTTTTATGCCACAAGAAGCTATTACATGTACATATACCGGCAAACAAACAGATATGAGGCTTGTTTTCTGAAGGAAGATTTACAAATTACAGAACATCTATTGACAGTAAAAACTGAAGATAGGATTCCACTTCACCATCTAAATGGACGAACTTCATGGAGTCAAGTTTGAGAATACATGTATGTGCATATATGGACTTTGTACACATTTCAGTGATAGTATCATTCTAAATTCTGCCATTTGGAATGAATGTTAATTCATAAAAGCTTTTTAAAAGGATACAGTGAATCTTCAGCAGGCATAGCCACAGAACCATAGTAGATGTATCTCAGAAGAGAATCAAACGCTTGTCTTGAGGGAATGGTCTCTCCTATCGTCACCTGTAGGTTTTCATGAGAAAGAGGTCAAAGAAAGAGTAAATAAATATTTCTGCTACATTCCATCTAGATTAAGGAAGAGTGAATTGATTATTCTTTTTCTATACTAACAGAAAATATATAAGCATAGATAAGTCCTTCCAGGCATATTTTTATAAAGAAAAAATAAAAATGATCAAGAGACAAATGGGAAAAATATAGGCACAAAGCTAGGTTCCCCCCCAATAAACACCCTTGATACAGAAAGAGAGAGAGAGAGAGAGAGAGAGAGAGATAGAGAGAAGGGGAGAAAGAGAGAGAACAGCGAGAGAAAGATCGGAAGGATTTAACTCAACTCATATTTACCTCCTCCCCGATCCACCTCCCTTTTATAAAACAAAAGCAAAAAATCTGCAGCCTTTAAAAAAAAATAGCTACAGTGTATTTGGAGGAATATCCACAGAAGACAAGGAATCACTATAATATTTGACTACCTCTACATATTGCCAAGGATAGTCAAGTGATAACCCCTAACATATTCACTTACATTAACACTGTTGTTCTCAGGCATGAATGATCTAAACATGGCTTCAAAGTAGGAACTCCTAGCAGCCAAGATGGGTTTATGAGCAGGGACTGGTGTACCGTCCAGCATGAGAGTGATACAGGAGTAATCCTTGCCAGTTTTACTCTTCAGGAAGGATTCCATGTCATGCTGCAAGGTCGTCATTGCTGGAAGAAACCACAGGCTCGTGTTTAAAACCAGTTGAGATAATAATAATAAACAAATTGATGAATGATAGATTGATCCCTTGGCAAACTCTTTTTCAGTGTTGGTCGACTTTAGGAACATGAAACGGACAGCTTCAGTCAACTGTGGTCATATGCAGTGCTTTATATGGCACATTATACACTTTCAACAATTTGGCAGTCCTTGGTCCTGTCTTATAAACAGTTTTGATAGATCCAAATTAATCGCAACTCCACAGTAAAGAGATAGGAGTTTGTAAGTTTGTGATTGATTGGAGGACTAGCAATACCATTCTGCATCAATCGCAACTCTGGGCAGCTAAGACAGGGTTGTTCTTCAAGAAGTCAATGCTTGCTTCCTAAAGAATACATTATACATAAGACAATTCAAACAAGTTATTAAAAAAAACATGTATCACTATAGATAAAGAACTCACAAGCTCTATCAAACTCTGGCATCTTCTCATGCTGGTATGGTCTCCCTGCAGCCAGCTGTCTCCTCCTTACTACTTCTACCATGAGTGGCTGGGCTAACTGCTCAAACTCCTTACTCATCACAATACCGTTGTAGTTGCTCTCCTTTACCACAAAGTTCAGACAAAATTCCTGATGGAGAGATACAATCCAGAAGAATGAAAGTTGTTTTCTGTATACATTTTCATCACTAGTATTTGTTTTTGTTATCATCATCATCATCATCATCATCATCGCGATAATCATCATCATAATCATTATCAATATTATTCTTAAAATCATTATTATCAATAACACAAAACACGAGAGGCGAGTTGGCTCAGTCGGTAAAGCGTCTGCCCGTCAAACCAAAGATCGTGGGTTCGAATCCACCCCGGGCGGATGACTGAAGCCTGCGTTGTGTGTTAACGTGCCCCTCCCTTGTTTCATAGACGCAGGCTATGTTACAGTGGAAAACACTCCGTACCTCGGATAGGACGTTAACTGAGGCCCCGTGTAGAGGACAGTCACCACCTTTGCACGTTAAGAACCCACTACACTCCTCGAATAAGAGTAGGGGGAAACCCCGGTGTAGTGGTAAACCTGCACATCCCAATCAGTTATATCGGGAGGAGAGACCCGAGGGTTACAGTGATTCGGTTTGCTTTTCCCCTCCCAGGCACAGGTGACGCCAAATACTTAATAATAATAATAATAATAACAAAATGAATTTCTGTGAATGAGACATGTACAAAAAGTGACTAGGGTGAGTTGATGCCATACCAAAATGTCTTCACAAAGGAACTTATAAACTAAGTAAATTACTGAAGAGGCAACGGTGAAAGAGAATTTCAATGCTGATTGATGAATTTCTTCAAAATGGAGGGGTTTTTTTCCAAATAGAATTTTGAAATAGTTCTCTTATTATAGTAGATGTCTTCTTTTACATACATGTACCCTCAAATAAATCAAATTTGGTTTGGAATCTTCATTTACCAACATGGTAGACTACCTTCAATAGATTTATCAACAAATTTCATTAGGAGGAAAATTAAAAACTGAATAATTAATGCTTACCTTAATGAAATCAAGCTGAAGCCTGTCTGAATACTGTAGAACTTGAAGAACATTACAATGACCAATGGAAACCCATAGAAAATGTACACACATGTACTCGAGCTTGCGTAGAGAAAACTGTGTGAGACAAAACAGAACAACACATTAATACATACCAAGAATGGTGATCAGACAGGAGACCATTTTTAACCCTTTCTGGACATGAATTATTTATGGGATAAATTGATCACATTTAATTCTTCAAATTGGCAACAATAATATTTCTTTTAGTGCTACATGGCTTTAATATTAAAGGTGTAATGTCTTTGAAAATAATATAAATGGTTAGGAATTCTGTCAAAAAGTTGGAGAAAAAAAAATGCCAATTTTGATAAAAACAATGATTTTGAACCTCTCAATGTGTTGCCAATTCAAGGATTTTAAAGCTTATTCTCATTTTTAAAATTCCAGGCATCAAACGCAATATGGTCAGGCACCAAAAATGGACATTTTTTCTACTCATGAATCTCGTATATTTTTTTAGAGCCCTGAATCAAAAGTTATCGAGCCAAACCACAGAATGTGGTCAATAGTCTCAAAAGGGTTAAACACTCTTATCTCTGCCATCAACTTAGCTTAACTTTACAAGAAATATCTTGAACTATATTCAAGAATATTGTATATTCAAGTACCGGTAAGGTCAGGTATGTATAGTCAGTATATTAAAAGTATATCAAATTACATTCAAGTATATTCACATATTTTCAATAATATGTAAGTGTGTTCTAGTACATCCAAGTGTTGAATATGTACATATATTCATAAATATCAGAGTATATTAGAGTATATTAGAGTATATTAGAGTATATTAGAGTATATGCAAATATATTCAATTCCTGGATATCCAAATACATTTAAGTATATTCAGTTACTGGCATATTCAAGTACATTAAAGTATATTAAAGTATATGCAAGTATATTCAAGCATATTCGATTACATCATTTATATTCAAGTATATAAGCCAGTTCACGGTTACAGTCTGCGCATGAGAAGATAAAGGTCATTGCAGACCGAATTGTGAAATACACGGAGACAAAATACTGGATACATGCCCATGAAAGTTATGTAATCATTATTCATTTATGCACAAGCAGTGCACTCCATGATACACAGGTGGAAGTATTCTTTGAAAGGGAGAAACAAAGGCTATTTATGTAGCACCTCCATCGCTGTAGGAGTGATTATTTCAAAATGTACAAAGTGGGACTTCTCCATGTTTTACTGGGATCGGTGGATATTCGGGGTCATTTGGGACATGTGCCAACTGTGAAATGGTCTATTCAGGTACATGTATACTTTTTTCACTTCATTCATTAGTTTGCACATACTTGCACAGATAATCTGTATACATCCATTAGTAGCAGAAGGAAGTCTGTGTTGCGATCATCGAAACCCTGTAGCTTCCGGTCCACCTTGTCTGTATACAGGAACCAGAGTAGGACCTCAAATGCTTCTGGCCTGGCATCCGGGACCAGGACCTGGGGTATACAAGGGATCTTCTTCTTGGAACTGGTAGCACCGATGGTGGGATCACTCTCTTGGTCAGTTTGGTTCTACAAGGATGAGGAAGGAGGGAGATGAGCAAGAGAGCAACAAGAAAATTAAGAGGGAATAAGAAGGAAAACAGGAGAAGAATAAGTAGGAAAAGAAGAGCAAGATGAACAATGAAAAAAAGGAAAAGGGATGAAAAATTATAAGGAGAAAAAAAAAAGATAAAGAAGAGGAAATGAAGCAAAAGTGCAACTAATGTCAAAAAAGCCTTTACACAGAATTCCCAAATCAAATGGCAAATACTCAATCAATTTTTTAGATTTATGGCCTAATATAAACGGCACATAGGTAGAAATTTCAAAACAAATGTCTTTGGCAAATAGCTTACACTACTAGAAATGGGTAATTTGTAATATTCTCAACCCCCCCCCCCCCCCATCACCAATGTTGATTTCTTCATATCAATGTTCATCATGTATAGAGAACTGCTAAGAGTGACCATACCTGCACATTAGTCTGGTCCATGTTGAGTTGTTGTTTCTCTTTGGCTTGTTCTATCTTAACTCTCAGATGCTGACATCTAGCTGCTATGATGGCTGCATGGGCGGGTATAATTACAGCATTCTGACAACAAAATCAGGAAAAAATTAAAGAATTGCATGTCACATCATTTGGCTAGACAAGAGTGCTTAAAAGAACAAACCAGAGCTGATACAGGTGTGCTTTGCATAGAAAAAAAAAATGCTCCTGAGCTTCTGCTTGAGACCACTTGTTATCCTGTAGATGGTTCACCATGTTCACAGAATCCATGAATGAAAAATAAGGAAAAACACAAAACGGTTTTTGCTTTGGGTCAACCTAACCCAGTTCTTCCCAGGGATGAATCTTACTTTAGAAACAAAGAAAAATGGTAGTCCAGTCACCATAGCTTCTGAGAAGGTTACTCATCTAAATATGATTCTACAAGACATGCTACAGAGTCAACTGCTCCACGATCAATTTTCCACGGTAATCAAATGAATAACTTATATCCTGGACCGTACAATATACCTAACCCTTACTAAAAATCTAAAATAAACACATTTGCAGCACACACCCTACATCTTTGGTAAAGTTAAATTCTGACCTCTCCAACAATGAATTCTACATCTGTGAACTGGCGAGCGATGAGGAGCTTTCCAAAGTCATCTTTCAGAGTGCATTGTGGGTAAGATGAGAACTGGAAACGATACATCTCAGCGCTCCGAATATTGTTGTCCACTGTCCCTCCGAAGATCAACATGGCATCCCCTATGACAGAGGCAGCATGGAACAATCTTCCTGACGGACACTAAAATAAGTGAAAAAATAAAAGAATGTTTTTAGGTGACGCACATTAAATCATAGGACAATCACTGAGTAGTCTATTGCGATACTTATCAATACCTGATAAACCAAGAACTCCTTACAGTTTTAATAAGCCACTTCGTAGATACAATCTGCACATGACCAGGAAAAGGTCATTTGTACCAAATAAGAGAGTTCACAATCACAATTTGCACATGTGCAGATAAAGGTCATTTGTACTGAGTACAATTGACCAAATATACGATCTTATTTTGTATGCACCATGAGGCGTGCACCAGTATGATTTTACATGTTAAACAAGTATAGTGCGTTCACCAAAATAGGTGCACGTGTGCGTACAAATTGGGGTCATTTCAGGGTCATTTGTACCATGACTAATTATGAACTATTGTGTAATCTAACAAACACTGGGTTTGTGCTCGTGAAAACTATGTAAAAATGTTTTATGCGTCAAAGTGCATTCCAAGATATGAATTTGGAAGTGCCTGTATTCTTTACAAAGGGGGAAACAAATTAAAGCTATTCACAAAGTACCTCCATTACTTTGGGAGTGATTGTTAAATAATGCACAAAGTGACATCTCTCCATGTTTAAAAGATCTGTAAATATTGAGGGCCATCTGTACCATGTATTCATTTGCAAAGTTAGCAGCCGGCAGTAAAGCAATCAGTCCATCTTTATGATTGTTTGCATCATATTCTTTCATTCTATTGTGCAGAATGACTACGCTACCTTCTCGTAGCACAATGTTCATACACACATACATAAACACAAAACCCACCTGGCTATCTGAAGAAGGCTTAATGACACTCCAAGTCCCATCATCTATGTCATAGCTGCAACAAATATGAAAAATACAGATATGTGTGGGGTCTACATACTTTTAATCTGCACCTTACACCAAATAAATACAAAAACATTAACTCTCAAACGATGTAAAATTTAGCAAAATCAGTCACAGTTCATCACAAGATTGTTTCTTGTATTCATTACACTCCCAATTGCCAAAACCTGTGTGTGCACAACAAATAGTGACCATATGCCATGAATATTCATAATACATGCATAAGATTTGTAATTATATCATAAAGCTGAGATAAAATGACAACAAAACTATTCGTTAAAGTAAGGAGAATCAACTTGCTCATATCATTTCAATGTCAATACGTGCAAACCTTCCACAGCAAAATGGAGGAATATCTCCAGACAAAGTGAGGAATACATAGTATTTTGTACACATTTTATACGCAAGTTTACAAAAAAAGAGAGGAATCGAGGGTTGATAACATTAGTGTGAAAGTCAGAAAATAGAATTATTCCTCCAAAGTTGGAATCCAGACCTGCTAACCCTGAGATCCAAGAAATAAGGACATATGACAAGGCAGAGGCTGAAAATTGGGACATTTCTGAGTTTCCTACACATTACTACTGACAGATATTTGCAAAAATAGGGACACAGTGGTGGAAGTGGCTCTTTCTTTTACCAAAAATCAGGATTGTCCCTGTTAAATAGGGACAGTTAGCAGGTATGGGAATCGTTGGCAGCTATGGGGGGGGGGGGGGGCTCACACTATCCAAATTACAAAATTGTATATATTAAAAAAAAAAGAAAAGTGGTTTTCTTGGAAAAAATCTTCAGTCAACTATTGAAAACCATGTCAACGTGGCATAATTTTGCTTCTGTCAACATAAATTTTGACGACGTCACTACATACCAGTGTAACTCGTTGGGTAATGTGTTGTCTGCTGCACCACCAAAGACGTAGAGATGCCTGTCATGTGACACCATGATGTGACCATAGCGACGCTGGGGAGGGGGCGGAGTCCCCTTCAAAATGTGATCCGATGGTATCTTCCTCCATCTAACACAAGAAAAAAAAAGAAGAAGAGATGCATTGAGTGCTATGGTTATGAAGTACCGTACAGAAGGACTACATGCTAACTTTTTGGAGTAGGGGGCCCGGATTGATATCTTTGCAGTCTGTATACATGTATGAACCTTTTGAAATTTTTTTTTGGGGTCTGGACTTAGATTTTGACGGTCCATGAGTCCTAGGTGAAATTCCCAAACATTTGTAGAATGACATGAAACAAACTCCCTGAAGGTATTCTACAACTCTCAAGGAGGAATTTATTGGTGATTTTTTTTCCGCCATCTTGCACCAACAACAAGACAACAAACTGATTTTGCTTAATGTTATTTCAAATTAAATACGTTTTATTAGTTCTACGACAACTGCTCCGCGGTCAATATCCGACACTAACTGAATTTCAAACTTCAACCTAGAGCAATAGCAACCTGAACCCTAACTCCAAACCTCAACTAAAACCTAATTGCAACCCTAACCCTAAATCATTGGTGAAATACAGCCTATCTAGAGCAATTGTCAGGTCACAATTCAACAGTTCTACAACAATCAACATTGTATCCATACCTCCTTTCTTTGAAGTCAAACTGATAGAGATCGTTGGTGATCTTCGCTCCACTCTGCCCTGAGAATACAAACATGCTGTCTCTAGATACCGCCACTGGGAAGTTACAACATGTGGGTGGGTGGTCGCCTGTTTGCTGCACCTATCAAATAAAGATGGGAGATTGTGTAAGACTTGGCAAGAATTTTTACACATATTTGGAGTGTTATGACTCTGCCCTGAGAATATCACTCTCTAGATACAGCTAATGGGAAGTTACAACACGGTGGTGGGTGGTTGCCGGTTTGCTGCACCCATGAAATACAGACATTATCAATGATGGGAGATTTTGTTAGAATCGGCTAAAATACACATTTACAAATCAAGGGGAGGTTACATGTAAGTAGTGAGTTAAGAAATTAAGATCTATATTTCAAGCCTTAATGAGTGGCAAAACCATTCAAATAACGATGTACAAATTTCTGTATTTCTTATTTTCATTAAAAAAACTACAAGCTACATCATTTTCTCTTCAAAAGATCTCCACCTTTTTCAGAAGAAAAGAGAATGGAGAGGGGCAAAGTTGAGCGAATGATGGAGAAAGAGGTAGATGAGTTGGAAGGAAAGAGAGAGAGAAAGAGAGAGAGAGAAATAGAAAGAGAGATAGTGAGAGATAAAGACAAAAGGGGGTAAATGAGGGGGATCAGTGAAGTAAAATAGGAGGGGGAAAACTGCTGGAGAGAAAGAGAGTAAGGATGATGAGAGCAAATAAGAGAGAATAGGGAAGAGAGAGAGAGAGAGAGAGCGAGAGAGAGGGAGAAAGGGGGTCAGAGGGGGATGAAATATTTTTTTAAAAGAGGGTGAAGTGGAGGAGAGGAAGAGGAGAGGAAGAGGAGAGAAGAGGAGAGGGAGATATGAAAAGGAAGCAGATGAAGGAATACCAAAAGAATCATGTGATTGAACCTCAAATTTCCCAAGAGCAATAAGCAATAAATCAATACACCTGCCACCAATTATTCAAACCCAGATCCTAAGAATAACCTGACAACTTTACATCACAAATGTCTTAACCTTAGGCTTGACCATTAATCATATTACAATGTCTTGACACATGCAAACAGGATATCTTTATTATGATGAATTGTATTCAATATATTTCTGACAATATTTTTCTAGAGGTCATTATTTGTATTTAGAATTATTTTTTGCTAAGCTGCAAGCTTTACAAGGTTAAAGTTCAGGTCAAAGTTAAGCTGAAGAGATCAAGCATGTCATGAGAACACCTGTTTCAGAAATACACTTGTACAAAATTTCTGTAGATTGGATTTTTGGATATACACAATGGCCGGTATTCTGATAGCAGGTTTAATTTAACCCCAGACTAAAGTTAACCCTAGGTTAACTAAACTACACTTAGACCTCACCTCCAGTCTAAGTGTAGTTTAACTCTATTCGGTATTCTGATAGCCAGGTTTAGTTAACCCTAGGTTAAATGCCCCGCCCAGGTTTAATTACCATGGAGAATCTACTGCACATGCTCAGTAGAGCTCATTCCCTCATGAATATTCACAACGCGTGCGATGGATAGAAGATCCGCTACTTGTCAAGGCCAGGATTACCTGGGGGATTACCTTGTGCATTAATTATTGTTGGATATAGTGGCAATCCAAAAATTTATGTATCGATATATATGTAGGCTACGTTCTTTTTAACTGTTACATGCTCTTTTTATTTTGTTTTGTTTTGGTTTTTTTTCCTGCATAACTTTTACAATTCTTTATAAATGCTGTGATTAGGTTTGATTCAATGATTTCCTAAAGGAAAACAGGTGAATTGGCGGAATTGTACATTTTGTAGTTGTTTCTACAGATTGAAAAAAAAAATAGATCTAGGATGGAATTTCTTTTTAATTGATTAAATATGCCTATTTTATTTATATTTTCTTGGCTTTCAAACTTGGGGGGGGGGGGGCGGGTGACATACGCCGTTTATATCCTAGCTATTTGCTCTTTGCAGTAGTACATGTATAAGCCACTTTTTAAGTCCACACATCATCACCGGGAACGGTTATTTCTTCGCCCCGGTGATACGCTGTGTGTAACGCTAATTGCTTAATTAAAGCACGCATCTGCGCGCGCAGCGCAAGCGCATTTTCGGTGGCTTACAGCATGTATTAGACTACTCTATTCAATTTGCATACTGAATAACGCAAGCTAACTAGCTAGCTAGGCCTAGGCTAGGGCTATGTCATCAGTCTACGAGTTTCAAATTTTTACTAGCAAGATCTACACTGTATTTTTAGATCATCTGGAGAATATAGATCTAAGTCATCGGATAATGCCTCAAAAAATTGGTGAGTAGAAAACCGTTTATCACTTGATTTCGAGCTAAAAAAAGTTAGGTCTAACAAGTTAACGTTTACTTTGTTGGTCAACATGGTCAAATCTGTCAGCTGTTTTTATTCTTAATAATCAGCACAAAACATGGACGCATTTTTTTTAGCGCACAGGTTATTTTCAAACAAACTAAAAAATGTGATCCATTAGCAGTTTGAAATGAATTTGGTATCACATGATAGGAAATTATAGATCTAGATCTAGATCTATGCCCTTTTTTTTTTTTTGGTGCTAAGCTAAAGAAAAGTTAGGTCTACTTGTACATCTAATTAGGCTATGTTTAATCCCTTCATATTAAGACAAATTGAAAAGGAATAGATCATGTACTCTAAGACAACGTTAACTTAGATAGTTAGAATGAGTTAGATCTAGACTAGATCTATGTTTGATGTGACATCTTGGGAAGTTCTCGAGCTATAGTCTAATAGTATAAACTTGTCCATCACAAACTAGATCTAGATCTAGTTAGTACCGTATCTAATGTTAAATCTAACTTTAACAAGTTAGGACCCAACTTTTAACGTTAGATCTAACGTTAACTGTTACATGTGTAGATCTAAGATTGATTTTTTGGTCTAGTCTACTGGACAGGTCTACCGACACTCAGTTTTAGACCTAACGTTAAAACATCACTGGGAAATCGATCAAACGTTAGATCTACGGTAACGTTTGAGGTAGAGACTAGGCTGACAGTTAACTGTTACTAGATCTAGACTAGGTCCAACGTTAACAGTTAGATCTAACTTTAGTCAGAATCTAGATAGAAATCTACTAAAAGAAACAAAAACTCTAATCTAATTACGGTACGGTAACGTTACTCGCTACACACACACGCATAAAAAAAAAAAGCAAATTAAAATTTGTTGAGAATAATCTTAAATCCACTGTATGACTGTATGTTTTTCAACATTTTGTTAAATTGCCTCCCTTTGGAAGATCTGAACTCAAATGCAGGCAATTTCGCTGCAAAAACATAAAAGTAATTTAGGGTCCAACGTTAGACTATGTCCGGTAAACGACCTTTTCGTGCCAGGTCCGCGAGAATTTCGTTTCGCTACACTAACCGAGATCACGCTATACTACTACAGCCTATGCCTGTATACAGCGTTCTGGCTACGCGACACAGTTAAACCCGACTTAAACTACCCCCTGCGCGAGTCTAAATTTCGAGGGTGTTATTACCACACTTAGACTGAGGTTAAACTAAACCTCGCTATCGGAATACCAAATTTTAGCCTGGGGTTAAATATGGCGACTTAGACCAAGGTTATTACCACACTTAGACTGGGGTTAAGTTAAACCCGGCTATCAGAATACCGGCCAATGTATCTGTAGCATTAGCTATCCTATACTTGATGTACAAATCAGAAAGTAACTGCTCATAACTAAACATAAGTCATACATGTAGCATGAAGCAGTCATTTCTGGATAAAAGTACATAGTCATGAGTGTTTATTCCCAGATTGCCCTTTGAAAAACTGTACAATGTTATTTTATGTTTACTCCATGAATTACACTACTCTTTCCACATGCCTAGTAGGAATTCAAAACCTGATTGAGAAAAAAAAACCTTTGATGAGACCTTGTCCTTATCACAACAAAACTGACACCAGACTGACAAAAGATTCCCCTCAAATTACAATTCTCTAAAATGGTCTAGATGTTGTTGATTATGGGCCGGTTTGGAGTAGAGAAGATGATCTCATTATAAAACAGATTTTTGAAAATTGGAAACAATTTACATTTATTAATATTAACGATTTACCCAGATAGTCTCATACTGCCCTTCCTGAAGGTCCTGCAACTTTTATTACCCTAGCATTGTCAGGTCCCCATTAAATACACCCGAGTAGAGAAGGACATTATGTAAGTAAAACACCTTATCAACAGATGTCAGCACCAAGCAAGGATCGAACCTAGGACCTCTCATATAAGAGTGAAGAGCCTTCACCAGTATACAGTTTATATACCACGGTGCTGCCACTTTGTGCATGGATATTTAGGACAACTTAAATGGGATCTAACATTCTGGAAGACTTCATGACCTTTGCATGCACAGGACCGATACTGTGAGATGACCTCATTATCATCTAGCTTCTAATAGACCCTGATTCCTAGCGATGCGATCAATCTGGAGGAAATGAACGATAACCTGTGAACTAGTCCGATGGCAATGAAAGATTATTCTCTCCCTTTTGCTCAAGGGGGAAGCACGTGCAAGGATGTTTTTCTTCACCTCATAAGTTTATTGTCAGTTTCCGAATCACTAGTAATGATCAATGATGCAAATACATACAGATATTTCGGGAAGGGGGTGGGGAGAGCTGTTATGCCCCACACTCATTATAATCGGCTCTTCCTTTAACTTTCTCCAGGGTATTACAATCAAATCTTTCCTTTAACCAGTTGACTACTAAGCCAGAGACCAGGACTGGTGTTTATGGAGAATGCATGGTATACAAAAATCAAATCATAGTCAACTGGCAAAATATACACCTAAGGTAGCTTTATAGTGAATAAGAATGCGGGAAAGATGCATATGATAAAACTTATTTAAAATCATAATTTCATTCTATACAGAGGCAGAATCAAAATATTAGGATGTAGAATTAGCATTTAAATCTATGAACATTTTTAAGCAAACTAATATGAAAAATTTAATTCAGATAAGTCTGATTGTGATTTTAGATGCACAGACAAAAATAGCTATTTTGCTCTTTGCGTCTTTCCTGCGTCTTTAAACACCATTGTGTTTCGCTAAGATACCCAAGGGAAAAAGAAAAACTGACCACTGTAGACAGATGGGCTTTCCAGACAGGTTCTATGTTCTACTACACATATCTTTTCCCAGAGGAAGATAATACAATTCACCACCATCATATAGACAGGCTGCCTTTATAACATGGGGCAACCATGACAAGTACATGTATGACTGTACTTTGCAGTTGTTTCGAGTGGAGGGGGCTGAGCAGTTATTGATCATTTAAAATGGTGGTGATATTTTGAATAACTGAGCACTCTTTTTAATCTCACCCTTCTCTACTTCATTTAACACTTTCTCTCCCTACAGCTCCTCTCTCCTTAATATCAAAACTTGAGAGCTAGAAGGATGTATAATAAAACGATACGAGTTAACACCCTTCTGGCTCTGAGCAGACGATATATTTACTTCATGTACAAATGTACTTGCCCCTGCAAAAATAAAGTTGTTCTTTTGCATCGTCCATGATCAGATCCCTCAAGATCAGTACTGCAACACAAGGGTCTTTTATCATCTACAATCTGAGCAGTAATAAATCATAGTCATGACTAAGGAAATAAGCTTGATGAGCTGATTGATACTCAGACATGTCTGTAAACCCTACCTTCCTCATATTATTTGAGGAAGCCCCTGGAATGTAATTTCAAAAGGAAATCACGGTGACAATTGTTTGTAAATTTCATAAAACATTCTTTTTTGTCTTTTCATAAGAAGTGTGTCTGATAAAATTTGGCATTGATGGATTCCCCCCTTCCTCTTATCAGTTTACAGACTGATGAATGTTTCATAAAAACGTTAAGGGGGAGGGTAATGATTTTTCCGCAGTGCAAGTATTGAAACATGTCCCCTTTGAGTGACCTTTTAGCATCATCTTTCGATCCAGAATGCGATGAATGACACACAATACATGAGCAGATAGAGCAAAAAAATCAAGGAAAATTAGGAATCCATTTCTGTTGCACTACATTGTGCAGTTTGAAAAAATAAGCATTTAAATCCCCTAAATTGGCAACATGAGGGGAAATTTATAATCACTATTTTCATATAAAAATGATATTTTTGGTTGTATTCTGTAATTTTCATTTGCAATGGTTAATTTAATATACATTTTGATTTGTTGTGAACTATGTAAGAGTGAAGGATAACAATAAGTAGTGCCAATCTGAGGAGGCAAAGCTGATTCATTTAGACCTGAATGGCTATGGGTTAATAATTTTTTTATCTTGAAATGGGTTAATAATAATATCACAGCTTTTGACAAGAATCTGCCATGGTAGAATACCACCGACATGACATGACAGGACATCCCATCTTGTCTCTCTTCATCTCTGTACACCATTCAAACCCTGTTCATCACTGACAGATAAGCCACCCACGAGGGAGCCCTCCTCTCAACCCTCGAACCTGATGTAGTTGTTTCACATCAGACACAGACAGGTGAAATTTCACGCCCACGTCTTGCCAAAAAAGAAATGTGGGTCAGACATCATTGCTCATTCATCTGGGTTCCTCTTGATCTCTTTGGATCCCGTATCAGAGATGACGGGAAGTTAAATGAGGCTATAACATGAAGTGGAAGCTTAAATGGGGTCTACGCAGACTAAGGTCATCATCGACAGGCCTTTTGTTGGCATTAATGTTGACAAAAGAAACTTGAGCCATGGTGACACAGTTTTCCTTTTCGACAGAAAAATTTTCAGAGCAGATCTTGTGGGTGTTTCCAAAAGCCAATCTGGGATCATAGTAAAATATATGAAGCATTACACCATTATCTACATGTAGCAACAAATTAAAATGTAACTGTACTTTTGTAAAATGAAAATGTAACTGTACATTTTGTATACTGGTAAAACTTCATTTTATTGTGGAGAGCTATTATACCAGGTATTATTTCCCTGCACTGTTTTCAGATCTATCAATTCGAGCGATCGCCAATAGGGTAAAAATGCCCGGATGCAGGTATCGGGGTGCGTTTGCTATGCAATGTGGGACAGCTTTTGTGACCTAGTTACTTCCGGAATCTGACCGGTCGGTGAATGACCCGGCGGCCGTGCATAACCTCTCAAATCAGCTTTCCAAGATACGGCTTTGTCATTTAAGTCTCGAATAGAGCCGTCCGCAGCGGGCACCCGTCGTCGCTTACTGCCGGATGCCTCCCGGTCGCAAGGCTCAATAACGCTGTAACATTCAGCGGCTCTCCGTACTAGCAATTCCAATTCGAGTTTGCGTTTTCCGTTGCATGGAATGCCTCTTTCTGTCAGAAAAGCTTTCAGCTGCAGAACGGTCATATTCTTGAAGTCTTGAGAAACGCTCGCCATGACAATTCTACGATTACCTTAACTTTTATTGGATAAGTTTGAAGAAAAATTCCTGAAGTGTGTACCGCGGTTACTGTAACTTAGCATCCGTATACACCGGAAGTACACAGGTCCCGGAAGTTGAATGAGAATTCGCCAAAAACGGTACATCCGGGCATTTTTACCCTATTGGCGATCGCTCGAATTCCATGTAAATGTTTTTGATGACACATGCAATATACTGCATTACATGATGCATTTGATCAGCTAAAAATATCTTAAGTTTCGCTGACAAAGTTTTGTATCATGTTGACACATTATCAACACAGGAAAAGATTTACATGTCTATTGACATGTCGACAGAGAAAATTGTTGCAAATAATGGCCCTATTATGGATCATTAAAAAATGTTGCCTTTACAAGTATGTTTCATAAGCCTTTTGTTCCTTCAGTCACGAAGATAAACTGAGATCTATATACCATGAATAATTAAACTGAGTTTATTTGCATTAAAGGCATTGATTATTTTTGCCCAGGATTGAAAAAAAAAAATCACTGTTCCAGCTAATGCTGTAATCATAATTGCAAACCTTTAGCTCAGACAGGAATTGCCTGAGTTTTATAAGCTGATCGGTCGTTTATATATCAAGATATTTACGATTGAACATTGATGTCGGGATAGAGTACCACCGAACCCTAAAGAACTCTTACGGTTGGCATACCTCGCTCTATCACAGAATACCGTACGGGCTGGAAACCCGCTCTGAAATCGCCAAGCGCTGGTGCTTGGTTTTTGTGACTGCAGCGCAGCGAAGAAGCCGAGCGACTTGCGCTAGCGATTGATCGCAATTTTCTCTTTTTTAGGATAGTAAACGGGTTCCATTTTCTCTCATACTTTCACATATCCTTAAAGTGATCGATTAACTTTGTGAAAAATTGTAAAATCAGCTCAAATGCCAGTGAATGGTGTGCAGTCCTCTAATTACATATATAATTAATATATGTAATTAGAGGACATCAATGTTCAATCGTAAATATCTTGATATATAAACGACCGATCAGCTTATAAAACTCAGGCAATTCCTGTCTGAGCTAAAGGTTTGCAATTATGATAACAGCATTAACTGGAACAGTGATTTTTTTTTTCAATCCTGGGCAAAGTTAATCAATGCCTTTAATTATATAGTTAGAGGACTGCACACAATTCACTGGCATTTGAGCTGATTTTACAGTTTTTCACAAAGTTAATCAATCACTTTAATCATATATGTAGTTAGAGGACTGCATACAATTCACTGGCATGTGAGCTGATTTTACAATTTTATCACAAAGTTAATCAATCACTTTAATCTCTGTCTTGGTTCAATCTAGACTGAAGAGCAGAATGACATGAAATGGATTTATACGGTCTCTGTATGATCCCTGGACATCTCTTGTCATGTTGTCTGCACTTGAGTTATTAGTGACTAACTTGAAAGAGGAAGGAAGGAAGCAATTTTTAAGCCCATTTAACCAACCCTTATCTCCATCTCTGCCTCTATATCTCTCCTCCCTCTCTCTCTCTCTGTCTCCTTTACCCCCAGCCTCTTCCCCTCCCCTCTGCTTCTCTCTTGCTCTCCCTCCCTCACCATGTTCCCCTTTCTCGCTCTCTCTCTCCCCCTCATTCTCCCTCCTTCACCCTGTTCCTCTTTCTCGCTCTCTCTCTCCCCCTCATTTTCCCTCTCTCTCTCTTTTTCTCTTTTTCTCCCAGATGCTTTTTTTCTTTTTCCTTACATTGTATGTCTTTTTCTCACACAGTACATCTTTTTGTCTCTCTCTCTTGATATCTGTATGTACACTGTCTGTTTCTTTTTGTAAATTTCTCTCTACTTCTGTCTGTTCATCTGTCTTTCTCTGTCTCTCCTCTCTCCTTGCTCCCTCTTTCTATATCTTTAATTCTCTTCACTCTCACTTTAAAACTCTAAATCTATCAATCTCTTCTCTTTTTTTCTTTCCCTGTGATTGTTGATCTCTTTCCACCCTCTCTTCCTCTGATCTATGTCTATCGCTAATGATCATATTTATCCGTTTTGTCTGCTTGTCTCTCTCTCTCTCTCTCTTTCTCCATCTTTCTCTCTCTCTTTCTCCATCTTTCTCTCTCTCTCTTTCTCCATCTCTCTCTTCATCTTTCTCTCTCTCTTTCTCCATCTCTCTCTCTCTCTCTCTCTCTTTCTCCATCTTTCTTTCTCACTGTCTCTCTCACTGTCATCATACCGTCTGAACTATGCCTTGCTTGACAGACTGTGTCCCTACAGAGCAGCTCTTCTCATGTTCACCTTTTGCAATTAGTACACCTGAGACACTAAAACTTGTTGACGTCTTATGAACTTCACCACAGTAAAGACAGAGGATAGCACAGGACCGAAGGCAAAAGAAGGGAACAGAGAAGAAACAGAGAAACTAGGATGGACAAAAGGGACAAAAGGAAGAAAAGAAAGACTGAATCAAAGAGATACACTTGATCATAGATGGAGGTGAAATACAGAAAAAAATAAGGACAAATAATGATGTGAGACAGAAATTAATGAGAAATTAATATATAAGAGATAGTTAGAAAGCAATGAAGATGAATTGTAGACATAAACAAATACAGACCTAGACAAAATAAGAAAAAGAGAAACTATTCAAGCTATGAGGTTAGAGAAGGCAAGTTGGCCCAAGTCAGGAGAGCTGCTTGAAGGAGAATGAAACTCCCAAAATAAATGCATTTTAATAGAAGCAGAAAAATCAAAGAAGCATATCAGTGAAAGGTTGAGGAAAAACAGACAACTAATACAAAAGCTATGAACTATTTGAAATCCTAAAATCGCTAAATGAATGGAGATCCGAAATTGGCAATGTCGTCATTATGCAAATGAGATGCTGTGAAGTAAATGTGCTATACTTTCCAATTGCTTTATACAAATAATGTTGTAAAATTCCACTTTCCTTGAATATATCTTAGAAAATTTAATTTCTGTATTACAGGTGGTGTTCATAAATTTATTCCTCACAATATATTTCAAGCACAATGTTGATAATTCAATTTTCTTTGTTTAAAAGCTGAAATCTGATAATTTTCTTATTACCTATAAAGAGAGAGCACAAAAACGTCATAGCATCTCATTAGCATAATGAGTATGTTGCCACTTTCATTTAGGTTTTTAAAATCTTCATAACTTTTTAATTCTTTATCCGTTTTTCCTCAAACTTTCTGTGATATGCTTATAAGATTTTTCTGTTTCTGTTAAAGTGCATACAAGTTTGGGGTTTCATTCTCCTTTAACTTTGCCCCTTCTCTGTTCCAATGATGTAGGCTAGGAAACAATGGAAAACAAAAGTGGAAAACACTCTGTCTCTCAGCAGAGCTCAAAATTAGCAGTTGCTCAGGTGGCATTGGCCACTTAATCCTGAATGACATCCTAAAAGTCCTGCCTATGTTGCCCAGGTGGCAAATGAAAAATCTTATTATTTTTTTTCATGTGGATTTCATGTATGTGCAGTTCACTGCAAATGACCACCATAAGTTAAATTGGCAACCTATACAACTTGTCTAGTTTACTGGATGGCAAAAATTGAAGCAAGAACCATGCTCAGATAACCATGCTCAGATAGGACAATGAATGATCATCCCACACATAGATGAACCGTGCCTTTCTTAAAAAAACAAACTGTGCCACTCCCCTCCTTGCCCTGGCCATTTTTTACTTTAATGGAAAATATTTTAATGCTTGAGTGTTATGCCAGACCCTTCAGATAGTTTTAATGCTACTGAACTCACCTGCTCATATCAAAATTTAACTCTCATGATTATGAAAAATTTCCTAATATCAAATGGGACACCTCTCTATTCACATCTGGGCAAATGTTTAAAATAAAACTATTTAGACCTTTTTTTTGCTTCAACTAATTCAAAATCAAATTTGATTGTAGTGACTTCATTATTATCAATTCCTTTATATCAATAAGAATATTCTTAAAACAGATAAAAATTATTTTAAATGGAAATGATATAAATAAGGGGACAGACTGACCTGATTTTTAAGTCTATCCCTCGAAGTCAATACTGCCCTTTTTTCATCTCCCCTCCAATCTCTCTTCGATAGAGGTCCAGTGACTATCATCTTCTGTCTGTCACTGTCTGTTAGCCCGGGGTCATGTGGCTGTCAATTCTGTTTGTTGACAGACCTGGTATTTGTTACGGGCATCTCTTTACATCCATTTCCTTCCTCACCCATCCCTGAAAATAAGTTTATCCACTACCAGTACCTACCTCCCCTCTTCTATATATCTAAACCCTAGTTATACCAATCCAAAGCACAAAGCAGTAGCAAGAAGCATATTCCTGATTTCATTTCTGTTACAGGTATAACAAATGATGTTGTCACAAGTGCACCTATGTCGTATTGAGAATCCAAACTCATTTTTACACAGATTGTTGATGTTGTTGTTTTTGATGATGTTGCCCTTGATGGGTTGTCCTTTTTTTTTGGGGGGGGGGGGGGGAAGGGGAGAGCAAAAAACAATATACATGTATTGACAGTGCTCTTTGTTCTACAGTTCATGCATTAAAATTGTCAAGTATGAGGACAAATTTTAATCCAGAATACGGAAATCAGTAATCTTCCTGGATTATTTCCAGCAAACTTCTTCAATACACATTCTTCATTCACCTTTTAAGAGCTAGATAACTGTACACAAATGGTTACTTCTGTATAATCTAGGGCACTACGAACGTGATAATCTGCACGTACATGTTGGCAACCATGAAAATACAAAAAAAACAAAAACAATCCAAAATCAAAAGAATGCAATTTCTAAGACATACATGTAGCCAGGGAATGACTGGCACCTGTGAGAATTATTTCCATAACCAGGCAACCACCGCAACCGTTGATTTCACACCAGACTACAGATACATCTCTCGGGCACATAGATGGGTATCGCCATCAGACTTTCGTTGTGTGACCGGACACGTAAACAAAGAGGGTAACAAGATCAATAAGGGTACCAACAACAATGATGCGGTTAAGATGACGAGGAGGAGATCTGGGTTAGATAATGATCAGGTGACTCAGGATCAGTGGAGTGATACCATTTTCATATTCACGGTTGGGTCTGGAGCAAGTCCTCAGTGAGTGCTACCGACTCTATCCGCAACCAAAAACAGGCTGTCTTTCATATTCGCAGTCGCCAGAGCACATCATGTCTGCCACAAGTATTTACTGCCATGAGTTGCACAAGATCACTCCTTTTTTCCTACTTTATCTTGATATTTTTTCCTAACCACTCAATCATAAAACACAGTGCATCCACAAGAAAAAATTTGATAAACATCCAGTAGTACATCTACCATTTATGATACGGAAAATCCAGTCCCAATGCGGGTGGCTCCTCACCCAACCCTCCTCTCGAAGCTGGGTGATTAAGTTCAGACTGAGTGCAGAGTGAAGTGATGCTGAAAGTCTGAAACCTTTCACATCAGGTTTTGGGTCTTATCGAGTCCGGATTCAACCCTTTTCAGCACTGCATGTGAAAGGGGATCAGGATCGGTGGGGGAGGAGGAGTGAAAAACATTGGTTTGGAAACATGTTGGTGATTCAGACTTCAGAGATGTGACTTGTTGAGTGACTGAGGGAGGTTTCCATGGTAGGATTCCTCAACATGGGTGGTTTCTGACCGAATTAAAGATAAGATGTTTGTGGAGGTTGTTGCTATGATGGAAGTAAAGGGAATGCTCTTTTCACATGCTTTATGCATAAAAAAGTTCATACCACATAAAGCATTTCCTCGGAAAAAAGTCTGATTATCTAGGAGAAATTTGTAGGGGTAAAGGACATCATAAGATTATAGAAAACATAAAAGAAGAGCACTTTAATCTAAAGCCTTTTGCTGAAAGATTCAAAAGTATGCAAAAGGGAAAATAAAGGCAATTCACATGGCAGACAGGTTATAAAAATTATTTTGCACTTATTGATTTCTCCTTTAATTTCTATTTTCTAAAAATGCATAGACTCTAGAATTTTATCGGTATATTGCAATTAATCAAATGACAGCAAAGAAAATAAGAAATCTTTTAAAATATGCATGTGATGGCTGACTAAGGCTTTATTTTGGGCTTTAGGAAAGATGAGAAGAAGAAGAGAAGGAGGAGAAGGAGAAAGAGAAGAAGAAGAAGAAGAAGAAGGAGGAGGAGGAGGAGGGAGGAGGAGGAGGAGGAGGAGGAGGAGGAGGAGGAGGAGGAGGAGGAGGAGGAGGAGGAGGAGGAGGAGGAGGAGGAGGAGGAGGAGGAGGAGGAGGAAATGAAGAAAAAGAAGAAGAAAGAATATCAGATGAAGATAAGGAAGGTCAGTTTTGATGAGATTGATAATCAGGGTATTAGGTTCAGACAGAGACTTTCCTGCTTATTCCCTGCATAGTCTACAACCCTAAGGTGTTCTCACCAGACACAACATACCGAAATCTGTGTTTCTCTATCTCAGGAGTGACCTTCTCTGCTAATAAAAGGGCATTAGTCACATCACAAGACTTTCCTAAATTCCTACATTACAGTACTAATCTCTTATTCTCCATCTTGAGTTTGACCTCCTCTGCTACAAAAGGGCAAGAGTTAATCACAAGCCTTTCTAACATAACATACTATTTCAGTGTTTTCTCTATTTCACAAGTGACCTTCTTGGCAGAAGTCACATTACAAACTACTGTATCATATAGAATTAGAAGTTCTTATCTGTGTATCTCCTAAGTGACCTTCTCTGCCAAAAAATATATATCAAGTCACATCACCAGACTTCAATCCTATAATATAGTTTGTGTTTTCTCCATTTCACAAGTAACCTACATGTACACATAGTCTACCCAAAAAAATGCACCCATTGTGAGTCATATCACTGTTATCACATAAATGTAATACATTACAGTCTGAGTCTGTGTTTATCCATCTCATAAGGGACCATATCTGGCAAAGCAGGGCATAAATCACATCACCAGACTTTTCTACATCACAGTAAGAATCTGTGTTTTTTCATCTCATAAGTGACTACATTGTATATCTGACAAAAAAGGGCATAAGTCCTATTATCAGCCTTCCATACACAACAGTTCTAAAATGCCTATTTTCAATCTCACAAGTGACCTTCTCTACCAAAACAGGGCATAAGTCACATCACCAGACTTTTCTACATTATTGTCTGATTCTGCATTTCTCCATCTCTTAAGTGACCATATCTGGGAAAGGAGGCTAATTAGTCACATCACCAGGGGAGCATTTCATCAAGTGTTTTGTCAGAGATTTTTACCGACAACTGTTATAAGCTCCTGAATTCCTTGCATCTGATTGGCTGAGAGCAAATTTGTCAGTAAAAATCACTGACAAGACACTTGATGAAATGCCCCCCAGACTTTCGACTACAACTGTCCTACAATGCCTTTTTTCCATCTCATGAGTGACCATCTCTGCCTAAAAAGGGGATAAGTCACAACACAAGAATTTTAAACATAATCATCGTCTGCGTTTTTACTATCTCAGGAATAACCTCTGCCAAAGAGGAGTCACACAACAACCAGGTATGCTCTGAATTCACCAATCCACCGTGGACCACCCCTCACTCACAGGAGTGGTTGAAATCCAAAGTGGACATTTCACACATTCACTTTCAGCTTTGTTTCTACACAAAAAAATCTTATTATATTATGGATACTATGAGAACAAGAATGCTATCCTTACCTCCTCCCATGATTTGCTGTCTCCATTGAGTGATACACACCACATGTCATTCAACCTGCAAACAGAACAAATACAAATTTAAAGTCGTATCACAGAATGTGTCTTGATGACTGAATTCCTCTGTGCATCAGAGAAATAATTTGTCTTGAAACCTTCAAAAGATCCCTGAAATTTTACTTTTTTTTGTAGCAATCTGGTATACATACTGTAAATGCACATTCCTTTTCTTAAATTTTCATTTTTCTCTTCAAAGTCGTAACCCTTCTGTGTCACAAGGTTTACAAACAATTTGAACAAATTAACTTCCTAGAATCAAATTCATAATTTTTCATATTACTGTTATATATTTTTCATTGGAAACACATTTTCGAAATGGATGTTATGTGACAGAATCACTTCATTTTCACAAAAGCCTAAAAAGCTGCATGAATACATAGCTATTACTTTACGACAAAGAAGAATATCCCATATCTTGAATAAACCTGGACTAATTAGAATATTGAGTATGATAATGAAATACTAAATGTGTTTTGTTTTAACTGCTACTACATGTTTTTTGTTCTCGCTTTTATTCCCATCCATGATCCTGCCTCTTGTTATTCGAAGTGGAACATTTTTGTTCTTTGGGCAGAGGATCTGATAATTTTCATTGTAATATATTTGTATTTTCAATTGAAATAGAGATCACTTATCTCTTTCTCTCTCTCTATATACTGGGCAGGAAGAAAGATCATGTTAATAATAAAATGGATTATGTAGAGGAAGGAAAACTTGTACAATACACATGTCAACAAAGCTTAGGTCACTCAGGAAGCAGCATTACCAGAGGGATATTGAGATTTGTTGAGACATATGTATGAGGAAGAATAACAGACGTCGCTTGGAACAAAGGACATTAAAATCCCAACATGTCTGACCTGGATTTGTTTCATGTACATGCATAAAAATCTTTGGGGAATTTCAGTTGATATTTATCTTGATTTAATCTGACATTGCAGTTGGTTCCAAAGATGTTTTGACTGGATTTTTGTTTAAATCAGAAACAGAACAAATCTTTCCTATGGCACAGCAGTCTAGGAGATCAGTTGCTTTGCTGGCATGAAATGATGAAATATATTCATTCAATAAAGCAAATATATTTAATCATTGACACTAGGTTAACTGAGATGTGTAAATTCTTGATTTACACAATGTACATTATTTACATTATTACATTATGTCGATAAAGTACTACTTTTGAAAACATTCTATAATCACAGAGAAGTTAAATCTATAGATGAATAACTACTGGAAAGCCAGAAACTTTCACAAATTTTTATGCATGATCCAGATTCATAAAAGTTTCATGCCACAAAATCACAACGCTAATTTTTTTAAATTTGTAAACAATTCTTGCAGGGAAGAGGCTGTCACTGTTTCCATGCAGATTCGTGTAGCAAATGTTTGTTTTGACTGTATTCATTTTGCATTCAAAACTTAAAGCAGTGAAATGTTACATTTCCCTGCTTCAAGCAATGTAACTGCACAAATAGGGAAAGGGAAGGAGAGAAAAAAACACAATATGCAAGTAGCATTCTTAAACAAAAACCAACTACCAGGCACACTTGAGACTCACCTGGCATTTCCGTCATAGCCAGCAAATATCCAGAGTTTATCTTGCCATACTGCTGCTCCATGTGCTGATCTAGCAGGTGGTAACCTTTAAAAAGAAAACGATTTCCCTTATTTAGGACCATAAATCTATATTATCTGTCTTAATATGTAAAAAAACCAATAAAAAATGAAAGATTTGCTTGCTTACTCCACAAAACAATTACCACTGCCAGACTTGATATGAAGGTTCTGCCCCTTGCCCCTCCCTCCCCCAACCTGATAGCCTGATAAATCATGTCATGCTCTGTGATGTAGAGCAGCTCATTATACATAGTTTATTTGCTGCTTTCAATTTATCAAAATACTTCACAGGTTCACAGTTCTATTAGAATTCTTTCATGTTAATTTTATGACAAAACATTTCATTAATGACTTCTAAAACACATCAGCATATTAACTAATATTCTTAAATATTTTACATGAAGGAGACATATTGTATAATGGCAAAAACTCAATATTAGATATTGAGGCTTTTTTCAACTTTTCAATATTCCCATATAACTGATATTACCAAAATTATGGATAATATCAAATATCGTGCAGCCCAGTTTGTTCATCTAATCGATTTCTTTACCTGCCCTCAAATTTCCTTTCTATCCATTGTCCATTAGAGAGCTTGTATTCAAAAAGGTCATTCTTGTTGCGAAGATTGGAGTTGGAATATATATCTCCAGTATAGCCTCCTGTAAATAGATAAAGAAAACAGAAAAAAAGATAAAGAAAACAGGCAAAGAAAACTAGTTGGGAAAGAGTAACGCATTGTAAAAATAGCTTTTATAGAGTACACTACACATAAGCTTCAATGTGTCATTTTCATCAAAGATTTCTAGTATCCATTTATACCCTGTAATGTCAAAATGTGTGTGTGAATGTAGGCATTACTAGGCAATATAGTACTTTACTGTCAAGGGCCACCCCCATTTGACAAATAATTATAACAAATTGAACAATAGTCAACAGCCAATAACTATAACAATAAATCATTCCCAAATAGGTCTCCCAAAATTTATGCAGAAACAGTGTTGGATATTGGTGTTGAGAAACCACCGATCCCAGAGAGTACCGAACGCTTGTTGGCATAAATTGGTGAGACGGGACCTGCATCTCATCGATATCCAATATCGTTTTGATATGAAATACAGGAAATCGATTTGAGAACAACTTCATGATCTTGAGCTTTCAATCGATAGCAAGCTACAGAAACTTCAAAATCTTGAAAAAATCGGTCAGTGATAAGACAAGTGAGGTTAATGATCTTGCAACCAGGCTCAACCACTCGGAACAGTACTCCCGACGAAACAGCATTCGCATCTTAGGAGTTAAAGCGATACCAGATGAAAATACCGACGAAATCGTACGTGATGTCACCAAGGAGATTGGTATCACTCTTAATGATGGCGACATTGATCGATCACATCGTCTTCACAGAGCAAATTCCCAGGGATCTTATGCTAATGCAACCCACCATGGCAAGGTTAAGTTCACTTCATACAAACCATAGTTACTCTTATTGGTCAAATGGCATCAAGTCTTAAAGAGTACTGTACTTGATGAAGATGTGAACCTTTGACTCAGATTATCATTTGCTATCAAATATCAAAATTACATGAACCTTTCATATGCTATTATATTTTCAAACTTCATGTTTAAATCTAATTAGAGTGCTGTTTTCATAGTCTACTCTAGGTAGACCTTGGCTCACATGTACCTTATATGTCAGGCATCATTCATAAATGTATAAAGGCCAGAGATGAGTTTTACAGAGACAATACAACTTTATTTGAATGACCATAAAAAGCAACATTTATTTTCCTGTCCAACGATGGACTGACCTTATATAAATACCTGATATGACAGCGACTTCAAGAAATCATAAAGAGAAAACGAAATTGGAGATTGGCATCATCTAGACGATCAATTACTCTCCTAATCTTGATTGAAGGCTCTCTATCTTCTACATTGACCGTTACACATATTTGCTTTATTACTCTCAAATCATTTCTTTCAACAGAGAAGTTAGTACAGGTCGTGGTCGCTCGCTTGGTAAGATTGAATTGTTCTTTTAATTTGATTGAAATCGATCTACTTGTACATCCACAATGCAGTAACTCAAGATCTACGTTTCATAAATTGTAACTTTGGTCAAATAGAGTGCACATACATGTAGATAAAAAACTACAACATATAAACTAAGAATAAAAAAATATAACTCCCAAATTGGTGATAAAGGGATTACAACATTTAGCTTTGTACTGAATCTTGAATATAATATGTCTAGCATATATATTGTAAATATATACTAGGTGTTTAAAAAAAAAGGGGACACTTTTTATCGTTCAAAACTCAAAAAATTTTACCTCATATCAAACATTTCTATGAATACTTTTCTTTAAATATTGCTCTGAATATTTAATTAGACTTTACACTTTTTGAAAAATCAAGGCCACAAAATTTGTATCAGAAATCAATTTAAAATGTAACAATTGCCATTGTGTGTTGCAGCTGTCATTTCTGACAACCTTTTGCTGTCCATTGTCATTAATGACTCATGACTCTGGGTTAAAAAGGTGTTCTGGAATTTCAGCTGCAACACAAAATTGCAGCTGTTGTGTTCTGAATTAATTACTGATACACACATATTTTATGGCCTTGATTTTTCTAAAGAAGAAAACAAATATTGAAATTACATATTCAGAGCAATATCTAAAGAAAATCATTAAGAGAAATGTCATAAAACTTGCTCCCAATAAATTTTACATCCTTCAACTTTACAATGTGAAACCTCAGTCTGATACGAGGTATAATTTTTGAATTATTAACGATCAAAAGTGTCCACTGTTTTTTTTCAACACCTAGTACATATATGTCTTGAATATATATATTGTAAATCAGCTCTTCAAGTATTATTTTATAAAGTGAGCATTAATTGATTATACAAATCATTTTCATAAAGAATATGTCCCCCCAAATAAATCATCAGCTGAGAGTTAGAAGGTCATTAACAACTTGCTCTTGCAGACAAAATATGCTTTAACGTCTACAGATATTTTATTTTCTTGAGGCCTCCTATTTTGTGTTTTAGGTTAAAAATCATTTCAAAAATCCTGTAGGATCTCCGGATAGAACACAAACTATATCCTGGTGTCAGACCAAAGAACTTCCTTTTTAGGCGAGAAATTCATTGAATCTGGACCGTTTTCTTGGTCTCACTACACTTCTACACTAGAGTCTCAGGAGTCTCAATTTCCTGGTCACTGCCCTCCTATTACTGTACATGTACGAGAAATTTTAGTGGCAGAATCAGGAGGGGCATGGGAGCACATGGCCCCTCCCGTAGACAAACCAAATTTGGAATACTTTATAAAAACTTTATGTACGATGTATGTACACAATTTTTTTTTTGTGTGTGTGTGTCTGCAAAATCCCACAGGCCTCTTTGGAAAAAAAAAGACACAATAAAAATTATAGTTTTGAGAAACTTGTTATGTGTTCCCCCTGCAAGGGAATCCTGGATCCACTGAATACCACTTCTGATCTTGACCGATAAACTACTAAAGAATGGAGAAAAGGAAATCTGAGAAAACTGCAAAAGTTTTCAAGTGGAACTGTGTCAACCTTTCTGAGAGTGTTTATTTTTCTTTTGATGTCGGATACACTATTCTAATCTCTTCCTGATCTTAATAAACCACATGTAGCCCATGTGGTGGAGTTTCTACTCAAAAGATAAAAAGCACCAACTATAAAGGTTATGAAAATATAAATGTTTATAAGTATAGCTACACAGGAACATTGCTCATTTGTACACATGTATGATGAGGTTTGTTATTCTATTATCTGTCACCTTAAGTATTATTTGTAATAACAAGGGCAAACTGGAATAGACAGTTTTATACGCCATTTCGAAGATGATTCCTTTAGTTCCTTAAACTGAAGTGTATCAATGTGTGCTTTTCAGTTACACCAGTTTCACCTTTCTCGTCACTCCCTTCTCCAATCTCTTCTCACTGTATCTCTCCCTTTCATTAAAAGGTAATTTTTCTCTGATGTGCCCTTGAGCTTATCACTATCTACTCTTCAATTACACCTGTTGTGTCTCCTTCTGCCACTCCCCTCTCCCATCCCTACAGTCACATCACTTCTCACCCTTCTTAAGCCTTGTTCATACTGTATATTATAAAGTAAACCACCTCATAAAAAACAAAACCACTGCAGCAAATAAAATGACATCGGCATAATGCATGCTCTACACATTTCTGTATCTTTAATACCCCTTTCAGATGACCGAAGCGCTTTTCATTCCGCTATTGATTCCGCTATTGTTCCGCTTTCTTAGGAAGTGCTTCACATCGCTTTGCTTTCACATCAAGCTAAAGATACCACTATTTCATGGAAGCGGAATAGAGCGCGATGCTCAGAGCGGAAGTATGTCATCTGCACAATGCATTGTTTTTTTGCCTTTCATTCCGCTTTATTCGGTGCGACTGTTCACATAAAAAACTGAAGCGTTATCAATTCCGCTCTTTACTAGATAGACTTCCCACATTGATAGCAGAATCCGACTTATTACCCTTTCACATCAAAGCGTTATTTGGCCAAAGCGCATTTGATTCCGCTATATTGGCTCAATATGAAAGGGGTATAAGTCATATATCACAGATTGTGCATCTAGCTACTTTTTTTCCACCTCAACTTGCCATTCATTTACTCGAAAAATGCTTTCATTTTCCCTTTTTTAAAAAAGTGGTTTCCAATGTTACATGTGAACAAGGCTTCACAGGTATGGATTTATAAAAAGATGGTTTATCATTGAAGTGGCCTTGAGTTCTATCAATGTCTGCTCTCCAATTACACCTGTTGCACCTCTTCTTCCTCCCTAGCTTCCTTGCAAGCTACACCAGCCGTTAATTGCTCCAAGCTATACAAACAGGCAAACCTCTCCTGGATGATTTCTGCTTCATCATCCCTTCCCCTTGACACTTATGTAGCTGTCACCCAATATGTGCACTGAACAACATCTACGGTACTACATAATACCAGGGCTCCACACAACTTTTTTTCTTAGGGGGTCCATACTGAAAATAATAGGGTATGTATGCATGAGCCTCATGTTAAAATTTCTGAAAGTTTGAGGGGTCTTGACATAGATTTTAGGCATCCATGTGCACTGGGCACCTATTAGTGTGTACTGAGCCCTGACTAAACATCATCAAAAATTATTATATGTTTAAAGTATCCCATTTGTTCATATCAATAGAAACTTCTAAAATGTAACTGCCGAAATCATATACATTTCACAAAGTAAGAAACAAAATATCAATTTGCACAAATATGTTAAAATACAAGAAAATGCAAGCCAGGTTTGAAATCATTGAAAGAAGAACTTAAACTGCAAAACTTTACATCCAAACAGAGTACAAGTTACGAATGACAGGCTATTAGGATCGATGGCCAATTTTTTTTTTCTACTATCAACTGCATAGAGCCACCATTTGCTCCAGCAACAAAAGCTCCCAAGATTTATTTTGCCAAAATATAGGGCTAAGGTTAGGGTTGCATTTGGGATAAAGTGTAACAATCACCTTAAAAAAATAATTTGTTTTGTCCAGGATGTAAGGTAGTAATTTGGTAAGGGTAGGATATTGCCCGAAAAGTTATTGTCTGTCTACCAGTAATAGTGCAGCTGAAATGACTTCAAAGAGTAGTGTTATACCTGTTTGAAAGCAATGTTTGCCCCCATGCCCCCCCCCCCCCACTTTCTTGATCATACAACTAGAATGACGAATAGTCACATTACATCAGGTATCCTATTTCTAGTTCATCTTAATTTCTCCCCCAATTGAGGAAATTTGATTTTAGACAAGGATTAATAAGGGTAATCCTTTAGGAGAGGGTTGATTTGTGTAATAGATAAATCAAATGACATCTAGAGTTCTCTGTCAATGATGACATAATGAGGCTGTCTCGTGAATTTAAATGGCAAAAGGATAGCAACAGTCAAACCTGCTTGATGCTACATTAGAAAGACCTGGACCCTGTATCATAAAACTTGTTATCAATAACAAGTTGCAATAACTGTTGTAAGCTACTGAAATCCTTGCATTTGATTGGCTGAGAGCAAAATTGTCATAGAAATGTGGCAGTTGTTACTGATAACAAGTTTTATGAAACGGGACCCAGGGCTCTATCTTATAAAGAGTTTTGATTGGTTGCAAATAATTTGCAACTCTAAAATGATGGGAGATGTGACTGACATCGTGGACCTGCTAGAGATCGAGTTACGATTGATTTGAACATGGATCTACTAGTACATGTACATGTATATGTAGGTCCACAATTTGAATCAATCGCAACTCTTTATAAGACAGGGCCCAGCTCTCTATAAAGACCAGGGGAGCGTTTCATCAAGCGTTTTGTCAGTGATTTTTATCCGACAACTGTTATAAGCTACTGAAATCCTTGCATCTGATTGGCTGAGAGCAAATTTGTCGGATAAAATATCTGACAAGTCCTTTCATGAAACACCCCCCAGGGTTACTCACTGAAATGTGCATCAAACAAACCTGGACTTCATGTACAGACAAACTGCCCATTAACACCAATTTTCTTGAGCAGCCATTGTGTAGTGGTTTCATTGTTTAATTTTAGAGGATATTTTCGGCAGATATTTATGAATGACTGTTGTCTGTAAGTACCCTGTCTCCAATTTAACTGAAATCACATGAAAAGGGTAAATCTATTATATCATGTACATAGGTTTTGCACCATTTACAGCTCAAGCCAAAGACTAGCTGAAAATTAAAAAAAAGTAAAACACACTGAAAATGTAAAATGAGTGTATCTGGACAACTACCCCCTGGACAATTACCCTGGGGACAACTACCCCTGCAAGGACAATTACCCCCCTCCCCCCAAGACGATTACCCCCTAGGACAATTATCCCCCCCCCCCCCCAAACCAGTAATTGTTTCAGGTAGGTAATTCTCTTGGGGGTAAACGTCCTTGGGGAAATTGTCCTGGGGGTAATTGTCCTGGGGGTAATTGTCCTGGGGGTAACTGTCCTGGGGGTTGTTGTTCTGGGGGTTATTATCCTGGGCGTTGATTGTCCTAGGGGTGATTGTCCAGGGAATAGTTGTCCTAGAATCAAAATGAGGCTCAAGTTTTAAAAATGTTGCATCAGTGTATGATTTCATATGAAAATGAAACTCCAAATAGCATGATGCATAACTAAGAGAGTATAATACAATTACATCTTGATAAATTTTTGAGGGAAATCAAGAAAACTAATGAACTACATGTACATGTACATGTATTACTCACTAAATAATTGAACTGAAAAGGTATAAAAGTAGACATTTGATAGTAATTGTAAGTACTTGATCACTGCTACATAACAGACAAAATATGAAGGAAAAATGACATTAAATCTCGCATCACCCTGTCATAATTCAAGAACATGCTGGAGGCATGGAAAGTGCACATACTCTCTACACCCTAAATCAGGCTCAATTTTTTTTCTTTTTCCCCAGGAAAGTGAGTCTGGTTTTGGCACTTGCCTCCCGGGCCTGAGCTACTTTGAGTGACAGGTATCAGGGGACGTAATAGACTCGTTCATACAGGTCTGTAGAAACTATAGCACTGCAAATAGAACTTCATGTATCTCCTTCAATCAATAGATTTGAAACAGATAGATTTTTGCAATTGATTGTATAAAGTCAGTGTTTATGTTAAAGGGCCCTGGGGCCTCTTGCATAAAAAGTTGCGGTTAAACGCAACTCAAAAAATTAAACGCAACTTGATTTTCAACCAATCAGAATCGCGTATTTGGGACTTGCGTTTGATTTTTTGAGTTGCGTTTAATCGCAACTTTTTATGCAAGAGGGCCTGGTCTAATATTCAGTGTACATACTTACACAGTATATTAGTATGTAAGTGTGTAAGTTACACCCACATAAGTGTGTCATAGGTAATATTAACCTTCATAAATTGTAATACAATGAAAAATAAGTCATGGGAAGCAAGACTATATAAAAGGTGACAATTCTATAAATTTTCTTGGAATTACATGTACTTCTTTATTTATGATGATATACACATAAAAGACTTTGTTTACAGTGGTGCAAATAGAATTCTTACTATTCCTACAAGAAATTCATACGCCTGTTCACAAAGTTATTCATATTTATGGATGTTTCTTTCCTGGGGACCTAGTAACGAGGTATTCATGCATTAACCTGTTATTAATGAATGAACTACAATACTTGGAATCCAGTTGCATACATTACTTGTTGCTATGTCTGACAAGCCTGTGGCAAGCTTTCAGGTTGTCAAGAACAACCTTTGTCTTAAAAGTATGCATGAAATTTGAATATATCTGTGAACAGGTCTATTTCCTAGGGTTACTTAACATTGATCATTCAAAGTTTCAGGAAGCTTTTTTTCTTCTCCATGCATTCTAACCCAAAACGTGGTTGATGGGAACAGCCAAGAGCAGGGCGTAGAGAAAAAGATAAGTTACAAGGAGATCTATCTTAACAAGGAAACTGTGCATGGGTGGTGATAGGATCTTTATTCTACTCCCTGTAGAATCAGAGTGCGAATGAGACGTTGATAGATCAGGACAGCTTCATCTCAATTACATCTTGATAAGTTGATATGATATTTGAAATAAGACTTACGGAGGGATAGAGACAGGGGAGAGGGTCAGAGAGGGCTGGGGGAGGAGAGGTGGAGGGGGGGGGGGGGGGGAGAGGAAGAGAGAGAGAGAGAAAAAGAAATAAGAAGAGGAGATTGGAAAAAAACTTGGAGAACAAGGCCTCGTTATTGTTTCATCACTCTCAAAATATGCATGTGACTGATTTTTTTATGTTCTGTACATGATTTAAGAATTACGATGAATGTGAAAGTAAATTTCTGAAGGAAACTCTAGATCGAGAAAAAAAAAAACTATTAAAAAAGTCAATACGTAGGCCAAGGACATGCTATTACAATGCCCCTGTTCATTCACTCACAGCTGTAAGATACTGTTTTTTACACATAATGGTGGTGTCACACCTTGGCGTTTTAGCCAGCGTATGCCCGACGTATGAGGAATTTGGCGAATACGCTGGCGTACGTCGAATACGTTACGGGTAAGTTTTGCATACGTTAAGAGCACGCTAAAACACGCTGGTATACGTCGTCATACGGCGAGGTCGTCGAAAATTTTTGTGCAAGCACAAAATTTTTCGCCGTATGCCAGCGTATGGCTCATACGTCCCGCATACGCGGGCCATAAGTTGTAGGTAAGTTACGCGATCGTTGACACACGTTCACACACGTTACTCGTAAGTTACTCATAAGTCGAAATACGTCGAGATATAGTCTAGCGTACCCCAAAACTTACTTCTAACCTATGAGTAACGTGCTTTGAACGTATGTGTAACTTAACTCCAACGTATATTGACGTATGAAGACGTATTTGACGTGCTCCGGACGATCACAAAACTTACTGAACGTGTTTCTAACTTACAGCTACCGTATAATGGCGTATTGACAACGTTTAGAGGAATTGGTATATAAAAATGGGGTTCACAGGAGGAACCCATCAGAACTCATGAAGACACGTCCACGCCCCCGCCCACGGCCAGGGGACTTCTTGGCAGCGTTCTTCGAAGTGTTCTTCGGCATGGCGGTGGTGTTGATACGGTGATGTATAGTGCGGTTATGATTTGAATAGTCGAGCGGCAGCCTTTTTATAGGCTACGACACGTGATCGTCAGCGATACGCTGCCGCGCGCTATGCGTAAGTTAGGCTATCGTTGGGCATAAGTTGTGTACGCCGGCAATACGCTAAGCATTCGTTGGAATACGTTACTTATAAGTTAACGAAGCGTTCTATATAAGTTACTAATACGTTATGTATACGTCCAACTCGTTATGAATACGCTAAGTATACGCCCAGAGTTGAAAAAAAAAATCAAAGTTCGGCGTATGCCGACGTTTTAGAGAAATTTTGATACGTCGGGCATACGCTGGCTAAAACGCCAAGGTGTGACAGCGCCATTATAACGGTCATGCTACATCCCTGGTATTTTCATCTTTCATTTGCTTCATATTCCACTTTAGGATTAAAAAAAGAAATCATAGCAACTTAGATTTATAAGTTTCTTTCTATTTATGAACTACAACTTTTAAAAAAACTGACACAATAATTTTTGAGCTTACCAAAACTACATGTATTCACAGGCTTTAATGCAAGGAGTTTTTTTATCAACTGCACTTACCGAAAATGAACATACTGCCATTGTGAACGACTGCAGAATGGTGATACCTTGGTGCTGGTGGACTACCTGTGGTGAAGGCCCTGAAACAAGAATTTATCATCATGAAATATGGTACCAATCTATTTCTATTTTTTCGTAGTACAAACCAGTGGCGGAATTAGGGGGGGGGGCACTTCCAGCCCATGTCCCCCCCTTTGAAAGAAAAGTATACATTGTGCCCCCTGTGTTATGACCTTTTTTTGTTGCTTGTTAGAGAATTTTGGAGGCAAAATGGACCCCCCAAAATCTGATGACCCTTTTTATTTTGCTTGTCAGAAAATTTTCTGAGATTTGTGCCCAACCCTCTTTTTTTTTACAAAATCCTGGTACAAACTATACAATATCCTAAAAATCCAAAACATGGCTGTAGCAGGCCAGGGCCCCTATTTCATAGACCTTGTCATCAATAACAAGGTGCAATAACTGAATCAGATATAAGCTACTGAAATCCTTGCATCTGATTGGTTGAGAGCAAATTTGTTAAAGAACTTTGGCAGTTGTTTCTGATAACAAGTTTTACGATGTGTGGATCTAAAGTATCACTGTGGAGATATGGTGGTAATGGCTTACTTCGAACCATTGTGTGATCACGTTCATATCATGTCGTCACGTTACAAGACCTTTCGTGAATACTAAGCCCTAAATTCACGAAGGGTACGGTGTAACGTTTGTGAAATACCCCCTCTTATTGACAAAGTGTCGGGTTCGAGACTTGAGTATTCGTAGATTTGCAATACTTTTTTATAAAGTGTCAGGTAAACTTGACCTGACAGTTCGCCAATAAGAGGGGGGGGGGGTATTTCACAAATGTTACACCCTACCCTTCGTGAATTTAGGGCTTAGTATTTCCAAAGGTCATGTAACGTGACAACATGAAATGAATATGATCACATGATGGTTCGAGATTAAGCCAGTGGTATTGGTAATGGTAAGGGTTTTTTAAAACTTTTTTTCATCTTTTCACAAAATTGCCCACTGAGTCTGTTTATATAATTTCAACAACAAAAAAATGTGTGAGAATGACATTGAAAACTCTTAAAACTAAAGGTCTAAAGGGCTAGCCACATTTGTCCGATAACAATAATGATAACAAGATTTTCAATTAAAGGTACACCCTATATGGTGTGTACGTGCGAGTATGCACGTGTCTGTTAAAGATAAAGTTGAGTTCTGGTAATGAGATTGAATTGTGAAAGAAATTGTCTCAAAGCAACTGGGAAAAGTTGATTATATAGCACATACCAACTGGTGTATGCAGTAAGTTTTTGGAATCACCAAAATGATAAGAAATTGACCCAATCCTGCAAAGAGTCACATGCACTGCACACAGAAATGTGTACATGGGACTACACACAAATGTTCGGCCCGAACATTTCAGCTGTTTCTTGTCATATTTTGATTGTGAGAGCATTTGAAGAGCAATCCTTTTCAAGGGAAATACATGTATCTACTATGATGATCTTCCAAACTAACATAATACTAATGAGAAAGCTCACAAATTATTTGTTACCTTTCCCAGAACTCAACCTTCCCTTTAAAGGCATTGATTAACTTTGCCCAGGATTGAAAAAAAAAATCACTGTTCCAGCTAATGCTGTAATCATAATTGCAAACCTTTAGCTCAGACAGGAATCGCCTGAGTTTTATAAGCTGATCGGTCGTTTATATATCAAGATATTTACGATTGAACATTGATGTCGGGATAGAGTACCACCGAACCCTAAAGAACTCTTACGGTTGGCATACCTCGCTCTATCACAGAATACCGTACGGGCTGGAAACCCGCTCTGAAATCGCCAAGCGCTGGTGCTTGGTTTTTGTGACTGCAGCGCAGCGAAGAAGCCGAGCGACTTGCGCTAGCGATTGATCGCGATTTTCTCTTTTTTAGGATAGTAAACGGGTTCCATTTTCTCTCATACTTTCACATATCCTTAATTATATATGTAGTTAGAGGACTGCACACAATTCACTGGCATTTGAGCTGATTTTACAATTTTTCACAAAGTTAATCAATCACTTTAATGGTAGGTCAGCTCTAGGGTGTACCTTTAATGAAAAATCTCTTTATCATTATCAGAAAAATGTGACCAGCCCTTTAGTAGGTAAAATTGAATTTTTAAAAATTCTACACTTATTTGAGTTTGAGTACGGTAAACAATGGATTGCTCTGATTCTCACATCATGGATGATAATAAGATTTGAATACGCTGTGCATAAATATTGAAAGCTTCATATGATTTAAAAGTTGAATACGACAATCATAAGATATTATCAATATTAACTATGTCTACAAAAGAAGATGATTATTTACAATAGATGGCTAGAATACTTTTTTAATACTAAGAAAAAAAGAGGAGTTTGAAAGTGTGTGAAACTTAATATGAAAGAAAAATATAAGATGAACATAATAACAGATGAAGTTTTCTTTCATTTCATTTCATTTATTTCCACAATAACATCAAATAATTTACAAAGACTTTCAGTTTACAAAGATCATTATACACATAGAAAAACCATTAAGAATGAAATCTGGCACATAAATTCGGTTTTAAAACAAAATGAAATTTATGCTGTAATTGGTAAGTAAATTTTCAAGAAGAATGCGGCTTTATAGAATGCTATGCTCAAGTACCCTATAATTATGAGTGCCAACAGCTTGGCAAAGACATGTAATAGACATGTAATGGACTTGTATGAAGAAAAAAAAAGGTATGAAAAATTAAGAAAAATACTAACCTTCCCCATGAGCTATCATTAACATCGAATCTCAGCACATCATTCAGCATATTCTTTCTCCTGTAAAAGGAATCAATGGAATAAAGCAAGAACATGAACATGGACAGGAATATACTAGTAATACAATAATATATTTGCATCACATTTTAAAAAAGACACAGTGTCTACATGGTATTTGAATATTTGCTTCATTAATTGATACATTTAAAATGATTAAACTGAATTTTGGTATTAAGGGGTCCCAAAGCACGAGCACAGATCTATACAAATAATGATATACTAGATTTCAATAGTGACTAAAACTAGAGTAGTGCAGAGGCCCAAAGTTATGGGCATCAGAGGTAGATCCAGGATGCTATATAAAGGGAAAGGAGGGGGCAACAATTCTGGGGAAATCTTCATAAAAAAGAAGTTTTACCTCCTAATTTAGTCAAAATATATCTGACAAGGGCAACAACAACAAAAAAGGAAATATAGGTTATTGCATTTTAAGGTGCCTTTTGGGATTTAAACTTTGAAAGGGGGCACTAGAACAAAATGGTGGAGTGGAGATGGGTGCCCCTTGTGACCTGGATCTGCTAATAGCGAGCTTTCGATTTGCACGTCGACATAGTCGACTGGTACGATCGAACCACATTTTGAAGCTCTGCGCATGCGTCACGTCGTCTCCCTCATCCACTAGCCGAATCAAGGACGCGTGCACTCTGGTTTTGCCGTCGTCCTAGATTCAGCACGAACGTTCATATATATGACGTCATACAAGCTCCAAATATGGATGAAAGTGCGACTCACGCCGTCGTGAGAGATCGAAAGCGTATAACGCGAAGTGAACGGACTTGGCCTGTGCGACGTCTCCACGCTCTGGTGACTCGTCGCAGAAGTCGTTCGGAGCAGAAATCGAAAGCTCGCTACTGATTTGTACAAAGATCACAACTCACCCATTATCTCCTCCAAATACATAGACAGCATCGTTGTATGCCACGACTGTATGCTTGCTCCTCCTGTATTTTAATGAGAAGTAAAGAGAGATTCATTAATCAATCATTTTTTTGTATGAAGTACAAACACCCTGAAGCTATTACAATGAAGGAAATTCCAACCTCAATAGCAAGTTGCTCTTGCGAAACGTGAAAAATCAAGAAAACAGATCAAGCGGTGAAAGTTTTAATGAAATTATGTTAATAAGAAAGGTACAATGTTTGAATATTTGAGATCACTAGATCTATTCAGTACAGTCCTGATTCAGTACAGATAAAACCTTAATATATCTACACTCACATACATGTGAGGTTATTCATATAACCTTGCATGTAGAGTAACTCTGTACTAATATTAACTTCACATAAGTGTGAGTGCCCGTAGGCGAGTGTCTTAACATAATTGGCAAATTGAACTTATACATGTACAAGGTCATTTTAAATTGATAATATCAATAAAGGGGAAGTCTGGTCCAAGAATCACTTGGTTTTAATAAAAGGGGAAAAATCAGACAAACAGGGGAGCGTTTCATCAAGCGTTTTGTCAGTGATTTTTACCGACAAATTTGCTCTCAGCCAATCAGATGCAAGGATTTCAGTAGCTTATAACAGTTTCGGTAAAAATCACTGACAAAATGCTTGATGAAACGCTCCCCAGATCACACACAGTTTGAGGAAAATCGAACAACTAATAAGAAAGTTATGAATTTTTTAATGATATAAAAAAACAAAGCCTAGGATAAGGTCTATGGAAACTAGGAAGTATGAAAATTGCTAGACAAATTTGCAACTTGGTCATGAGACTGTGATGTTATTCCCTCACAAATCAATTTGTTTACCTCCATAATACAAATTTCTAAATTTTGATCGGTTTCTCTGATTTTCTGCTTCTATTAAGACGAAAATATAATTCTTGGTCCTGACCTTGGTCCTTGGACGGACTTCCCCTTTAACATTGTGCTTTGAATGTTCGTATTAATGTTGGACAACTCACGAACAAATGCTGTATATTTATTTGATTCCAATGATTGCACAAAAGTATGGCAATAACCTCACATACGTGTGAGTGGGCACCGCCAGTACTAAAGTTTCAACAAAAATTTGCATACAAAACAAAGGTCAATTGTACCCGTTCTTATTCTACCTGCTCATCTGCAGATTTTTATATCCCATATGCAAGAACTTAGTTTCCCAAAGAACAATTTATTATCAGGTATAATCCAGGTCCTAAACTATGGAATTCCTTCACTCACAGAACCACCACTATGTAGGGCTGTGTCAATTTTGGCGATGGTCACGACCTGTAAGCTGAAGAGGTAAAAACTCCAATAAAATCAGCAAAATTTTGAGAAATACTTCCTTCTACATTTCAGGAAGATAGAATATCTAATTTCATGCCAGATTCTTCAATTGGATCTTTATCATCTTGATCAAGTGAAATTTTCAGGCTGTTTTTGGCCAGCGATCTTACTCCTTTCCAGCACACATATGTGCAAAATATCACACACTGGCTATGAGAGGCACATTCATCGCGGTATGAAGGTACAAGTGCAAGGTTATCTACAATAACCTCGCATAGATCTACATGTATGTGTGAGTGGAATTCTTTACCAACTAGTCTCAAAATGACATGCTCACTTAATTAAAAAAAAAATCAATACAAAGAAAGGCTTTTACACATTCTTACGTGAGTCACCTGTTTTATTCGCTTGTTTTTCTACAGTCATGACAGTCCCTTTAATTTGTTTCTATTTTAATGTTACATACATGTACATGTAAGTCATCTAGTTTATGTTTGCATGTTACATGTGTATGTCAACAATTTAAAGTAGGTCTTCTTCTATTCATCATACTCATTCCCTTCACAATTCTCTAAACTTTCTTTCCCTTTCATCCTGTCATGGCTTATCCTTTCTTTCCCTCTCTTCTTTGTATCCCCTTTCTCGGTGACCCACACCCTCTTTCGTGTTTTTGTGTTGTAACTTGTAAATGCAAGAAATACCGGTACGATTCTTATAAATTAGTATGGGTCGAATAACCAAGATATTTAAAGAGCTTTAATCTCTATCCCCACTCATTTATGTCCTTTGTTTTTCCTTACATACCGGTATTTCTTTATTTTTAATCATGTACTTGTTTTGTTTTCAATTCATATTTTTTACATAAATATTTTCTAATTTAAATATATTTTCATACATGACCATCATGTGCAATTATGCACTTTTATGTTTTTTATATTGAGTGAAATAAAGAATCTTGAATATTGAATCTAGTAATGACCTAAATTGTAATTACGACCTGGCTTATTGGGGTTAATAGTTACTGTCTAATACGGTACGCTACCTCGCTCCAACAAACTCGTCGCACTCGGGCATCTGTTTCCAGCGGTGCACTGTTTCATACGGGCCAGAGTCGATGGTCACGTCTTGCCAGCAATGAGGCTCGTATTTACGACCATCTGCCATCATTCACGGAAAAATATCTTGATGAAAATTTGACGTATAATGTCAGTCACAAGAATTAGATATCGGGGTGTGGAATCGGCTTCGTTTCACAGACTCTCTCAGAGTTTTTTTCCTTGGATCACGAATTAGTCACTGTAAGCTGCCATTTTGTTTTTAGCCCTCTCTCGACCGAATTTAGAAAGTAAACATTTCCACAATCTCCATGTGGGCGTGGCACTTCGTAAAATAAATTGTGATAGTTGATACATATCTCCGATGGGATAAATTTGTAATGTACCGTAATGAGCCTGAAATAGAAGAAGTATTAAGAAATAATCTAGTTGACAATGCAAGAGTTTTAAAGAAGTTTTACAGAATGCAAGGTTCTTAGATATTAAAGAAGAGAAAACAATGCGAATTTCCATAATGCTAATTAGGCACAAACTTGCACTGCACTGCGAGTAAAATTTAAGAAAACCATCGACTAAAAAACAAAACAAAAAAACATTAACCATTAAAGAACACCTGAATAAGGGTGGGAGAAAGGGGGAATAAGCACAGGGGAAGTAAATGAGACAAAATTTCCCTGGGGGGGGGGGGGTGGGGGTGAACCAAAATCCTTACCTCTCCTTCTGGTAATTTTACAAAGTTTCCGATTAGTTTTTACGAAACTAATTGTAAATGCCTAGTTTGTCTCTAAAAATTTCCAATTACAATCCAACACTCTTTCAATCGATTCTAGGACAACTACCCCCTGGAAAACTACCCTCTGGACAACTACCCCCTAAGGACAATTACCCCCCAGGACAACTACTCCCCCCAGGACAATTACCCCCTGGATAATTACCCCCCCCCCGGAAAAATTCTCCCCCATAAAATGACGATTTCCCTGATACCCCCCCCCCCCCGAACAAAATTTTAGCCCCAGGCTCCCCAGGACAATTACACCCCGGACAACTAATCCGGGGGTAATTGTCCTGGGGGTAGTTGTTCGGGGGGGGGGGTAATTGTCCAGGGGGGGGTAGTTGTCCGGATACAATTCAATCATCCTCCTTTTTCATCTTCTACACTTTTCTTATTGTCATCATTATTATCAACACTATAATAGTCACAGTTAGGGACGGATCCAGGGGGCTTTGTATGAATAAATAATAGTAAAACAAACAACAACAAAAAATTAGACATCACCTGTAAAGGTGGGAGGGGTTGGTGGTTGGGGCACACTTCCGAGTTGTGTATTTTAAAAGGCATAGGTGAAATATTTGAAATATTTATTGGTTACTCTATCATCTAATACAACAACAATACTTCGCAATGTATTTACATATATGTATAGACATTGAATTACGAGTACAGTTAACATAGCTCGACTAAAACGTTTACTAAAAGTGTATTTAAAAAAAAGAAAAGAAAAGAAGAAGGGCTGCGGGCCGGGTGTGTTCCCAATGCCTGTTTCAAGAGGCATAAGTGTTTTGTATGTGGACTTCAGTACAATAATGGACTGCTAGATATATTTCTTGTACTGTGTATCTTATATTGTCATCTGATTTGGGTGTACGGTACTAGTAAAATGATTTGTGTATTGGCAGACTAATCTCACGATCACCATGATCAATGCCATGTTGCAGTGTAAGTACACCATGGTGTATGATATTTTATGAGTGAAACACTTAGTACATTTATATGTAATTATAATTATTCCCTCATATTAAAAACAGAATGTCAGTTCCTGCACGCTCCCCCTTACATTCTAAAATGTTATTGGATGACTGGTCAGGTAATTACCAGGAAAGATATTGATTTTCCATATGCTCTTTTTCTTTTTGGGAAGCAAAATCATGGAAAATCGATCAAATATCATTTCCATAATAAACTAATATTCCACTTGTGCTTTTCACTCATCATCAGTGACAACGGGGGACAGCTGCATTGTGTCGTCTAATGTAATGCTTTATAATACAACATGGGCAGAGGGTGAAATAATCATCCGTATGGAAAGAAGCAAACCCAGCATATAGGGTGGGGCGGTCGGCGTACGCCCCTCCCCCTTTATAATCATGGAGGTCCAAAAAAGAAAAATATCAAATAATAAAACTGGCACAAAGGTCGACAACACAAAAGCACTGGGCAAGGCAACCTATGAATATTGCGTCTCCTTTAACAATTTCTTCTTTCTTCTTCTCCTCCTCCTCCACATCCTTCTTCTTGTTCTTCTTGTTCCTCTACTTGTTGTTGACGTTGTTGTTGTTGATGTTGTTATTGTTTTCTTCTTCTTCTTCTTCATCATCATCAGCTTCTTCTTCTTCTTCTTCTTCTTCTTCTTCTTCTCCTCCTATTTCTTCTTCTTCTTCTTCTTCTTCTTCTTCTTCTTCTCCTCCTCCTTCTACTTCTTTTTCTTCTTCTTCTTCTTCATCATCATCATTAGCTTCTTCTTCTTCTTCTTCTTTTCCTTCTTCTTCTTTTTCTTCTTCTTCTTCTTCATCACCATCATCATCATCATCATCATCATCAGCTTCTTCTTCTTCTTCTTCTTCTTCTTCTTCTTCTTCTTCTTCTTCTTCTTCTTCTTCTTCTTCTCCTCCTCCTCCTCCTCCTCCTCTTCCTTTTTTTCCCCACTCTTATCCGTTGACTTGTCCTTGTGATATTTCCAACCGACTCACTTGACACTTCTCATTTTTTATTCCAACAGAAACCACAGACCACTTCTATTTCAGTCCTCGGGGGTGAGTCACGAGTCAACAATTTGGGAATATACCTCGCCAAAACAGTTTGACCCTCGTTGACCTACCCAGGGATAGCGTGATGAAGTGCCAGCAAGGACAACATTGATTTTTTTTTTTTTTTTTTTTTTTTTTTAACCACAGGGGAAGTCCATAAAAGGGGGCCCATTGATAAATGCGTCGTGAAAGTTATAAACAAAGAAGTGTACTATTCGACACCGAAAGTATACTCGTGAGTAAAAGAAAGAACATATTGTACTAGATTTGAAATATGACCTAAATATTGTATTTGCAAGGGAAACGGGGCAGTGGAAGCCAATTAGAAATGATGGATATTTAAAGATACATGCAAGCTATATAGGGGCAAGATAAAGCTCATTAGGTTAATGAAATATAATGGGGCCATCAAATCATGATGTTAATGCACAGTCATACATAAAAGTACATAATCACACAATATTTTTGTTTTCTGTGTAATCAGGAGTGGAAAACAACTATATATAAGCGCATATGCGAGCAAATGATAATAGTGATTGGAGAAAATGGGGGGGGGGGGGGTGCTCATGTTGGCTGTTAATGAATAAGTAGAAAAAAAATCCCTTTTGACAATGCCGTTCCTCGTTGTTTCTCCTCGTCTATATGTTCTTCTTCATCTCTTCTTCTGTCATGATCTAAATTCATCCAAATCAGTTTCAGTGCAACCTTTGTTACAGAGACTATAAGCAACAGACTTCACGCTCGCATCGTCGCATGTAGCACTTGAACTGATTACAGACAAAATAAATAAATTTCTGACTTTATGTTTAAACAACACACAACCTTGTCCATGGTTGACAAGGGAACATTTGAGTTAACATGCCTCATGTAGACTAATGCATAATACTTTAGAGCATGGGGGGGGGGGGGGTATCCAGGAGTTAATTAAAAAAGAGGCAGAACCCTCCCCAGAATGACCGGGACATCAAGGTAGACCGACAGTCGACGAGACCAACAGCCCAAGAGACCGACAGCCTACAAGGCCGACAAGGTCGTTTTGATGAACCCTTATACTATAGTTGCTAGAACATGAGGCCCACGAGATGGACACGTTGATTTCGTTGTCTGTAAGCCCAGGAGGAGTGAGGTAGGCTGTAGACCAGGTAGACCCATATAGAAGATTATTATATTGATTATTTCCTATGCTTTTACATGGGGCTACTCCGGCTTCGCCCTATAGTGGATACGCCATTGGAGCAAGGCCAGTCACGTAAAGCCTGGGACTGGAAGGGGAAAGCATATAAGACGGAAAAGGAACGGAAGTTATAATTAAAGCAATGAGAATAAGCTTAGAATACTAGTATATAAGAATCAAAATCCGGCAAAAAACAGTAAAGGAATTAGAAATGATTATAAAATAAGTATGAATCATTCAAAACCTCAAATCTTGAATGTCGTCATGGGATAAAGACATCTTTCAGTCAGTTATACTGTAGTCATGGAGACAGGCCTCATTATTGTATCAAATGTACATTTTACTGAACAAAAATAAAATCACAAAGGTCGATGGCCCTGTTGGCTCTAAGAATTATAATCACCTTGAAAATCAAACCAATGAAAGGAACCTATCCGCTTTTAGCATCAGACAGGTACATTGTTTGATGTTGTTGCCATAGTGGTGGTAACCAACGCTTCAAGATAAGTAATGCAAATGGAGTATATTTATTTTGTGCTCACCTTGAACCGCGACAAATCAACATATGCGATTATACTCTTTTCGATGACAGTCTTTTTTTTTTGTTTATTTCAAAATTTGATCTTCAGACAATATATATACCTGATGACAATATAATGGCGAATGATAATGATATTAGTACAATAACTTCATAATATACAATATGTTATAATAATGATAATAATACATAAGATTTCTATAGCGCCATTATCCATTTTTGATAAAATGCTCAAGGCACTTTACAACATAAAGAAAATACCAACAAGGGAATGAATAACAAGAAAAAAATGTCAGTCTTCAAAACGCAGGACTGAACAAATGGGGTTTTAAGTTGGAGTTCTTCAGCTCCTGTGGAAGTGAATTCCACAGGGCTTGTCCGGCATGAGCAAAAGGCCGTTACCCCCAAGATTTCCTCTCTATGTTATAATGTACTATAATATAACATGATATAATATAATATAATACAATATAATATAATACAATATAATATAATATAATATAATATAATATAAATACAATATAATATAATATAATATAATATAGTATAGTATAATATAATATAATATAATATAATATAATATAATATAATATAATATAATATAATATAATATGATATGATATAACACAATATGATATAATATAATATAATATCATATCATATGATATAATATAATACAATATAATATAATATAATATAGCATAACATAATAAAATAATATGATATAATGAGCGAGTTATATGATATCGGCTACCGCCTAGATTATCAAGATAATGTTTTATAAGGCTCTTGTTCATGTTCATGATGTCTCACATACAACATTGTTGCAAAGTAATTGTCATGACTATTCCAACAGTTCCAAAACTAGGAAGTCACATCCAAGCGAAAACGGATGCAAGTCATAAACTTCCTTCCTCGTTCATTCGAGAGTATTATTATTATGAATTATTATAAGTATAAGAAGCACGTGGAAATTTATTGCACACAGCCTCTCCCTAATAATGCACGACTTCCTATTATGGGCTAGGGTGTTAAATATTTGATGGGAGGGGCGACACTTACTGATAATTATAAGGGAGCAGGGAGAAAGAGAGGGAGAGAGATGGAGGGGGTGGATAGAAATGACAGGAGATTACAGAGTGAAGGGAAAATTAGGAGTGAGATAGAAGCAATAAAGAGAGAAAAGGATAGAGATGAAAAAAAGGGGGAGGGGTGGATCATAATGAAATATATAACGAGAGATAAAGGGAACATATCACCTAGTCTGTGTTGATATAATCTTGCTTTGAAGGCTAAGGTGACGACAGATAAAGAAGATATTAAGTATATTTAGTATACAAGTTTGCAATTCGCTTTGTTTGTATTCATTCATGACGATTTACTTGACCTTCTTCGTCACGCACACTCTTGGCCATCAGCTTGGTTTCGTATGAGGACAGAAAGCGTAACAACTAACATATCCGGTTTCAAAATATGAATTCTTACTGGTGCAGTCATTCATGAATGATAGATATTGGTCGTGTGGTCATGCCAGCGTGGAACGCGCGCGCACCAAAAATTTGCGTGCGCTGTCGTCTGCTCCGATCGTTCCGATATGTTTATGTGCGGTTTATACAAGCGAGATTGCTGGCTGGGGAAGCAATTAGCACTGCTCGCGAACCGGCGAAATATGGGAAAGCATTTTGTGAGCTATCCGTTGTGCATATGACCAGCATCATCGTGAGAGGCGACAGAAGAGGGACAACAGATGAATGGAGGCTGAGACCCAAGACTGACAGTTGCTAGTGTATTGAAGGAATACTAGTCACAAGAAGATCCCCTCCTCTTGGATATCATTATTTTCCAGAATCGAAACGATATGCGGTAAAGAGGGTGATATTTTTTTTTCTCTCCAAGTCTCATGGGTTTACAGTTTGCATCCTGCAATAGCTAGCGGGTCGGCTTGGTTATTGGACAGTTGTAAAAGGATGCGCATAACCCCACTGGCATGCTGGAGCTGAGCTTCACCATTAGAGATAGTCATGATAGATAGGAGTACACCTGAAATGAAACCGCCGTCAATCTTACCAAGGAGTTATCACAGAACTCCTTGATCTTACCACAGCAATCTACATGGTGTAGCTAGTCGACCAAATCTGGTATACGCTTTATAATTATAGCACTATCCCAAAGGCCAGAACAGAAAAGACAACAACAAGATGAGGTTACAAAATATATGTCGAATTTGTTTGAGGAGGATTTATGCGACGTATCTAGTTCTTACATTTTCGACATTCGCTGGATTACTACAGCCAGCGTCTGTCTGTGCGAAGCCCTCTGGAGGAGGGGGCGGGGTCCAAGGACAAATTGCTCCCCTCTCAGAGGAAGATGCACCTTCTGAAGTTACGACTGGGGCATATGTAAGTATCAAATGATTTTTTTTGGGGGGGGGTGGGGGGGGGGGTGGGTGTTTGTTGTTGCACTGGTCGTATGGTCCAACATCCCATGTCATTTTTTTTTTCTTCAGAAATTATTATCGCCCAGACCATGCAGACTATAGGTACGGAGAATTATTAAAATGATAAAACCATGGTAACCGGGAGGCGATGCTTTTGCTTTTCCAAGTACACAAGTGACATAAGAAGATGAAGAAAATGGTTGGGATCGTGAGATGGGGTCGTAATCCGATGGAGTGATTGTCCGAGCCCTATTTTTTTTTTATAGGAAGGCGAAAATCCGAAATTATTACTTAGCGAATGACATGAATAAATCTGTTAGTAGCCCCCAACTTTAAACCTAGGCTATATATCAAATTCGGGCAACCGTCATCACCTCTCATTCGTGTAGCAAGGTGAACTCTATGCAATTTTATGATTTATATGTATAATTATGTTAATGACGATTAAAAGGCTATGGAGTCATTGGAGTGGATACACACAGACACAAAAACCAGATGTAATATTATGAGATGCCAACAATTTTTTCTCCACTGAGTCGCTTTGCATATAGTGGTTGTATTGGGCAAGAGACGTCAGCCAAATTGTGCACGTATGTCTACGGTGAAGACTGAAAGTAAAATTCGTTATAAACAGATTACCATTATTTCTAGATTCTCCGAGTCTAATTGTGGCATGACCGTGAACAAGTGCATGAATAACCGAGTTCTCGTACATTTTGGAATGATATTCTTCATCCTATATTTAGCTGAATAGCGTGTGGGAGTCTTAACACGAAGCGGAAAGTGACTGGGAATAGGAACGACACTTGGCTGTGAGACTAAACGGGAACGTTCCTGGGATTGCACTAATTCTTTATGACATGTGCATTATAATTAAAGGTGGATGGTGTTGAAAATATCAAGGGCCTTTACTTAACCGACGGCCAGTGCATTAAGAGGTGCAACAATATCTTAATATTATGTGGAATAAAAGGATTGCATAAAATCGATTTTTCTAAAGCGAAATGCTGATGACAAAATAATAACAAACAAGGACAGACAAAATATATCACGCGTTTCCTTTATCCAGCTCCTTCCACCTCATGGAGACAGAATCGAATAATGTTTAATTAAAAAAAAAAATAAAAAATTATAGACTGATTGAATAAAAAAAGCCCAAAGGCTGTATTCATAACGTGGGATAGGTAGGTAATCACTTGTGTGTACTCTCATAACTACACTGTTTTAATGTTAATACAAATTGGCCTCATGCATCTGTTGATAATCAGCTGATAATTTGGTCTCGTTTCATGATCGTAGTCTGTTGAGAGATGATCTGTATATCAAAAACATTCATTGATTTTTCACAAGCTGACAAGAGCAAAGCACGGCATTGTGATGTTCGGAGAAAATGTATGGAGTGTCTGTCCGCCATAATCCGATCAATATTCATTGTTTTGCCAGGCTGGAATATTATTATTGTTTCAATTATCATATAGTCACGATTCATCTTGATACATTTGTATGTTGGAGAGGATACGAAACACATGGTCTGTTCTGTTTGATGACATGTGCTGCAATAAAATATTATATTAAATTTGAATGAATGTGAATGAATATATTCATTATAGTATACGATACTCCATCATATTAGGGAAGCAGTAATTTGGGGGCGTCGCTCACTGCGATGACGACTATTCGCCCAATTACATTTCATTTCATTTAATTTTATTTCAAATAACTGTACATAACTGCGTACAATATTACTGGTACGATTCGGGCTTGGCATATGAGGCCATGCAATGATCGAGTATATTCACAGTTTTTACAGTATCATCCCTAGTTCACGGTGTCGAATATTCGTGTAGAGACCTACTCCTTTGTGATTAATTTTGGACCGGCCACGAGATACAGGCAGTCACGTGCATCCATCCATATTAATAATATTAATGACTAAGATTTTCTTGAATACACAAGGGCATCTTCATTAGTTCGTTTCACACTCTTTATATCAAATAAGCTACTATGCCTATGGGCATTGATACGGGTTGATATTTTATGAATACTTTATACGAAATGCAGGCACCACCATCCTTTAGCGATAATCATGATACAAAATACATGAAGGCCTAATTGCCACTTTGGGCGGGGTGCATGCTATAACTTAGCCAGTCATATGAGTGATATCCCCTCCCCCTCAAAAAAAAAAAAAAAAAAAAAAGATGATGGACAAAACATGTGTTCACTGTTTTTGATTTGTTCTCTCATACACATTAATTTTAATTCCATATGCCTATCTCCCCTACCTTCCCGTTTTACCCAACGATACTCAATCATTGTGTAAATTGGCCTTCAGAGCCATTAATGTACCTTAGATCAGATGGAATAATGTTGATCCGGGTTTTTAAAAAATATAAAACATGACCTTGCTGATGCCTCTGTAAGTGTAATGACTGTTCATACTTCATATGCTTGTTTCTCGCCTCTCATATTTCCCTTTCTTTCTCTATCCCCTCTCGTATTCTCTATATCTCTCTCGTTTCTTTCCATCTTTTTCTCTAGGAACCTCTTTAATTTATTTGTGTTGGTTGTCAAGTCCCACAAGGTGTCTAGCTGTTGCTTATCTTGGAGCTCCATTTCTGTGTGGATTATTAAGACTTCTTTTCATATATTTGTAAATTTAATTATTCAATGTACATTTACTTCAACTCAGAACTGAATACCGTGAAACGAAATGCGATAAGATTAGGTAAGCCCCATTCTAGATTCAGTGCCTGCATGACCTACTTTTATGAATGTTTTATAATGGCTTCTTCACTGATAAGAAGAAAAAGAATGAGGCGAGCTGAAATAATGCCCACAAGTGTACCTCGGTCAACCCTCTGTTCAGTCCTTACAATGCCATATATAGTACATTCTATAACGTAACGAGATTAAAACTTGTCTGGAGCGCACCTGGGAATAAAGTAAAATCTTTGCAATCTATTGAGGGGCTCTGTCTAGGTGGGTGCACAACGCATATATAAAGAAGAGCCTTTTATTTATTTGCTATTTACATGAACATCACACCATTTGAAGAAAAAGAAGAAGAAAAATGATATCTCACAAAAAGTGTTTAAAAGTTCAATCCTCTCTGAACCGGGGGGGGGGGGGGGACAGCCCCTCGTGCCGTAAACCTAGTTCAAGTTGCATTGTTATTAGTACATAATTATAGGCCTCCAAACGGGGTCGGGTTGCCCCCCCCCCTCCACTCTATTATATTGTATACGCCGCTGATCCATCTTATATTGAAATAAACAAAATGCAATTATATGAATAATCTATGAACGTATCTGTGCGTTTGGAATAAATTGTACAAAACGCCCTTTTCAATTTTTACTGCTCGACGTTATAAGTTTAATAATTTGAGATCATGATTATTTAGAGTCATTAATTTTGTCTTTTTTTTTAAATCTTTTTTTTTTCTTCAAATAAAAGCAATCACAAATACTTTATTGTCAGTTTGGGCTAGAAGTCGGTCACCTTCATGGCACAACCTAATTCTGCTTTTTCCTAAAATTGCAAACGACAATTCTTCTAACCACTTCTTGCTGATGTCTAAATACTCTAGAAAAAACCAACTTATTACCAGATAATCCTTGCCTTGAACTTGTGTACCGATCCGTACACCAACAGCAAAGAAAGAGGGTCACTATTGCCCCCGTCTACCAAAAAAAGAAAAAGAAGTGCAACGTCGTTACCCCTCAGCCAAGGTCTTCAACTCCTCGTCACCATCTTAATCTTGTGTTTGACTACGTGATGAGTCACAAGTTTATTTATCCTGGCAAACTCCGATAAACACACGACCCACAAATAGATATTGGTCTCTCGATGATGGACGCGAAGGTGCACTGGGAAATTACGAGGGGGCAAGTGATTTTATACCCGTTCAGACAAGCAAAATGATTCTTCGTCGGGACTAGATCCTGGTGATGCGATATATTCCCCTGTGACATTGCTCCTGCATCTATATTACATCCAACACGACACGTATGGACCAGGTTATAAGCTTAGGTATAATTTTGGACCCAGGGTTGAAGCTAGGAGTTTGGTTAGTGTCAGACATTGAACATGGAGCAATCCAGAACCTAACATATCAAGTAATTGCGTAGGGTCCAGCCATTTGGGGCACTGGTGTCCGGGGGGGGGGGGGATGGCAGGCCTTGGTCTTACTCGGTGATAGAATGCAAGAGAAGTAGAACATCGAGTAAGGGGAGGGTGTAGGAGGGTATCTTGCCTTCCCCAACTGCTACCCCCTCTCTTTCTTTGCCTCTTTTTCGACATCTGATTGAAATGCACGTTCCATCCCCCATGCCCCCGTACGGAATGTAAATACAACAATTTGCTCTCAACCTCTCGATATCACGATTTCGTTTATTTGGTTCGTATGGCGCATCGTCTTTACGTTTCCGGGTGTAGATCAGTTTTTCAGGATAGGCGGTATAAGGGGTGGGCGTGATATTGATCAGAATCATGCATTACAATTAATATAGGATACCAAGCAAGAAATTTCGTAATAATTGGAGAGAAAGTGCCTAAATTTTCTCTGGATCGAGCCCCTCGATCTAGCCAACCCACATATGAGTTTTTTTCTGATTGATTCTTTCAAAAATTAAGAATAAGAATCAATATTTTGTGTAGCCCGAATCTTCACCCCTAACATGTCAATGAAAAAAAAAAACAACCCTATAACAATTATAAAGAAAACAAGCATATCTTCTAGCATTAGATTTTTTATAAAGCAAAAACATTAACATATCAGTTATTCCGAAATGTATTTCAGTTGCTAAATATAAATTCAAAATGGACGAAATACGATGAAAGGAGACAAACGGATGGGATAGGATCACACGATGTACTTAGTTTGAACTGAACCAAGCATTCATCATGCTTGTGTCTCTGGGGGAAGTTGTGGCTGTGACATGTCCCTCATTGAACCCTTTGGAGCTGTGTTCCATTTTATCATTTTGTTATCATTTCTGTTTCTCCTTCATTTTTCTTCCCCCATGTGCTTGTGAAGATAAACAAAATTGATTCCATCCGTCTGGAGTGGAGTTTTTTTCCTTCTTCCCGGACCCAGTCACACCAATGAGACCGACAGCAGACCGAAAACTGACCGAATCAAAAATTACACTCCCCGAAATGGCCATGAATCAGTCGGTTTGGAATCGGTTGTCAGTCGGTATGGCGATGTGACTAGAGGTATTGACAAAACATGTAAGATTTATTCGGTGAAATTTCCTTTCAATCTATGAAAGTGAAATGGTAATTATCAAAGTCATGCAAGTTAGGAAAAGTGTAGGAGATACGAAAATGACGACGAGAATAGTTACAAACATCGTGAAGAAATCGCTTTTTTCTTTAACAATTTTGACATGATGTATTATGAACGCCAGACCCCCAAATAACATGGTCTGGATTCTAACACATGTATTTGCTTTATTGATTTTTTTTTTATTACGTTGGACTGCTTATAATTCATTTAAAATTTTTTAAAAGCTTGCCGAAGTCGTAAGAGGTGGCGCCAGAGTATTTTGTCCAGGGTCTCAAAAAAATGACAAGCATGGCTTGCATAAAAACCCAAACCAACCCAAACCAAACCAAACCAAAACAAAACAAACAACAACAAAAATCTCTGACAAGACAAAAAAAAAAAAAAAAAAAAAAATGCCACCTGCCCCCTAAAAGGCGCCCCTGGATGTAGTTGTAGTTGTAGTCACCAGGTCAGGGCGTCATTTAATTTGATATATAGAGACAGGTAGGAACAAACGGATAAAATACACGGTCGGGAGAGGAAAATCACCATCAAATTATATTTTCCCCCTAAATTTTTACAAAGAACCTTCCACACTTGACATTCCTTAGAAGTTTATGATTTTATTTCATTTTATCCGTTAGGTGCACAGAATAACTCATGATTATTAGCTTATTACCAATTAGGCCCTTTATGCGATAATTCATTTCAACTTGGCAAATGACTCAGTTTTGAACTCTGCTAAAATCGACCTAATCTTACCCCTAAACATGAAGATGAACATCCTTATCTTAGTTTTTATTTATAGTAGTATAATAAGGTGAAGAGGATTTTCTTTTATATTAATACAGGAATCACCTGCTGTCTAGACTACGTAATAGCTGACATTCCTAATCAGTGACGCAGTGGGTCAAATTTGTTATCATCAGGGGCGGGGCGGCGAGACTCCAAATTTTTGAGGGAAAAGGTTTTATAGATCTCTTAGAAGCAAAGAAACAAAATAAAACGAACAAGAAGGACAACAACAACGAACAAATCATGACAATAGTTGAAAAGGGTTATCAGTTGCCTTTTTCGGGGGGGGGGGGGGGTATGTGTTGAAAGTTAGACATACGGGGGGGGGGGGGCAATCCCCTCTACTACCCCTCCATAACGCCACCCCTGGTAATCATGCTCAACGATAGACAGGGCGAGCCAGTGCCCCCTCCCATGTCTTCCCAAATTTCCTCGAACCTCAGTTACAAAACAAAACGAATAAACAAGGAAAAAACTTTGGTTTAATAATTATTGCATCTCCGATGTAGACGAATTGTTTTTTTTTTTGGTTTTTTTTAAATGATTTTTTATTGGGTAAAATACAACACAATAACAAACATACATATACATGAATTGTTGCAAATGAACATTCTGATATTTTTTTTAAAGGCATGGTGGCAACTAACCCGGGTTTTCATAATGTAACTGGCACTACCATTTTGTTCGATTGTTTGGTGTACTATTGACAAATTATTTTTTGTTTCGTATTTTTTTTTTGTTGTGCTTATCGCCATCGGACAGTCGTGTTTACGAAATATTATTAACTCAATGAAGTGTGCAATTTTAATATTTTTGCCATATATATTAATCATTGCCACTTTTTTCATGACTATCGTACAGATTCTAAAAAGTAAGTAATTATCTGATAACCGCGATATTATAACCACAAAATTGGTGGAAGCTGAATGAATTCATTTGTTTAAAGTGGGCTATCTATAACGTAAATAAGTGTCTTTGAATCTGATAGGGATCTCCCCAATCTTGGTTCACCAAAAGTTATCTTCATCGTCGTGACTTGGACGGCAGCCATGACAGTCTTTACTTCTTATGTGGAGGAAATTGTAATTGCGCTGTGACCTTACGTGAACCTGTACACCACCATGACGCACTGGACTCTTCACCGGACTACTATCTTCAGGGTCTGTTCTCATTGCCGATGTTGTGTAATAGTGATGTCCACGAGACTTGAAGTCTCAGAGATTTGGAAATGTGCGCGGTCTTTATATTGATGATCCCTCATCTTTAAGTGATATCAGACTAAGATTATGCAATCATGGTAATGAATGTTAGAATATATGAATATATTACATTGTCACAGTATATTACATCATTTTATGTTATATTATTATTATATTATATTATTTAACATTTTGTTATGTGAAAATAGTACTTTTGAGACTTGATTGATATAGGATTTGTTGATGCTCTGGACATGCTGGAAGGCATTTAGTTTTGCGCCTATGAATGTGCCCAAATCCTATATACTCCCCCCTCCCCTTCCCCCTCCCCCTCCCCCTCTCTCTTCCCCTTTCTTGACCGCTTTCTCTCCATTTCTCTTTCTCCCAATGTCTCTCTTCATCTTTCTTTATCTCTCATTCTTCTCTCACTCCCGGTCTCCAATCTCCCTTGATACTCATTTATATTATACGCTATTTCATCAAAATGGTCATATTGGGAAAATGCCATCACAACGAAAACTACTCTACTGACCTTGGAGGGGGGGGGGGGGGGAGAGGGGGTGGATGGATAATAACATCCTCTTATAGATAATTGTGGCAGTAGGAACGTTTCTTGGGGTTCCCCTTTCACCTTTTTCGAGTTTCAATTAGAATAATTAGACTTAGTTAATGCAATGTCGATTAATAGACATCCATTATGGTTTAGTTTTGGTTTTGAAACCGACTTTTATTTTACTTTCGTGCGTTATTGCCTTATTGAAAATATTTTCAGCTTTTTTTTGTTTTGTTTGTATTTATGTCGTGTTGGCAAACACATCTGATAAAAGGGTGTTTTATCAAAAACTTCAATCATTTATGTCACCTTGAAGGCCATGAATATATTTTGGTAATCAATTTGCAGCTTTTTAAAGTTTTTGAAGAAATGAAAAAGAAATTAAATGATTTGTGAGGAATTTCAGTGTACGTCCAAAGTACTTCACAAAATGAAACGATCACCCCAACTTCCTCTACTGGTTTTATGGCTTCGAAATGAAACACAATCATTGTCTCTATGATCGATTTTGTTTATTCCTTTCTCCTTATTATTCATTTTAACCATTATTAAGATCTATAAGTTTGCTTGTTACTATACTCTAGACAAGTTAAACGTAATAACGACCAGACATACAATTACTGAACCGACCAGTCTTGGTGATCCTTTTCAGCTGCTCCCAAAAGTCACATAAAGTTTGCTCCTCCAGACAAAATGTCACATCGGATGTTTGCACAAAAGATCAAATCATACATAACGAGCAAGATCAGTTCAGGAAAACGAAGATTTAAGATGGTCTCTTCGTATATCTGGGGGTCTTTCTTTTCCGGGCCTCTTCTAGAAGAACTTTTGCCATGTTTGCCGTTTATCTTTCCGTCATTTCCCCCTATTATTATTTCATTATTCCCACTTTGGCTTATTCCCTTTCCTACATTAAAGCGTGGATTATGATCTTTGATATTTGATTTTGTCAAAAGTTGTATCAATTTGCCGTGAAGTTATACTCTCTGCTATTGCATTGTCCTTCGCAAAGAAAACAGCAATCCGCTTTTTCTTCATAATGCACAATTGCAAAGGATAACCTCTGACGCTCTCTGTGAAGAGAAAATTAGTCTTCAGTAGCATGTAATTGGTAGTAGAGATCCTGTGCATGATTGAAACAGGATGAGAGGCCCATTTTGCATATATTTTTAAATGATAGTTTAAAAATATAGATTTTGGTAACAAGTTATTCTAGGGGTTCTCCCATTCTTTTTACATGTTCGGGGAGTACTGAAGATACGAAATTTTAGAAACTTCAATCCAGTCTTGGAGGTATAGGAAATAGTATTGTATATATCATCAGGCACACTGCATCTTGTAAATTCATGGTATAAAAAACTGTATTTAGGTCATAAGCTCGAATACTGCGGTACTGTATTTTGTACTTCACCCATGACAATTCGACCTTTGTCTGTTTTTCTGTCCCCATTTCATGAACCGTTAACCTGACATTTAAAGCTTTGGGTAATGGTAGTTTCGCATCCCTGGTCCTCATTACTGGTGCCTGCTTTTAACACTTAAAAGAGCCCTCCTTGGACGTTGGTCCTTGAGGACCATGAACTGTCGAAAGGAAGTTCTCTGGATTTTATCAAGAGTGTGATCTTTTTTGTGAGGGTAAAGGAGAGGAGGTATACAGCGGGACTTGAGGAGAGGTGTGCGTTGTACCCTTACGCGACAGCAACTCCTATTTTGAAACAAACAAAAGTTGCAATCATTCATTAACATGGCTCAAGCATCTTCTCTGAAATTTTTCATGTTTTGATTGAAGAGTCTCGTTTCCTCTCAACTATCCTAGACATCCACAACAACCGACATTATAGACGGCTGACCTTTCTTTTTGGTTATCAGGTTATTATACAACCTCCCATCATACACCCCAAGAGGATCGCATCCCAGGAGCTTGGTGAGCTCCATTAGAACATCCTATACATGCTGGGTTTGTTCACACTGCGTGTTTCTAAAATCTTGACCACAATAATTGTTCAAACTTCAATTATTCAAACTTAAAACTTTTCATGCACGTAACGGATTTAATACGCGAGAACTGTGTTCATCCATGAACGACATTGATACTTCTCTGTTAGTCGATCTGCCCTGCCAGTTTATCATATCAAACAATAGTTAAGAAGAACTTGAAGAAGATCTAGGTATGAAGTAAGTTAAGAAAGAAAAGCTTCAGAAAGGCATTTGCAGAGTGTTACTTTCACGTTACATGGATTTGACATGTTGGAGGTGGATCACATTAGTATGAATAGACCTACATACTCGCAAAAGTTGTCAATTTCAAAGTATTGGCATGGCCAAATAATTATTTGTCTGATCAACTGAATAACCGATTTTATTGTATTTGACCTAAACAAACATTGGGTACGTAGGCATAGATAATTATATTTACAATTGAATGAGATATATTATTTTTGTTGTATTATTTTTTGTTTAGGCCTATATCAGTCATAAAGGAAAATAATAGGCAAAATATATTTGTCGTCTTTCAGACGCATATTAATATTTCCCTGGTATAACAGATGCTTCAAAAATTCTCTTCAAAGCAGAGAATAATTTCTTTAGACAAACTAAATAATATCTTCGGGATGTTAAAGTAGAACGTATTTTTTCAAGCCGACTATACTTTTTTAAGGAAAAGAGAAAATACAGATTACATATCCGGATTATTAACATTGACAAGTAACCTTCGATTCAGCAAATAAGTCTTGATGTACGAGCCATTTTTAGCCCACATTCCCCTCTGATTTTTGGAGCCAAATTTGAAGTTTGAATACCGTTGGGAGCATGATTACATCAACATGTAGTAAAAATACGAAATATGTTTATTAGAATCGCACGCGTTTAATGGGATCTGCAGTTTATGAGAAGCTTGCCAGGGACTGTAAAGTCTAAAACCAAAAAAACACGAAGCTTGAAATGATAGATAAGGTTTCTAGCAGTCTTACGCAGTAATTGCATTCGCCTGACCAGCCGACAAATACATAGGTCTAAGGTCCGAAAACAACAAATACATGAAAAAAGCTGCCAATTTTTAAAATGAATTTGAAAGACCCGAAAACAAAATTAATATGCGGAAAACAAAGTTGCAAATAAAGCATTATGAATATTCGGTGATAAGCTTTTGGAGAACGTGCGACTGTCAAGTAAGTGGATTTATAAGAGTTTATTGCTTGTTGTCAGCCATACACACCTCTATAATTATAAAGAAATTGTTCACTAGAATTTCAAATCTCGGAACAAGTTTTAATGGTTAAAAGACAATTCTCGTCTATTTTCACAAAATGAGAATCATTTTTGACATGAAATTCACCTAGAATGAAAACGGATCTTTGCATATTCTGTTAAGGGTAAAAAGGTCACCATTCATTCCTTAATTGTCATAGGTTCTTTATGATTGAAATGTGCGTTTCTATAATTCGACTTGCAGATGTAATAATAGTGAAACAGTATTAACTCGAACAATTTTCGACAGTAAGTTATACTTTATTTGAGTTAAAATCTCCAGAATTCATTGAGTCAAATGTGAAGGATGATAAGAATATTGGAAGAGTAGGCCGTTTATGAGATTAATAAACCGTTTACATAAAACATATGTGAATCATGGATGCTTTCAATTTACTACATACATACAGCATAATTCTACAATTACTTCATCAATGATTGAATTATTCATTGGGCGAAACCGTACGATTGTGTTATTTCTTAAACGTGGCCTTAGAAATTATTTAAGCAGTAAACTATAATTGTTGAATGGAGGAAGCAGAGTAAATCATATCTAAATGTTAGCCTTCAAAATTGTGCTGTGTCAATTAGGTCAGATGAATAAACGAAATTAGTTCTGACTGGTTTTATTAAAGAAGTTCATGTCCTTATGCTGACAGTATTGGAGTTCATCTAAAGTTCTCCTCCCACAACAAAATCGTCGACAAACCGCAGAGCTTAGTATGAAAATAAGAAAATTTCGGTGAGTGTATCCCGACCGCCAAATTCAGACCACATCAGTATGCGTTTAATAAACGGGCACATTTTCGCCAAGGTCTTTTGCCCTAATATCAACTTTCCATCTTCACATTTCAGCGAGCGAGTGAGAAGATTGTCATTTCATTAAGCCCTACCATTCCTTTCGCGAAAGTAATGTTTCTTCATGAAACTAGAATACTTAAAAAAATATGAAAATTAAAAATAGACGACCTCGCCGCATGAATATAAGCGACGATTGCTCGAATATGGGTAATTTCAAAATTATCAGGAAGGTTGCAACCCCTTCACCCCTATCTCGTACCACTATGTTAAAGTGAGCTGCTTAATTCACACTTGCTGCTGCTTAAGAAGTCTTGACCGACTTTCATCTTGACCATTAGCCAGGTTATTGACCTCTTCACTTGGTCAGCACTGAGTGACGTAGTGAAAGGATTCGAAACACACATCGAGGATACAGCCAACTTCCTTGTCTGGTCAACACGGTCAGAGCCAAAGGCTCAGGCCAGGAAGAATTTCGAGGGTGTGAAAGACAAGCTTTGTTTCAAAACCATTTATGCCTTACATAATGTAAGAAAACTAGATTACAATGTTGTTTTTTTTAAATATATTGTTTTGTGGGCATCTTTTAAAAAAAAGACAATTTAATCATGAACACAACGTACCTGTGCTTCTGGACCGTCACACTCTTTCTACATAGTATATAAATTATGTTCAAAGGCTTTCTTTTTTTTTTTGCATGTGTTTTAATGATTGTAAGAATAAAAAAAAAAGAAAACGAAAAAAATAAAGAGTTTTTTATCCTTCCCACTTCTATTCTTTTTGCTAATCCTTCGACGAATGTATAGACGATGGCACTAGGATTGAAATTGTCTGAAAAAATAAATCCATATAGACTGTTTTAACTCGATTTCCGCTATTTTTGTCCAAGTTAAAAGGCCTCAAATATTATCTAGGTATTTTCAGCTGAAATTGTAGCTGTCTTGATCCTTTTAAAACAATAACTTCATCCGGATAACATCAATATGTATCCCAATTTCCTCTGGCGGAAAAAAAGACATGGCAATTCCTGTAGCACTTGTCCATTTTTAGCATATATCGTTTGAGGCCACATCCGAAAAGCCGCTTGGCCAGGACGGGAATCTTGGCTCTCCAGCTATTCTTATAAATTCCTTCAAGTCTCCTCATGCTTTGTTTCATGTTCTTCGAGGTTCTTTGATTCTCTTCTGCTCGAATGATAATTTCTGGAGGCTCGGGATGCTTTGAACTTGACCTCTAGTGTGTTTCGAAAGGAAATGTCAACTCTGTAAGCCAAGAAGGGCGACGAGTGATTCGACCGCGCGTCGAGGGGAAATTCAGAAAATTGAAAATCATGCTCTTCCTTCCCTTCACTTCGAAATATACACGCATTTCATACAGCACGAGAAATAAAATTTGAATTCCTACACGTCTTCTTTCAATTGTCGGGCTTTTGTCTGACCTCCAGCTAAAATGAAATACGTCTCCATATATGAAAAATCTAGATAAGCTCAGTATTTGGTTGTAGGATCTCTACCGAAATGTAGTTTAAATCTCTAAATATACTACGAGAGAAATGTCTTAATGTTATAAAACGTGCATTGAAAAATTAATGTTTAACTCTGCATGCAAATCATGTCAATGCAAAGTCATTAAAGAGATTAGTATGAAACATTAAAGGATATTATCGTATGAAGGGGAAAATATTGTAAATTGTGGGATGACTTTTCCTCTGTTAATAATATTTGTTAAGCATTTTGTTCTAAGCACACTGAAGAAGCCTTTGACACAATATGGAAAGACTTGTACTGGCATGGCTTCTCTATTTGTAACAAAGATAAATATAAGACTAATTATAAATCAGACCGCTCTTTACGTTTTGTAAACGATGAGTCATAGGTAATCATTAATAAGCAATATTATCGTTCGCATAATCATAGCGATATTATGATAAAAGTATTGTAGTGTGAAGACAAAGATTACTTAGTATCTATAAGACTGTTCACTGAGATCTGAAGGAGGGAAAATGAGAGACACCCATGTGTGACCATCTGTCCTTGGTCTCTTGTTTAAGTTAATGAATCGAGACACTAATGATGAAATAGCATTGCGAATGACAGTGACGAGTTACGTAATACCCAGTTCAAAATTAGTGCACTTCAGTGAGAGAGAGAGAGAGAGAGAGAGAGAGAGAGAGAGAGAGAGAGGGAGAGGATATTCTGTCTGGATATTGCTTCATCTGGTGCACATGGCTTAGCGCGGACGTGCTCATTGAAGGGGCACTCGGGCCATTGGGGGGGGGGGCGATCTGTAGGTGGATAAAAAGCAAAAGAACAATACTACTGGTTTCAGGAGGAATTTCAGAGCTTCAAAAGTTAACATTTCCCCCAAATATCCCTGTCTTTCTCTTCCTCTTCCTTTTATTTCCCCCTCTTTTTCGTCATTCGATGGGGGGGGGGGGGGGGGGGGGGAAGGGGGGCACGTTCCTGTAGCTACGCGACTGTACATACTGTCACGAGGTGTTGAAGAATTCGTTGCGGTTAATTAAAAGCTCTCATCAGATATCCTCAGTCGATCATATACATCTAAACATGGTCCATGGACAGGAGCCGATCTGAGCAAGGCTGTGTGTCTGGGGTAACCTCGCTAGTCATAAGGACCGCTATTCACAAGGACCACTTATTCATAAGGACCGCTATCCATAACGCGTGACTAAATGAATAGCGGTTTTCTATGAAAGCGGTCCTTATGAATAGCGAGTGGACCCCTTGTGTCTATACCTGTATACCTGGGTCTGGGGAAAGTTCTAATACATGTATAACTTTTGAAAATACAGGTTGAAAATCAGTTCAAGAGGAAATGGATACAAGTTTTATCAATGGAATTCTTTATATATATATATATATATATATATATAGATATATATATATATATATATATATATGTATAATATATATATATATATATATATATATATATATAATATATATGTATAATATATATATATATATATATATATATATATATATATATATATATATATATATATATATATATATATATGTATAATATATATATACGCTTCTCCTCCCCTTTCTCTTTATCTTCACCTCCCGCCATTTCTCGTTTGGTCTGCCTCCATATCATGCTTATAATGGATTAGATTATTGGATCTCGGGAATAGTTTCTAAATCATTAAATTTGCCACGATCTCCTCTTCTGTGAAAGCCACAAATCTTTGGCAGTGACTAATGCCGTTTGAATGATTCCTTTCGAATCTTTATCACCATTATCATGGTAATTCTGTTATACATCTTTCGACAGAAAATTCACTGCTTTTTAATTAACAACCCGCTACCGAAATATCCATTATGTTCATGCTGTTTTGAATGCGATGGTATATGATTTGAATGGCTATACTGACTGGTATAAACCATATTGCCGCTTCAAGTCGAATGTGATTTTGTTTAATTGTTTATAAACCAAACATTTTTCTTGTTCTTCTTCATCTATCAGTGAAAGACAGAATTTTAACTTACGGCATTGTACGCAGCAGGCCTTTGGCTAGTTTTACTACTTTGCATATAAAAAAAGAAATAATGGGTGTACACATTTGTATTTTATATACGTAGTTTTTGTTCTTAAAGACATCACCGAAAATGCTTAGACCTTCGAATAAGTGGGAAGGGGTTGGAGGGAGTCATAATCTTCTATCACGTTACTTTCCCCTTTCTTTTACTCTACTTACGGCCCCCCCCCCCTTTATGTTTTCATTGTTCGATTGGAAAGGGGCCGGCCAAGTGCCCGAGCCCCCACCATGCCCACAACACTGCACATCAGATAGAAACCTCCAGACGAAACAACTCAAAACATTCTCCTCCAGGGAGGACCACATCGATACAAGATCTACCTTAGATAACACACGGTATATGAGCTATCCATCCATTCATGCATGTGCATAATGCAAGCATGTCACCGGCTGGACATCCGAACTCCGTATGGCAGCCGTAGTTCGAGGCGAGCGGAAATGGAAGTAGAGAGGCCATATAATGTGAACCAATCTATCTGATTCCCATTATAGGGATACGAATGTGTCTGTAATCACGTGATGACAGACTAACTGAAGATAGCTGGCTAATCATAGTAATGTACTTGTGATGTGCTCGCTGTGTACATGTATATACTTTTTATAATATTGATTTGTTGAAATAGCCGAAGAATAATCATTGTAATTATGTTTCTACAGCATTAGAAGATGGCTGAAAATAATGTGAGCCTAAAATTTTTATTGGGGGTAATAGTTTTGGCGTCTAAGTTACAACTCTTTTACATAAGCCTACGTGACATCATGCATGGTTGCGTCTCAAGAGCTATTTCTTTTTGGTCAGTATCATTTTAAACATATATTTGAAATGCTTGTCGTTAGACATAATAGAGTGGTACGTGTAATATAAATTCCAATATGGAATCAAAGAGCAGACACAACAAATCATAACGAGAAACACCACTGCCATTATAACAGTCTAAAATAAGAATCACAGTCAGCAGAAATAAAGTTAATTGGATTAATGTGTCTGGAGGTCTCGTTATTATAATAAGTTTAGGGGGACAAGATTGCCTTAATCAAGCCAATCTACATGATTTTTTCAAATGGTCTTAGATCAAGGCTAATCTTACTATAACCACAAAGAACAAATATTTTCGCTTGTGCCAAGCTTGTGAGCCAATGAATCTTCCCTTGTTTATGAATTTTTGATTTATTAATTTATCTATTTACTTATTTTTAAAAAAATATTATTTATTTATCGTTTTCGTTTGACAGTTTATCCCTTTCAGTTAGATTACTTATCGACCCTGTATCAACAATAATTAAGATATAAACATGACTGTAATGGAGTGTTATTTTGGTGGTGGTGGTGGGGGGGGGGGGGTGGTTCATGTTCTGTTCTGAAGGATGGACATTATTTTAAGGTATATAGGATATGATGTTGCAAATGATTATCTGCATATAGGATGGTCAGTAACTACTCTAGACAGAATTATTGATTCACTAATCAGCACGGTCTTACCAAATGGTATATTGATGCACCATCTCATTATTGTAAATAAACAATATAGGACTGTTATGACCCAACCTAGAAAAAAACCCAAGTTCACAATCGGGACTGAAGGTCGTTTCGTCTGGGAATGCTTTGTCTCTGGGAAGGCTTAATCACACCTAGTATATCGATAACTATGATAATATACTCTTTTTTAAAAATCCATAATAATTATGATGTGGCCTATGTTAACGCAGCATTGTTATCCGCCATCACGGCTTTTATAACAGTTGATCTGAGATGATTATATTTCTTGTTGTTGTTGATTTGAGGGTATCGTTTGTTTTCTCTTTATTTTAGCATGCAACGATTTCAGTGGAATTCTTTATTATGATCACTGGAAGTTGATGCAGTTCATGTATGTGGACGATTATGAAAACTTGATGCACGGGGGAGAGAGAAAGAAAAAGAATATATTAACCGATCAAGTCTACTCAATTTTTAATACCGGAAATTCATATTAAATCGAACTTTACAATTGATATATTTGCTAACATGATATTAATAGGGCCCACTTTTCAAAATCAAACAGGACAAATGCTAATACATTATATGTGAATGTGCGAATGATTTTTCTTTCTTTGCTACACATTTTCCAATCATAGTAGTATGGACATGTCTATACCTCACCTTCCTAATACATGACAATGGGAATACATCCCTTATATCAACGGGATGATTCAGATAGATAGTCACGTGATACATTGTTCTATACTTGACACAGAAGATCTAATTATATCTCGGAATAGTGTCATCCTCAGCTCTGCCATTTTTGCATAGTTCCACATCCATGCTCGAGAGCAGAATGAGATAGCATTTCATTAAGCTCCATACACCCCTCTTCTCCAGTGCACCTGCCGTAAAATGCAGGCGAGGATTTAAGGGAGAACACAACCGGTTCGATTTTTTTGGAGGGGGTCTAGACTTTTGCCCCTACCCCCTGCAAGAGAATCCTGGAGCTGCTCTGCTAATAATACTTATGACCGGTACCGTAAAGTGAGACTGGTCAATTCCAAAAACATGAAAAAATGTAGGAGATCGGCTTTTGTACCAATATAATTGTCCATTTTATTCGAGATCCTAATAGGTCCGAGCAGTGAAAGCTGTTATTCCGATTATGCAATTTTTAATTAACACGGTCTCCTGTGAAAACGGGCTGAAGTACAAACTTGAATAGAATAATTTAATTTTTCAAGTGTTTGCTACAAATGCAATAGTAATCATGTGGTAAAGATATACGTTCATAATTACTGTCCATATCGACTTCGGAATATCACCTGTAGGCACTTTGTTAGAATGGAAACAAAAATGGCTCTTGATTTTAATCATTTACACACGAACACACAAATCATGTGTGACGTCTGCGAAGGCTTTACACGCGTGATGGCAATGGTTTGTTTCTTGAAGGCTGATAAAATAAACCAATATCGGAAGTGCATCGCTATCTGATCTAAGCATTAGTGAACTCTAATTGTGGCAATGTAAATAGATGTCATCACTTTGCTGGGGATATACTTTTGAAGAGGATGTCGGGATTGACAGAGGAGAAGCAGTGGCGTAGCCGGGGGGGGGGGCGGCACAGGAGGACATGTGCCCCAAATTGAATGGGAAATAAAGAAGAGAATAGAAAAATAAGAAAGGGAGAGGGGGAAAGGATGTAAAAAGAAGATTATAGGACCCTTTCCGACACCTCATAATAACTAGCCAAATTAATTCGCTTTTTATCTACCTGGTAAGACCGCCGGAATGATACCAGTGCCCCCTCAATAACGCGACCCACGCTACGCCACTGATGAAATCGTATAGGGAGGAGGAGAGGAGGATAGGAGGATAGGGAGTGTGAGAAAAATGGTGAGAAGGGAAGCAGGAAAAGGATAAGGGCAAGCAGGAGAATAGAATGCAGAGTGGATACAATCTTGAAGAGTTTCAACTATTTTCTTGCAATCTGAGGTATACTTCGGGACATAAGTGTACAACGTCAAAGAACACAATTTGGTACTACTTTTCCGGCCATCTCCTTTGTGATTTCGGTCTGTAAAATTTCAAAACTGTGTTTTTCTTTGTTTTGTGTCAAGTGAAAAAGTGATATTAATCACATCACTGGGTCGGAGGAGGACTACTCCTCACAGTTTCGTTACTTTGAGGTTTTGCACTCCCGTGCGGAAGCAAGGAAATGTCTGCCATGTTGTCAGGAGATAACCCTAACACATGCTTTCGATGAATAGCAGGATCGATTTGAAATCTTACAGGAACAGGCAACTAATTTCATCAGTTTCGATCTCAAAGATAATAGTTTATCATGAGAATCTTCTTTTTGGGGTCTCATGAGGAGAACACCATGTGCTCTTAGAATTAGAACTTTTCTCCTTCTAACGTGAGAAAGAAGTCGCCATCATTTCAAACATTATAAGCTTATTAATGCACATCCTATTTCACAGCTTTATTAATTGCATTTTGCTAATAAGTTTATTAAGGTTTTGGTTTTAACATGGATTCTTGGTTCGTCCCATCATAAAAGACAAGCCTTTGATTGGTTTGGCAGTCGATAATCAAAAGATATATTATTTTCCAACAACAATGATGATCGTAGCCCAATTTTTTTTTTAAGTCCTATAACATCTGACAGAGAAAACAATACAAGAAAAAAGCAACATGCAATGATACCTTTACCGTCAGAAAAGGAAACAAAAAATACACGTTTGTTTCATGCAGATTTGATTCGTCAAACAGTTCAGGCCTATACAGCAAAACGTTTTATGAAGCGACCCAAATTACGTTGTGACTACAAGGGCGAAATAGTAAAAGTATTTTCCATCCAGACTCCTTACTTTCTTCACCTTCTACTTATGAAAACCTATCAGAGATTTCTGTGATGAATTTTTGAGAAACCGGTTGGAAGTAGCCGTGTCATTGTTTTGGGCTATGTTGTACTTCGACTCTGGTTTATAGCCAATGGGACACTACTAATTTCCCTTCTGAATCAAGCGCTTGCACTAATACCAAGCTATTAATAATCCTCACTACCCTCAGCCAATTAACTGTGGTTAAGCTCACTCATACATGTAATTTATGACATATCAAGAGGGGTCTGACGACTCGGTCCATGATTTCAGCGGTTTTTGAGGTTAATAAGAACGGATACACCCTGCCATGGAACTGTTCTACTAAATTAGGTGTTTGTTAAAAGGCCTAAGAAACAGGGAAATGTGATTTCAGTGATCACCCGATGATGTTGACCTGGAATTCAGTTCAAACGCAGTCTGAGTCACAAAAAGCCACAATCGATGTGTGAACTGAGGAATATGTTAAAATTAGGTATTGAAATTATGAATAAAGAACACCATATATGCGTATTATAGAGAAATCAAAATCATCACAAAGGTCCAATATGATAGTCATCCCTTTTCTATAAGTGTACACACTAGACTCCCAGTTCGTTACCTCATCTTATATGAATACCTTTTGATGATTTATTATTTCTCTCTCATTTTCAATCTCTACAGGCATATCTACGTAAATATGGTTATATAGGAAGTGAAAACCCACAGGCCAGTACTATACGACGGTTAGAAGACTACCATTCAGCTATTCGAAGCTTTCAGCAATTTTACCATTTGCCAGAAACTGGTCAAATGGACTCGGAGACCAGTCGGTTAATGTCATATCCGCGGTGCGGTTTACCCGATGTCGTGCAGCACGGCGATCCGGGACAAACCCGGTTCAGGAGATACGCCAATTCTGGAGAGAAGTGGGATCATCAAGAAATTACATACAGGTAATAAGCAAAGAAAATCTTCTGAATATAGGGAACCTCTTTATCTTTTTGAAGTTTTTATTTTTGATGTCAAGGGAATAAACTTGAGGATCCCCCAAATTATGATTTCTTTTTTTTCTCCTATTCTCTCTAACTTCCATTATAAATGTAGTTTTATACAACGATATAAAGCTCGAATATTCCCTCATACTCACTGATGAGAATGCATTTATTTGATTAACATGCGACAAACTTATGAATTGTAATTAATTCATCCTGTCAGCAACAATATCAAATAAAAATCAGTGATAATTTTGTAGGTTGCAGATCTAACGATATTCAAATCTTTAACTTGAAATGAATAATTTCATTTGAACGGTTCCTTTCCAGAATTTTAAATTTTACCCCTGACCTGACGGAAGTAGAAGTTGTGGATGCCTTCGAGCGCGCTTTCAAAGTCTGGAGTGACGTCACACCGCTGACATTCCGTCGCGTCTTCGATGTTCCAGGCGACATTCATATACAATTCTCTGAGTACGACCACGGGGACGGTGTCCCGTTCGATGGCCTGGGTGGTACGCTAGCACATGCATACTTTCCTGGTGGAGACATCGGTGGCGATGCCCATTTCGACGACAGCGAGATATTCAGCGTTTTTCTGTCTGATGGTACTTGCTCGTTGTTGTCTTCTCCTTCTTTGAATCCCCTCCAGCCCACCTGTGTTGTCAATGATTTAGATACCTTTTTCCCCAACAAGAAGTACTCCACTTTCAAAACTTGAAATTCCTTTCCCATATTAAACAGTCTTATTGGTATAACGTCATATGGATATAAGTGAATAATGATACTTAACTGCATCCATCGGATAAACGTGCTGGGTTTCCCCCCCAACTTTTGGCAAAGTGTATTATCATGATTATACCTAATTGATAATATCAACAAAGGTAGAAATTTTTAAATGAGTAATTTGTGATAGAAAATGTGAAGGCAAAAAATTACTCTATGATCATTACTTCGCATCTTTTGATATCTTTGTGATGTGTTTTATATTTCTTGTTCATATCTTTAGATGATAAGACAGATCTATTCATGGTAGCAGCGCACGAATTTGGCCACAGCTTAGGATTAGGACACTCCTCCGACATCCATGCTTTGATGGCACCCTTCTACGTGGCTTATGATCCAGAGTTTAGTCTAGGTTATGATGATCTCCATGGGATACAGTCAATTTATGGTGAGGAGAGACGGTTGCTAGGCGACGGGAGGATAGATAAGGGGAAAAAGAAAATGGGAGAAAGTTTGACGAGGAATTGTGATTGGATGAATAGGATATAAATGGTCCTGCTGATGAAAGGGCAAAAACGAAAACTGATTGGATACAGTCGATTTATGATGAGGAGAGACGGTTGCTAAGCGACGGGAGGATAGGATGAAAGAGAAGAGAGAGAGAGGGAAAAAATGTTTGACGAAAACTGTTGGGATGAAGGGAATAAAGAAAAGGATAGAAATGTTATGGAAGGGGAAAACAAAAACTGGTCTTAGAAGGTCGATGTTAATGGGATACTGTCGATTTTACGGTGAGGAGAGACGGTTGGATATATAGGATAGGATGGAAGAGAAAAGAAAAAGAGAGAAAGTTTGAGGAGAAATTGTGGTTGGACGGAAGGAGTGTAGGGATGTTTAGAAATAGATCAGTTTATGAACGGGTGAAAACAAAATTTGATTCTTGATCAATGGATATGTAAAAAAATAAAAAGGATGACAGATGTTAGATGAGTGATAAACAATTCTGATCAGAATTTCAAAGTAAAAAAAGGATAATGAAATGAATGAAAACATGAATACTGTCACAGTCAGTGGCAAATCTAGCCAATGATGGAGCCAGCGGACCCGTCCCCCCTCTTCATTTGGAGGACCAGAAAGCTGAGTAGATACTTGCATTGGGTCTCAGATATGTGGGCCTGCCTAGAAGGAGGACTGAAGATGAAATTTGTTAAGGTTGGAGTTGGACTATCTTGTCAAAAGTGGGATTGGCACTAGAAAAATGAAAAAAAAAAAAAAAAAAAAAAAAAAAAAGATGAGTAAGACTGTAGTATTGGTATTAATTAGAATAAAGAACAAAGTGAAGATAAAATAACCATTATTTTCCTCGCAAATGTCAACAGGTATTAACGCGAAACCACGACCAGGTGACAGGTTTATACCGCCACGACCCCAACCCAGTCCACCAGATCCCGAGGTGGAACGATGCAGCAAAAGCTTCAATGCTGTAGCATTCATTCGAAATGAACTCTTTCTTTTTAAGGTAAGCAACAACAACAAGAAAAAAAATTCTGTTGATTTGGTAATACGGTAGTGTTGATCAGCCAAATACAGAGCTAAGCTTAGTTTATAACGTAAATCATTTCCAATACTATTCACCGTCACGGACGTCGCTAGAACATTTTGAATGGGGGGAAGGGGGTGACACCCAAATTTGCCGACAAAATTTTAGGGTCTGACACTTAAATTTGCCGACAAAAATGCTGCACCCCAATCTCCCCCTACAAATAATAATAAAAGAAAATCGCAGATGTAGAGATCTTTATCATACGGGCCCATTCTCGCAAAAAAAAAAAAAAAAGGGGGGGGGGGGGGGGGGGGGGGGAGGCTGACGCCTTTTGCCCGAATGTCAACTTATCTTAAACTCATTAAATTGCAGGGCATAACTTTGAAAATGCTGCCGCTTATATTTAAGTTCCCTTTGTTGTACACTTTTTAAAATTACTTAACTCTTCACAACGCAGACGTCATATACGCGGCCTTTACTCATTTTCTGTAAATTTTATGTCAGTCTTTGAAATATCCGGGGCGGCGAGGGCGTCGATCCGTTTTTCGGTTGGGGGGGGGGGGGGGAGGAAAGACAGGCTAATAATACCCTTCATGATTTTGTTAACGCCTCTTGATTACCAGCTTCTACACGATTACATAAAGCAGGGGGAAATTACAGAATTTGCGCGCCGAGTGCTCTGCGAAATTGAAGTCTGATCTGTTGTATTTTATCGTTTTATAGGTTTAATTTCCCGAATTTCGCATCATTTTCCCTTATTTTATTTTGTTTTACACCTTGCGGTTTATTATGGGGGGGGGGGGAGGCAAAACGATATGTTTGCCCTCCCTATATTTTCCACCCCGTAATCGCCTGTGGATCGCCGCCCCTATACCAAAGTCTTTACACGATTTGAAAAATTGCTATATATTACGAGATGATAAAGAGGCTTTGATTTTTAAAGTGATTATGTATACTTTTATGTTTGGAAAAGAACCACATGGTCTCCAATTGGCACCCTTTTGTAGTGTATAAATGATTTTGGCCTTTTACTTTTTTAGGAGTTCATTTGATTTTTGCACAGTCTTTGCGATAATGATCTACATGGTTATATTCTTCCTCCAGGGTAAGAACTTCTGGAGGATGAGAGAGCAGGGCAAACCATTAGAAGGGTATCCAGTCGAGATGGGACAGTTCTGGCATGGTCTTCCACCCAAGGTAGACGCAGCCTACGAGAGACACGATGGGAAAATAGTTTTTCTGAAAGGTAAAATCCAATCTTCCCGAAAAGACCAAAAGACACGAGGAGATGAAAAGGTTTTTCATTAAAAAAATATAATTGTTACTGGTGTATATATTAAATTATTTATATATATAGGTTGAGCAAATTATTATCATGAATTATTTTTTGATGATGTAAAACCTCTCTCTTTACATCCATTCTCTTTCTTCCTGTCTCTGATATTCTGCCTCTTTTATATTCTCCACCATTCAAGTTGTATATATAGTTACATGATTTTTATCTCTAGATTAAACATATATATCTTGCCGTAATATGCATTATATTGTATTTATGTGTCGTATATATTATCACCGTATAAATGTCTTAGTCAAATTTAATATCCATTCCTTATCAAAAATCTGCACGGACACATTTACATCAAACTCATTAGATGGATCAACGGAAATTTCGAAGTTCAATAAATTAAACAAGTCCTTATTTTTAATAACTGGTGAATTTAAAAACATTATTTTGCTTTAACGATTTTCTACAAAGGTTCACATTATTGGGTCTACGAAGGAGTCGAGATG